>JAQMYM010000020.1:1000090-1012463 GCA_030014255.1 Parauchenoglanis ngamensis | reverse complement strand
TCAAAAAGACTTGAGGCTGTAATTGCTGCCAAAGGTGCATCGACAAAGTATTGAGCAAAGGCTGTGAATACTTATGTGCATGTGCTTTCTCAGTTTTTTTATTTTTAATAAATTTGCAAAAACCTCAAGTAACCTTTTTTCACGTTGTCATTATGGGGTGTTGTGTGTAGAATTCTGAGGAAAAAAATGAATTTAATCAATTTTGGAATGAGGCTGTAACATAACAAAATGTGGAAAAAGTGATGCACTGTGAAAACTTTCCGGATGCACTGTACTAGTAGAGCACTATACTAGCATAAAACACCTGATAGAGGTGTAACCTTATGTCACATACTATTAACAGGGTAGTACGTTAGCACACCTGCTGGAAGTGTAGCCTATATACTTTTAGTAGGGTAGTACATAGAGGTGTAGTCTATCACATACTATTAAAATACTGTAGTAATATACTAGCACACTACACCGGCCGGAGGTGTAAATTAACTAGAGGGCAGTATCTTTGCGTACCTCTACAGGTGTAGTCTACTATCACATACTACTAATAGAGTAGCATAGTAGCATAGTGCTAGTACCATACTAGCATAGTACACCTGCTAGATGTGTAAATTAACTAGAGGGTAGTAACTACGCCTCTAGTGGTGTAGTCTACCATCACATACTATCAACAGAGTACCATACTAGCTTAATACACCTGCTAGAAGTGTAAATTAATATGACATACTATTAGTAGGGTAGTATATTGGGGAACCTCTAGAGATGTAACCCCTTAGTACAGCATATACTAGCACACTAAGCCAGCTAAAGGAGTAAATCAGTGTGACATACTATTATACTATTATATTTTATATACTATATATATATATATATATACTATACGTACTATATATATTACTATTATAGTACGGTGGCACACCTGCTGGAGATCAGTTGTACACCTCTATGTACACTAACATACTACCCTACTTGTAGTATAGCTTAGCCTAATATGTTATACTATGAGTATAACATATGTTGGGGTACATAGAGGTGCAGCCTGTCACATACTATCAATATAGTACTATACTAGCCTACTACACCTAGTGCTAGAGCTGAAAATCAAAATGACGTAGCCTAATATTAGTAGGACAGTATCTTAGAGTACCTCTACAGGTGTAGCCTACTATCACATACTAATACTAGAGTACTATACTAGCTGAAGTCATAGTCTAGTCACTGAAGGCATAGTCTAGTAGTGTAGACTATTTTGTCAGTGGGGAAGTAGTAGGCTATACTGGAGGTTTGAAGGTGTAGCCTACTATCACACACTATTTAGTAGGCTAGTATGCTTGCGTACTTGTGGACGAACAGACCACAATGACGTACTACTTAGTAGGGTAGTATGCTATGCTGACGAACCTGGTGTACACAATGAACTACTTTTCGTGCAAGGCTCCCGGTGCCACACCCTCCTGCACGTGCAGTCGTCGTTCAGGAGCTTTCACGCGGAGCCCAAAGCCAGGAGGAAGAGGAGGACAAGAAGAGGAAAAAGGAGGAGGAGAAGGAGTGGAGGAGGGCGATGAGCGCGCGCAGCATCAGCAACACACACGCACGCACGCATACACACACACACACACAAAGAGGTCGGAGAGCTGGCGCGTGAATGGGAGATGACGGAGCGCTGCAGGACGCGCTCGAGACAGGACTGATCATACACACGGGGAGGTAAGACATTTTCGCTACATTGTGATGGCTTTCAAGGCAAAACACATAGCTTTGTCTGTGATGTTGACCTTGTCGTAGCTCATATTGTTCTATAGACTGCTCTGCACAGATGTAAGCACACACGGGTGGGTGGAGGTGGACGTGCATTTTATAAAAATAAATAAATAAACAGGCATTATATACCATAGAATACACAAGTGACACCTTATTACTGTATATCTTAATCACAAGTAACACCTTGTCTTGTCTGTCTGTGTCTCACATCTTGTGTTATTCATCAGCATCTCATATTCTTAGACGTCGCCCATCATTTTCCCTAAATCATATCAACAAAATATTTCACAGGATAGCAATATCGCATTAGCAATATGTGTTTTTTAATGAACAGGACAAGTCATGGTGCTTTAACCCATCATGCTTTAATTTGTTCGCATATGGCTGCATTTGCTTTCCTAATGTACAGCCCAGCCATGCGACCGTGTGTCTATGCTATTGTGCCACAAGCGTGCCAACAACAGCATGGACATTGCATCCAGACATCAAGACTGATCTCTGTCTCACTGCATCCTTATAGCTAATAGGATTAAGGTTTCCTAATATAGTCACGGTTGTTGAATATTGTGTTCACCTGCATTGATTAATTGAGGTTTTTGACTAAGAAAGATTTTGTTTTCTGAAAGAAATCTCATGCATTTTGTGATGATGTCATGTTTCTGTAGGCCCACAATATATAGCCAACAGGCCAACATGCATGTACATATTGAACTGTTCTCATATGCTGCTCATGGTTGCCTAAATAATAGAAACTGGTGCAGACTATATCATTTATTAGGTTGTGATTTCCACCTAAGTTTCACAAGATTCACCTACGTCACACAGATCAGATGCTATTACACACCACAAACAGCTGAGCACATGGGAAATTTGCATTCAGTGTTAAAATGACAGTGACACATATGACAGATATGTTTAGATTTTAGGTTTCCCTTTGTTTGGTCATCTTGTATTCTTCATCTGCTTGAATTGTAGGTTATCCCATGTAAATTGCATGATGCTGCCCAAATGTTTAATGACAATAATACTGCTTACACCCACTGAGCACTTTATTAGAAACACCTGTACACCTACTCATTCATGCAATTATCTAATCAGCCATTCAGCCAATGGGGAATGTTCCCCTGGTAAACTTTGGGCATGTTAATAGCAATCAATCATCATCTGAACACCACAGGCTGTTTGATATTGTTTCTGACCATGTGCACCCCTTCAGGACACAATTTATCATGTTCTAATGGCTAATTCCAGCATGATAATGCAACATATCACAAAGCAAATGTCATCTCAGACTGGTTTCGTGAACATGACAATGAGGTCAGTGTTTTGAGGCCAGTTTTGTGGCCAGAATTTGTCAGTGGCCTTCCCAATCACCAGATCTGAATCCAGTAGAACACCACTGGGATGTGGTAGAACTGGAGATTCCCAACAGTTTTTTTTTGTCAATTTTGTCAATGGAAATTCCCATCTGACAAATGTGCAGGAATTGCATGTTGCAATCATTTCAACATGGACCAGAATCTAAAAGGAATGTTTCCAACATCTTGTGGAATCCATGCCATGGATAACTGAGGCTGTTTTTGGAGGAAAGGGAGGTCCTACCCAGTATCAGTATAGTGTTCCCAATAAAGTGCTCACTGACTGTATATTAGGCCCGTCTATATACCATACATCATTTGGAATAAAGTCAGTGTTGCTAAAACTACAAAATCTGACCTGAGGTCAAAGACACTGATTTCTTCACAAATTAATTATCTTATTTTTATATATATATTATTACATTATCCCTGTATCCATTTTCTTCTGGGTGAACAGCCCCTATGTGTAAGTGATGTGAGTGATCGGTGTCGTATCCATGGTGCACTCCAACCTTGCACGGGATTTCTGAAATAGGATTCGGATCCCTCATGACATTCCTTGATATTGACTGTCAGTTCGGTCAGTCAATGAAGAGGCACCTTGGGTTGATCCAAACCTTTATTTATTTTTTTTACAATTTATCTTACAAGTTAATGAAGGCAAGGATACCATTAAGCTTCACACTGGCATATCAAAGAGCTGCTGCGAAAAATGTTTAATTTTTTACCCATCTGTCCTTTTATTGGTCTTTTTTATTTATTTTTCAGTCTCCTGTGTAAAGGGAGTGAAATTTAAATTCCAAAAGTGGTGTATATGTCCTTCAATCTTGTCTGTGGAATACAGACCAAAAATAGCAAACTGATTCATTCATTGATCCCCAAGAGGTAAATTTGCATGGCTTTTGGCCACTGATTTATATTCATTAGCACAGACACAATCGTATACTGTGAAGCTGTAACCACCAGAGACGCTGGTTACATAGCCTACAGGCTACGCTTCAACTAGGCCACTTCAAGCACGACTAATTTGATGTATACCTCAGTAGGCAAAAAAATAGTCCTGCACAACAGTTAGGAGTTAAGGGAGAAACTACAGGTCAAATATGAAGTGATAAAAAATTTATGGTAGTAGAGTATTGAATGGAGCTTTCCTAATTTCACAATGTGACCAATATATAAATATATATATATATGAATATACAACCAGTTAGCCACACTGATTGATCATGATAAAGAATCAGAAGATTTCTTCAGAGTGCAATCACAGTAATATGCAGCTCAATCGTGTGTCTCTGAATGACAAGAACACACACGCACATATACATCAGGAGCCACAGCCTGTCTTACAGGGGAACATAACATAATTTGTACACACCCTATCTCAGAAATGCCCTATTTGCTCTGAGGGATGTTAGAAAATGATACCTGGAAGGCAGAAAACAATTTATTATGGATGTTTTGTTTAATGCTTTTGTCATGCATATACTTTTGGAAGAGGGATGGCCTTCCCTGATGCAGCCCAGTTGAATGGAAAGAGGGAATTATTTAACAGTGAGCACAACACTACACACACACACACACACACACACACACACACACACACACACACACACAAAAGACGTGCTGAGAAGAAACAAGACAGAACAAAACACATCAGACTGCTGGTATTATTTAGAATGAATTCTAATCAGAGAATAAGACTGACATTGACAAACAGCAGTGGCAGCGCAAGAAAGGAATAAAAAGACTACAAAAGAGGGGCAGAAAAAAAGAGCAGTAAATAACATTTAAGAGGGAGAGGTGATAGATATCAGACCAGAAAGAAAGACAGACAGGGCAAGTTGCCAGTACATTAGGTACTAGACACGCTCTAGGTGTATTTAATAAACTGGTAAGCAGGGCTTTAATGGTACTGCTTATACTTGGATTTAAAATGCGTCTTGGGCATCTTCAAGGTGTCCAACTCATCATTTGTGTTCAGATTTCGTTACTGCCTACATCACTTCCACTAGAAGGTCAAAGGGCCCCATGCACAGTTATTACATCAGCTCTGTCACCAAACAAGCACCGCATTTGTTTAGTACGGTCTAGCTAAGAAAAGTGTTACAAGAAGTAATACATATGTATGGCCTTTTTCACCTGTTGAGATTGCTTCTCCCATTTTTTTTCAAGCATGGCACGCTGTCAGCACAACAACCATCATGTCCTGCATTAATGACATTTTTTCCTGTTACATCCTTGTCAGGGACAAGATTACAAGATATGGTCAGATTTGTCCCATACCACCTCGGCAAGTGGTTTGAGTGCATGCGTCTTGAATGTGTCTTCCTGGTTATTTACACTTGTATTTAGTGCAGTCCACTTGTGATCCGATCACCAAGACGCATTTTTAAACCAAGTGTAAACAGGGTCAATAAAGGTTGAGTCTGCATTGGTGTGTGAGACACTGTTATTGGTTTTTCCGAGTGTCCCTACGGCCACAGTGGTTAGATTTTGCTGGCATGTAATGTATTGTACAAACATCATGTATTTATATGATGAGAGAGCTACAGAGAGAGAGAGAGAGAGAGAGAGAACAAGTGACAATGAGGCAAAGATACACACTTTAATTACATTCCTAAGTTCACCTCGATATCTCGTCTAATTTTATACAGCCTCTATAAACTGTAAGTAACTCATTGTGGTTTGAATATGCACAGGGACTAGGAGTGCTCTCTCACTCTCTCTCTCTCTCTCTCTCTCTCTCTCTCACTCTCACTCTCTCTTGCTTTCTTTTTCTCACAAACATGCACACACTTTCTTCTAGATTAATTTTGTGATAAACAGTGAGAAAGTAGTACAGGAAGCTAACCCACAGAACCTATTTTGGCACATAAACAACCACAGGCACTAATTCCACCGAAAGTGAAATAGTGAAGCAGCTCTGATTTCACCGAAACCACAAAAACAAATTGCAAAAAAAAAAACACCCACAACCTTAGCTAACCCGTGTCTGTGCTAAGTGTAGTGACTGCATTTCAACACAAGCTTATTACTTATTATTAAAAAAAAAAAACAATTCTAGGCTGTTTTTTTGCCTCATATGTAATGCTTGTTAAAAAGTTTAGTTTTGTTATCCTGCAGAATGTATTTCACTTTTCAGACACTATGAATTGCAGAGGTGCAGGGTGCATTCGACCATTTTGGTGTAATGGACAATAATGTCTCATAGTCAGCTGCCACCCAGCTAACCTCAGCACAGAGGTTCACGTCTAGCAGGTCAGCGAAATCTAACATCTGCTAATGATGAGGGTAAAGCTGCAGTGGCAGAATGGGCTTGGCCTTCACTGAATTAGATAAACCAAGCAGTTCAGGTATGCTTTCAGGTTTGACACTTGGCTTTCATAGGGATGTGTTAAAGGAAAAATCCACCCTGACTTTTATGGCAAGATTAATTTTGTAATGAAGTTCTGTGTTGACCAGATCTTTGTTGATCTATTTTCCTTTTGGTTAACAGTTTACTACATTACCTGCAATGCTATTCAACAACCT
Source organism: Parauchenoglanis ngamensis (assembly GCA_030014255.1). NCBI lineage: Eukaryota > Metazoa > Chordata > Actinopteri > Siluriformes > Auchenoglanididae > Parauchenoglanis > Parauchenoglanis ngamensis. Next base: position 1,005,819 of record JAQMYM010000020.1, on the reverse strand, counting down.
GCTGACGCTGACGCTGCAAATTAACCCTCATTACTTAAAAAGTGACACAGCAGCAATATAGTCCTTTAGTCTGTCCAGTTCTTTCACCTTCTCATCTGTATTCTTTGCTCAAACATCAGCTTCCAAAGCTTCAGCTTTCATGCTAACACTGCCGTCATTACCATCGCACTTATCATCTCATAGCTCCCTCACAAACCGAAACGAGTCTCTGCCATAATGTAGTGCAACTGCGTCATATAGCTGCATTGGATTTCTCATTAAAATGACATTCGATATCTCTGGAAAATGGTGCACAAGAAAAAAAACTTTTCTCTTTTTTAGGAGGTAACAGCAAAATCTGACTGTTATCCCTTATCTCTGAGATCAGTGAAACCTTTTAAACACCAATGTTAGCAATGTCCCACTGTGACAGGAATAATGAAAATACAGCACCAACCAACAAATTACCATCAGAATCACATATATTTTGATTTAAACATATGTCATTTGTTTCAGGGTGGAGTTTAATTGTTTACATTGTTTAGAGAAGTGCTTTAGGTCCTGTGTATTTTCCAGAAGCAAAAACCTTGCCCTCTTATACTATATGTTACGTGTTGTCATTTTAAATGGTTATAAACTGGTAATATTTATTTTTGTGTTTATGATGTAGTGGTTACTTGGGCTGAATTTAATCCTTCTTTCACAGTGTTGCTATTACAATTTTGGGCCCATATTGTAGCTTTATATAGAGTAGTATAGTATATAATATAGTCAACTCTGTAATTATTTGCATCTTTATAAAAAATGTGGGAAATCTAAAATATCATGCAGTGAAAAAAAAGAGAAAAAAATAGGGTGATGCATTGCAAGAGTGACATTTTTAATATGTACGCTACAACAAATGACATCTTAGCAAGTGAAACTATCAAAGGCATCTAGTATTTCCTGTTATTTCCTATTAGTGTATTTCCAATGAGATTAAATGTGCCTAATGTTCGTGATGGCTCACGTGTTTATGTTTTATACAGGTGTAATATTAAGAAATAATGAACAGGAATATTAAATGTACAGCAAAAGCAATACTAAATGTCAGCTCAGTTTATCAGCCTGTAACCCTACAGCAGTAGCACTCTGGCATCGGTTAAAATTTATCCATCATGAAAGTTATGTCTACTACAAAGTTGAGGAATTAAATCTCATTGGATTAACAATCTATATGTAATCACAGAGGTACAGAATGTTTATTATAATCTGGCAGTCTGTACTATGGAGATGTCTAGGTGTGATATTTGAATAAAATTACAAAAATCTGTTGAGTTATATCAGGTGTAAAATGGGCTTCACCTACAAACCCGCTGTACCTGATTTGCATTCAGTGTCATTTAAGGTTTTTAATGGAGTTGTCCTCAATGTTATCGGAGATGTGTTTCTTGTGTCCCATGAGCTTCATATCTGACTGCCTACTCCCATCTGCATGAAGAGTAAAAGGCTCCAGAGATGTTTTTGAATCCCTATGCACGCTGTTAACTTCTAGACCACCACAGTGCTGCTTTCTGCTTCAGCATGCTGCCAGGCATGGCTTCTCTTTTTCACATTTCACATTCTTACTGACTCAGTGTTGCGTTTTGTGCATCCTTACTTCATGTTGGGGCATCTTGCTTGTGGCCTTTTTTGGGCTTAATGGTACTTTGAATCTCTTTTGTATTTTCATTTGCTATAGACCACTTTTGTTTAAAAGCAAAAAGAGATGTCCTAGCAACCTGGTTTTAATCTGTCTGCAAAATCTATCAAGAGTTTTATTAAGGAATCAGACTAACATTAGCTAAAATGCTAAACTAACACTTTCAAATGGTGTCTCATAGAACTCATAATCTATATAGTTGAGAAAATGAAGGCGTACAAGTTTCTTGATGTCTATAACATTGTTGTTTGTGGGTACATTCAAGAAGTAATGTTTTATGATTACAATGTCGAGGACGGTGTGGCACTGAATGCCGAGGTGCTTCCAAAACAGGTGTTATAAACCCATTTGTTAGCTGAACAAAGCTAGCTAGCTAAACGTGTTCATTATAGGCTACTTCAGTAAGAACATGACCTAGATATCTAGTGTTAGCTGGCTAGTTTCTTGGTGTAGATTTTAGGCAAGCTATGTAGGTTTGTTAAAGCAACATCAATTAGATGTAGATGTTAGCTAACTAGCAAGCTAAGAATGTTAAATTCTTAGCTAGCAAGCTAGCAAGTCAACTTTGCTGATGAGAGATGGAATTGGCGCTGCAAAGTCAGAGGTTCTCGGAACAATTGTCCTTTTTATTTACCTGTAAATACAACCATGTTCTGTTGGCTTGAAAAGGTGTCTGACTTGATAATATACAGTAAAAATGAATGAGTTTATGAACACTTTTCTGATTCTGACACCCAACAGTTTAGAAAACAAGTTGGGGCTTGCTGTTAAAAATCACTATGGACGCCTGCTCTCAGAGTGACGTATGTTACGTGAGAGGTCTATTTCATGACTTGTACAGGTCTTACCATTTATTTTAAATATTCTTTTGGGGTGTCCATGAGGTGCTTTTTTAGAGAGAAATGCTGTTATTTAAATAGGCAGTTGTTATGCCAGTTAGAAGAAAGTAGTTTCTCCATATTTGAATAATTATCCGTAATTGATTGTAATTTTCTATGGTCAGTTCTTGACGGGTGCCATTCTTTCTGCCGTGGGATGTGTTCAGGTTTAACCGAAGGAAATATGTTGCTAGTTCTGAAATATTTCACTAAAGGCATGTGTGTGACAGACCTGGTATTCAGAGCTTAGACCATGTCTGAATTCCAGCAGATTTGGACCATGAAATAGGTCTCATCTGTGATCTGCTTTACCCACAATTCCTGTCTTATCTCTAGAGCATTGAAATCCTTTATGGACAGGCATAGTAGAACACTGAACTATCACAATATTGCTTAACGCCGCTGTTCCCTAGTGTGCAGTATTGTCACATTGCTTTCAGATTTCTACAACATGCCTGTGGGACGCTGCATTATGAAACATGCCAGCCTCCTGCTGAAGACGGCATCACTACACTCTTTGATGTACAGTGTACCCAAGCGACACATGCGATAGCACAATTATATGTGACGACTATTTAAGACTGGAACATCACAGAGAAACTCAAAGGAAACTCATTTTCAGCCACACATTTGAACATTTTACTAACTATACTATATGTCCTGTCCACATATTTAAATCAGGGTTATGGAAAATACAGTATCATGTATCAAGTCATTTAGAAAAATCTGTATGTCAGATTTTACCCAGTGTTACTGTTCATGAGCAAACAACACTGAACCCAGTTAACCCAAATACTTTTAACTGAAGCCCAGGGTACGCCCAGGTATTTAGTGCTAGAACACAGAACATTGCTGTGGTGCACCACGAGTTGTGCACATGGGTGGGAACACACACACGCAGGCACACACACACACACACACACACACACACACACACATACAGAGGAACACAGGTTATTCCTTACATATTATTACTGACTTGTGTTAGCATTATTGTAGATCGATGCATACAATTAAAGCTAAAACTGACCTTAAGGTGTCTTAAAACTAACCACTGTCACCTCACAGCAAAAAGGGTCTTTCTGTGCATTGTTCGCATGTTTTCCTCATGTCTGCATGGGTTTCCTCTGGGTGCTGTGGTTTCCTCCCACATGCAGATTAGGTCAACTAGCTACTCTAAATTGCCCATAGGTGTGAACGTGAGAGTGAATGGTTGTTCGTCTTTGTGTTAGCCCTGCAACAGATTGGCGATCCGTCCAGGGTGTACCCTGGCTCTCACCCGAAGTCAGCTGGGATTGGTGCCAGCTTCCCAGTGATCCTTAACAGATAAACAGTATAGATAATGGATGGATGGAAGGAACTAAGAGGCCCAAACCTGTTCTTGCATACTAATTCCCAGTGCACAAAGCGAGGTCCATCAAGACATTGTACCAAAGTTGGAGTGGAAGAACTTGAGTCTGGCCCCAACCCCTTTGGGATGAACTGGAACACCTCCTCACCTAACATCAGTGCCTGAGCTTGTGGCTGAATGAACACAAATCCCCACAGCCATGCTCCAACATCTAGTGGAAAGCCTTCCCAGAAGAGTGGAGTATTATAACAGCAAAGGGAGACTAACTCTGGAATGGGAAGTTCAACAGGCACATATTGGTGTGATGGTCAGGTGTCCACATACTTTTGACTATACATCTCTCAGTAAGAGAGCCCTACCTACAATTCACAGCTTTATGGAGATTGAAACCACTCTTGATTGCAAACCTGAGACACCTAATTAGCAATAGACTCTTTAAAACAATAACACAAATAAACAAGGCTAAATTCAGCAGAGTCAAGCAGACAGTACAGAGGAACCAGGATCCTACCTTTCCAGCAGAGAATAAATCCGACATTCTGTTCTCTCGCATATAACAACATAACAGCCTCCATGAACCGAGGATGCAGTCTGGCTGTCAGTAGGAAATATTTTTACTACTCATCTTGCCAGATATTCTTTTCAGAATCAGGAATACAAAAGGATGCGAAGACATGGACAGAATACAGTACTGTGCAGCACAGAAACTGTTATATAACTCTATTGCTAGCACATGCATCCCACCTTTCATGTAAACCCTTGTCGAGTAAAAATGCAGATGCTAATCAGACCCAAATTACACTGTTATATGAGAGCGAACACCACAACTCATAGCTGAAATTTTAGCCAAAGGCTTTTTGCTTTTTTGTTCGAGGATACAAACACAATTTATCATCACCAAGTACTCATTCATTTTACTTGCTGTAGCCTGTAAATTAATGCATGTAATTAGCTCATCATTCTTAATGCTAACTTAAACAATATTATACCAGAGCATGGTTGAATTCTGATTGGTCAGAAGGTGTGCATTATATTTGTATAACAGCTCGACTCAGACAGTAGTTATGACTATAAAATGAATGTTCTAATACGTTATTGTTTCTACAGTATAGTAACAGCTCATACATGGACTCATCAGGGAAGCATCACATAATCAAAGGCTAATAATAAATGGAATAAAAAACTTGTCTAACAAAGTAAAATGTATAATCATTGGTGTGGTGGCTTTTTACTGAGATATTTATTTAGTCTCAGTTTATTTATATATTTATATAGTCTCGGTTGTAAACTAAGTAACAGTCCAATTTGCCATCACAGGAAAGTCTTCAGGACAGAGGAGTTTAAACTTTCTGGCTTCTCTGCAAAATGGCAGGCTACGAGAGAGAGAGAAGAGAGAGAGAAGCTGGTGCGGGAATGACTGTTTATCGTGGTTATAATGTAAGTGAGAATAGGAGCTAACTTGTCTTTCGGATGTTCATTCATTAATAGATGAAACATTGTAATCATTGTTAAATGGCTGTGGTATAAGAGGAATAACACTCCAGAACACGCTGTTATACTAAAATAATCACTTCGGGGTGGCAACAGCACTCCGCTGCACGTTGTGCCATATCACACCACCCAACGTGCTAGTGTTAATTTTGACAAGAATTTAAAATTTAGTTTTAGTCTTATTCACTTACTGAAAATTGTAGTCATGTTTTAGTCACATTTTAGTCTTTTTGTTTTGTTTTAGTCAAGATTTACTCAGGGGAAGTTAATTTTAGTCAAATTTTACTCAATGTTTTAGTTATCATTTTCTCAGACAGTTTTATGATACTTAATGTAAAAAGTGTTCTGA
>JAQMYM010000020.1:965359-984231 GCA_030014255.1 Parauchenoglanis ngamensis | reverse complement strand
GAAAGGCACCCTGGGTGACCCGGGGATTGAACCCAGGACCTTCTTGCTGTGAGGCGACAGTGCTAACCACCGCACCATCGTGCCACCGGTTATAATTTTACTGGCTATAATTTTTCATTTTATTATTCTGCAATAACTATGTTGCGATGGCTATATTATAATATTAAAGAGTAGCTCTAAGTACTCCATCTCATTTGTATTCATTAAACCCACTATTATACAGTGGGCTCAGAAAGTATTCAGGCCACTTCTGTTTTTGCACACTTTATTATATTATAGATTTGAATGAAAACGGATTAAATGTACTTTTTAAGCCATTAATCTACACACAATAACGTATAATGCCAAAGTAAAAATGTGTTTTTCTTTGACAAAGTACAGATTGTGTGACTACAGTGCTGAAACCATTTGGAAATCATTCATGGTTGCAGGAGGGACATTAGACAAGTGATTTGTAAAAGGATTACAACAAAAAAATTAGTGTTATGTTTCTTACTATAGACAGTGTTTACCACTGCACAGTTCTGGAAATTGTTGAGATGGGCTGTGAGTTTTCAAGAAAAAGGGAAGTGGGGCTCATGGGGAAAAAGTTTGAATACTTTATATATCGGATGTCCTAAAATCTACATTCATAGGCAATTATTTTTTCAAATTATTGTGCAGGTATTCTCATACCATTGCAGAGATTTCATCAGTTATGCCATCGATCATGCATGCATCCTGTTTCTCTAAAATGTTTCAACACTTTTCCAACATTGGCATGCATTATTGGATGCTTATTAGGATTCAATTCACTGGCAACATGAGAAAGAGTTCAATTTGATCTTTTATTGTTAGTTTCAAAGCCATTTTGGAAATAAAAAAATAAAAGTTTAATTTAAGGAAAAATGCCTATGGATCCATACACACTTTTGGGACAACCTGTATATGGCACACGGCTTCGGCTTGTGTTGTTGTTCACAGTAAAATGCCCCCCTTTTCCTCAACAAATATTATCATGTTGACCATCATCACTGGTCTAGATGCAGATGGATTTGTCTGAATGTAATTTTATGATGTAGTGGAGTGGTGCAAGTAGCCTCTGGGTGTATTATCGTATTGAATTGAGTGGTACAGATGCATCGAGCGGCACCAAATGCCACTATCCTGGCAGAGTGCTGTCCAGTCCACTTCCACGCCTCAGTGAGTGAACATGCCTGCAGTTCTATAAGTGCAAACAAGACAGAACAGAACCTGAGAGCAGCACAGAGAGAGAGAGAGAGAGAGAGAGAGAGAGAGAGAGAAGAGGTATTCTATTCAGCTTAATAAGACAAATAGTAAGACAAAATTATTACAACATATTATAACTTCAATTTGTATACGGAAAGAAAACAGGCAATGTTACTGAAACAAAATACTTGGAGTGGTGATTTAATAGATTTGCCAAAGAACATCACAAGCACACATGAATCAATGAGACTGTTGTCATTCTTCCACACTGCCATTGTGCAATAAAACACAATTTGTAACTGAAAACGTCTTTCCACTTTTCGCCTGTAACAGATCCACCCAGGTCCCTAAATTCGTTTAGCGTGTCAGCAGTGTAGAGTGGCCTTGTAATGAAAGAGATCGCACATACACATAAACACATGCAGACATCTGAACTCGACTCTTATCTATCCATCTCTATGGGGTTTATGGTTGAGCATAATTCAATGCCAAGCACAGACTCGTAGAAGTTGCCAGAAGAAACCAAAGGTCTTTCTCTTATCTTTAATTTAATACTGTTACATGGAAACAGTCACACAAAATGATTTCCTGGTGGCTGTGAAAGTTTGCAAAGGCAAAACTCTGTTATAATGGTAGGTCAATTGCTATTTTTACTATATTTAATTTGTTTCACATATTTTAAATGCATACAAATCGGATGTTAAATTTGAGACTTGTTAGAAGTATACTGTCATCCAACATGTAAAAGAAGGAACTGAAGAAATCTGGCAGCATTATTATTCATTATTACATGTTATTATATATTCTGATTATTATTACATGTATTATTGTCAAGAGTATTCAAAGGTAGCTGTACAAAGGTGTTCTGAAATAATCTAAAAACATATATTATACATACAGTAAGTTTACATACAGTGGTCATGAGCACGAATTTCATGGCAATATTGGGATTTTAGTTCTTTAAAGTGTTCTTTTTCTGTGGAAAATGATCATCAAATCTTTAATAGAAAAAAGCAAGAATCTGGTTCACAAGTTTTATCAACACAGGGTCAGTTATACATACACCCTCTTAAATTTTTAATTCAGTGGTGCTGAACATTACAAAAGGTCTTTTCACTTGCCTAGGTGTCTCTGTACACAACATAAAAAGAGTTCATTTGATGAATAAAAGTTAATTGGGGGTGTAACAACTTTGCCAAAGTCTGGAAGAAGAACCAAAGGGTCACCCTCAGCTGAGAGGAAATTGGCTCAGATGGCCAGGAACAACCCAGGAACCATCAAGGCACAGACCTGCCATGAACTGGAAGCTGCTGGAACACTGTCTACAGTCAGGTGAGTTTTAAGACTTCGTCAGATGAGACAAAGATTGAGTTGTTTGGCCACAATGACCAGAGGTACAGAGGAACACTGTACCAATGGTGGTGGTAACATCATGGTCTGGGGCTGTTTTGCTGCCAGTGGAACTAGTGCTTTGCACAAAGAATATGGACTAATGAAGAACCTTAGAATTCTTCAGTATAATCATCCAATCCATCAGAAACTTGGATACAACTGGGTGTTCAAACAGGACAATGACCCCAAACACAAGATGGTTGTGGAATGGATAAAGCATTCTAACATTAAGCTTAAAACAAGTCCTGATCTCAACCCTGTTGAAAACATCTTGACTGTGCTTAAAAGTTAGTAATTTAATCGAACTCTACCAATTCTGCCAAGAAAAGTGGTCAAATATCCAACCGGAATTCCACCAGAAGCTTGTTAATGGCTACCAAAAGCTAACTTTTGCTAACTGACATTTAACCAAATATTAGGTGTTCTATTTATATATATTTGTAATTTTTATCATTTTGACTCTGTGTTGATTTCAGAAAACCCAAAATAAATGAAAACTTGTGCACCTAATTCTTGTTTTTTTCTATTAAAGATGATCATTTCCACCAGAAAAAGAACAGTTTAAATAAATCATTGAAAGCCCAATATTACCATGATTTTCATATCCATGATGACTGTATGTAAACTTCTGAACACAAGTCGTTTTTAAGTTGTAACTAATATAATAAAATTATATGATATTTGGGCCAATATTAAATTCAGTAGATGAAGAGGCGCAAAGCTGGGAATGTGTAAAATAATAGGTTTAGTAAATTTTTTAGTTATTTACATCACTTTGTGACAACTATTATGATATCACTGCGTTTGTGCTAAAATTAAACACAAAACAAGTAAACTGGGGTGTTAATAATGAGATATATGTAAGTCGCTCTGGATAAGGGCGTCTGCCAAATGACATAAATGTTAAGAAAATAACATGTATAAGCACTATCTTACTTTAATGAATGTTATAATAATTTATATCTGGCTTATACTATCTAAAGAAATCCTCAATGTGATCAGCAGTAATCTGTTGTGTAGGGTATTTATGCAAACTTTATACAAAACTTGTACAAATCATGCAAACATTTAAATTATTGCTTTAGTAATGTGCATGTCATTCTTTTTAAAATGGTAAAGCATTTCCTACAAATTATGCTAAATAGCCACTATATTGAAAATGACTACACCACCGTAAATTTTAAGGCACATGAAAAAGACTGGTGATAGTTAGAGCTCGGCAAACACAATACATCGTTCCAAAATACAAAAGATCTATAAACACAACAAGGAAACAAGAGATGCAACAAATCACCCAGCAAACAAAGGATCAGATTATTGGATAGTAATGAGTCCATTAATAGATGATTAATAGATGTGATGAGGAAGAGGTGGTGCTAGGGCAGGGCCATAGGTCAGGAGGTCCATCAATTCATATATATATATATATATATATATATATAAAGTAATGGTGTATAGGCATTTATAAATAATAAACATTGGGTATTTATTAGAACACTTTAAAATTTTAAACACAGCATTTAAACAGTTCAACAGCCCGTTTTGTTTATGACCGAACCAGTAATTCTATAACCCAAAGCATGGTGCTCTGTCAATGTGAAAGTAATGGAGTGGCCATCACAAAGCCCTGACCTGAATCCTGTAGAAAATTTGAAAAAGTGACTAAGCAACTGATAAACCTTACTGAGTTACACCAATTCTGTCAGAAGGAATGAACAAAGTACTGCAGTAAGCTTGTGGAAGATGGCTCTAAGTGTCTGATTCAAGTTCAAGTAATTAAAAGGCAACATTCCCAAATACTAACAAAGTGCACCTATGACCCAATGGAACTTATGACCCAATGGAAATCAGATATAGTAAATAAAAGCTGAAATAAATCTGTCTTTTAGCTATTATTTTGAAATTACCACTCATGGAAATGAAGTAGTACCATAAACACAGGAAACATATGGCAACATGAAATGTGTGGAGTTGTGAAAAATTCAGTTTGAGGGTCTTTAGCCTAAACGTTTGACCTCAAATGTAAAGACTAAAATTCATCCATAATTATCTTTAGGTTTAGTAACAAGTTGTTTGTATGATTTACATATTTCTTTGTTCTGTATTTCCAACTTTTTGCTCCTGCATCTATTTATACAGTCAGTGACTAAATTGTGATAGTCTTGTATTTTTTTTTGTTAGACGGGGCCCATATTTTATTATACTAGATATGTTGTACAGAGGGAAACCAGACTTTAAGAGTATTTGCTTAAAGTACAATAAATTTACCAACCCACTAGAGCTTTGAACCCTTGCAGTACTGTTCTTGCATCATTTTTATGTGTCATTATAATGAAAAGGGGGGAAAATTATGACATAAAAAAAAAATTAATTGTATGTTACAAGAGTGAATTAATGAGAAACATTACTTGAGAGATGCTGAGTAAAAAAAAGTCAAAATAAAGCATGTGTTATGATACAATTCACTGAGTCTGTATTATGCATAACCAATGAGTGATGTGCTATCTGCCTCTATGGAAAATGCAGCTGTTTTTATTTTATTTTTTGGTTTGGTTTGAGAAAAGTAACAGATGTGTCATTAGTCAGGGAATAAAATTGGCAATTACTGATATGCACTTACACTTTCATACCTTCACGCCTTCACACTTCACTCACAATCACAACACTAAAATTGTCTTTCTCATCACATGATAATATGCATGTTCTTGCTTGCAGACCGGCGGCGGCCGGGTAAATTCCAGCCATTCCGCCGCCTGTTTGGGAGGAAGAGGAGGAGGGAGACAGAGCGAGGGTTTGAGGAAACCGAACTTAAACCTAGCCACTCCACCGGTGATGTGTGCAATGGGGTGGTCTCAGGCCTGGAGGAGTCCAATCAGCATCTAAGGTTATAGATTTGGCAGGAATGTATAAAAAAGTATTTAAAAAAAATTATAAATTATTAGGAAAAAAATTAAATACTGTTGTATTTCATCATACTTTGACTTTGGAATTTCAAGAAACATGAAGTTATATTCGCAAGTGAAATTCCAGCTTGCAGATAAATAGTAGTGAATTTTGGTTTGTAATTTGCTTTGTTATAGAAACACTTAGAACTGAACACTTCTTAATGTGTGTGTGGGCTTGTGGTGTGTGTGAATATAGAGAGCTAAATCCTCTGGGGTCTCGAGCTTTTTCACACGAGAGCATCTTCATCCCTGAGGATTCTGTAGAGAAGCCGTGCTTAGAAGTGACCATGTCTCAAGAGAATGTTTCAGACAAAGTCAGGAACCTACAAGTAAGTGTCTTTAATGAAATATTTGGTCTCTTATAAAGATCATAGCCGTATGTGCATTTTAACACTTTTTAACAACGAAAGGCTATTCCGACAAGTAAAGGATAAAACACCTCAGGACATTCTATTACAGAAGATAATCAGTGACAGGATGGTGTGACATGGCTAAAGAGAAGCGGAGCCCTAAAGCTGCTTCTCTCTCTGGATGTTAATAAGACATAAAAATGCACTTTGTCATGTTACCTAAAATCCAGAAAGTTCAAAGTCTTCTGTACTGAAGACACTCTCATGGTAGTAAACCCGCAATGAGTGTTAAATAAATAGCTGCTTATATAAAGCTTCGATATCTATGAATTCTCATTTCCACGCTTACTGTCTCACTTTCAGTAACTTCTTTATCATGGTCAGGGTCCTGGTGGATCCAGAGCCTTTCCCAGTAACACTGGGTGCAAGGCTGGAGAATGCTTCCTGGATAGAATGGTAGTCCATCGCAAGGCATCATTCAAACTCATTCACACCTGGGGCAATTTAGCATCAGCCTGCCTTCATGTTTTTGAACCCAGGACTCTGGAGCTATGAGTGGACCCTCTGTGCCACAGTGTCCTGCTGTTATATGAAATTAATCAATACCTTCGTACAAATCGGATTTGAGTAACAAATATACTTTACTATTATTTTCATTCTATTCAAATGTATTCTAGCACCGCTTACCTTATTGAACTCATAATATAACTGAGCTCTCTGCCTTGTGTTTAATTCTACAGAGGCAGATAGCTCATAATATAAAGTTTGGTCAGAAACCTCCCTCGCTAAGAAAAAGTGAAGGCGATGAAGGTAGCTCAGATGAGGAAGAAATACCAAGAAGTCCATTGCGAGTGCTGGCACAGGTGGAGCCAGAGCCAGAGGACAGCGAAGCCAAGGAAAAAGTAAGAAAAGTAAACTTGAAACTTTTAAGGAACCTTTAAAAGTCCCATACAACAAAAAAATATATAAGAATGTAAAGCTGTAATACAGACTAATGGAACTATGGTACACTATGTGACCAAAGGTTTGTGGACACTTGACCATCTCACTCCCATATGTGCCTGTTGAACATTCCAGATCTCGTCCCTCCTTTTGCTGTTATAATAACCTCCACTCTTCTGGGAAGGCTTTCGATGAGATTTTGTATTGTGGCTGTGGGAATTTGTGCTCATTCAGCTATAAGAGCATTATTTAGGTTACTGATGTTGGGTGAGGAGGCCTGGCAGTTCATCCCAAAGGTGTTCAGTGGGATTGAGGTCAGGGCTCTGTGTAGGAAACTCGAGTTCTTACACTTCAGAATTGGCACACCATGTCTTCATGGAGCTGACATTGCGCACAGGGGCATTGTCATGCTGGAACAGGTTTGGGCTTCTTACTTCCAGTGAAGGGAAATTGTAAAGCTACAGCATTACAAATACAATTGTGTGCTTATAAATTTGTGGCAACAGTTTGGGGAAGAACCACATATGGGTTTGTCAGGTGTCCACAAACTTAATGCCATATAATATACAGTATATTATCACTCTAAGTCTATGTTTAATGTTGATTTCTGTACATGGTTTAAGAAATTATTTGAATGTCATCACTCTTTACTATGACTCTTTTCTGTTTCATAATTAGGTTTCATCTGCTGCCTACGATGTGGTTCAGTATAGAACTCCTGTGAAGTCTCCTCGCACAAAGCGGCCTCCTCCCCCCGGTACGATCGAATCCATTAACCTAGATGCTGTTCCACAGTCTGCTCCACGTTTGGACAACACTGCTGCCAAACATAAACTGTCCGTCAAACCCAAAAACCAGCGGGTGTCACGCAAGCACCGCAGATTCACACAGGTAAGGAAAAAAAATATTCTTTGAGTTATACCTAGGACAGTTGTGAACATCTTATAGTAACACTTGGGACTCAGATTCAGGGTGAGAATCCTTGTGCAGAAGTTTAATAACAGCTCCCAATTTAAAATGTAAACACAATCCAAAAGTCAATAATGCAGGCAAAAAAATATAAGCAATAGTATAGCAGAACAGTCAGAGAGCAGTCCAAACTAATGATGGGCTATCTGAAGCCGAGGCTCTGAAGCACGTATCGAGTATAAAGGGGCGTGCCAGATGAAGCCCCACTTTGAGGCATGTATCGTTTAGCAGAAAACCACATAACAGATGACAAATGAAGACTCGGTTTGTTTGGTACATGTCAGTGTTCCATCGCAAGTGTTTCTTCCTGTATAAATATGGGCAAATCCCGTCGGCACTTTGTTTTCTTTATTTTTTGACTAAAGTTATACATCAAGTTATATATCAACATATGTTTATGTATACCTTTTTATTGTGCAGATGCAATTTTACTGATAAGATGCATAAATTCCTACAAAAAGAGTGTGTATGTGTGTGTGTAAGCGAAAAAAGGAGCAGATGCACAAATAACAAAGGAACATAGAAAAATGTACTACATAACAGTTATTGTAAAATGGAACACTGTACAAAGTACATGCACAGAATAATGCAAAGTGGCATAATGCAGACATGATATTAAATGATATGTAGAAATTAAAACATGCTCTTGTTGTAGGTGTTGCTAGTGAACTGTTGAATGAGAAGAGTAATGAACCTTATTGAATCCCAACCGAGGCTTCGTTTATCATCCGTCACATGATTTTCTGCTTAAACAATACACGCCTTGAAGCGGGGCTTTGCCTGGCATTCCCCCTTACACTCGATATGTGCTTTGGAGCATCATTTGCCCATCACTAATCCAAACTGCAAAATCCAAAGAATAGGCAGAGATCAAAACACAGGAGACAAACTGTTAGCAAGGCTTTGCAATAACTGAATGATGAACTCTTGAATAACTCTTGCAATAACTGAATGATCTGTTTATATAGTGTCAAACCAGGAAGTGACCTGAAGTGAGGTGCAGCAGAGGTCACACACCTAATAGTCTAGATCAGGGGTCACCAACACGGTACCCACGAGCACCAGGTCGTCCTCAGGGACCACATGAGTCGCCCGCGGGGCATGTTCTAAAAATAGCACTAGTCACCAGTAAGCTCCATTTAAAAATTTTATTTAATTGTGTTATTCTTTTTTTAATCAAACTTGCATTGATGTAGATTGGAAAATGAAAATATTGAGAGAGAATTTTTTAAAAGCAAAAATGTTTTACGTATACATGAACTCTGACCTAGTCTGGTTCAAAGGTCAGTATTGTGCTCATGACAAACTGCAGTGTTTGCTGAGATAAGCTAGTTTGCTGAGATAAGATGGATGCGGTTTCTACCCCCAAAAACATGGCAGAAAAAATAAAGAAAACTTATCATTTTCACAGTGATTGGGAGGAAGGAGGTTTTTTTACGATTGTGAAAGAAAAATGTGTGTGTGTCATTCGTGGGGCGAGTGTGGCAACGGCAAAGCGGCACAATGTGGAGAGACACTTCATTACGTGTCACAAAAACTACCATGCCAACTACCCACCTAGCAGCGCACTGAGGGCAGATAAAGCCCGAGAGTTAAAGGCAGCTTTGGGCAAACAGCAGTTTTCTTGCTTTTTTTTCAATTTTTAAAATGTTACATAATAGATAACATTGACAAACATGGGACATAGTTCATGATTTGTTAAAAATTGTTACAGAGGCAGTGGTTAGTAAAATGGAACATGATTTCCTAAGAAATGGTGCAGAAGTGATCAATGAAAATGAAACATGAAATGCATTGAGATTAATAGAAATAAAAAAGTGTTGAATAAAAATGTCATGTTGAAATGTATCTGTGTTTCCTACCATGTTTAATCAATGTTAATAATTATTGTGAGGAATCATTAACATGATCAGACAGTGTCTTCACACGGATGAATATCTCTAATAATAATAATAATAACAATAATAATATATAATTAAACATAAACCGTGCAACTTTGTTATTTCAGAAGTGTGTATCAAACTGGTAGCTCTTCGTATTACTGAGTACCCTTGAAATAGCTCTCAGTTTCAAAAAGGTTGGTGACCCCTGGTCTAGATAGTACACCCTCTCCTGGCCAGGAGGGGAAATGTCCTGACTCCCACTTACACTTTTTTTGGAATAACTGTTGCAAAATTCATGTCTTTCTTTGTCCAATTTAAGGAGTTTCTGGAGGTGGATATTTCAGCAGTTCTGCAAGCAGAGACAGGTGTGCAGAAATATACAGAAGAAACAGGAGTCTGGAGACAAGGGCATGTAAGTCACTGGACCAGAGATGATCAAGAGCTTCCTGAAAAATCTAAGAAGCAGAGACTTCATGAAGAGGAGCAGGAACGTCTGGAGCTTCAGAGAATCCAGGAGCAAGAGAAACAGAGAAGGAGAGAAGAAGAAAGAAGAGCTGAGGTACTAAGACTGGAACAGGAGACAATGCGCAGAAAACTGGAAGAATATCAGCAACGGGAGGAAGAAGAGCGAAGGCAGAGGGAAGAAGACAGAAGGAAGGAAGAGGATGAAAGTAAAAAGAGGGAGGAAGAGCAACGCTTGAGGGAGGTGGAAGAGAGGAAGAGATGTGAGGAAGAAGAAAGAAAAAAGAGGCAAGAAGCGAGAAGGAGATCTGAGGAAGAAAGAAGACAACAAGAACTCATAGCAGAGCACCTTCGACTGGCGGAGGAGAGGAGAATGATGGAACTGGAGGAGCAGAAAAGAAAAGAGGAGGAAGAGGCAGAAAAACTAAGGCTTTGGGAGTTAAAGGAAAAACAGCACAGGGAAGAAGAAGCACGTCTTCATGAGGAACAAAGAAGGCGACAAGAAGAAGAGGAGGCTGAGATGAAAAGACTGGCTGATGAAAAGAAAAGAAAGGAAGAGGATAAAAGAAAGAGGCAACAAGAGGAGATGAGAGCTGCTGAGGACCACTCCACATCCTCTGATCCAGAGTGGAAGAGGAAAGCAGAGGAGCTGCGATGGAGGGAGATGGAGGAGAGGCAAAAACCTTTCACCTTCAAAGTGTCCTCGGGTGAAAAGCAAATACTATTTCAGAAGGTCAATTTAACACCGGTTACTCCAGTACCTTCTCAGCAGGGTGAAACAGCTGCTGAAATCAAGGAAGGCACTGCAGCTGTTCCTGATTCACCGACATTATCTTCATCCCTGTATGTTCCTCACACTGCTATATTAGTGACTGGAGCTCAGTTGTGTGGTACAGCAGTAAATCTGGATCAGATAAAAGACACAGCCTGTAAGTCTCTGCTTGGTCTTTCTGAGGACAAGAAAGCCTTTGGGACACCAGTAGGGAAGAACAAGACCTCACCAGATCGCAAATCTGGAAAAACTAAATCTTTAAATGAATCCTCTTTATCTGCAGACCAGTCTAGTGCTGCTGTCCTGGCCGAGTGGGCCAGTATACGATCCAAGATTTTTAAAGGTGGCTTAGATGGAAAATACCAGGAATACCCAGACAGACAGGTGCAGAGTGGAACAACAAGTGAGGACATCACTGAACCACCCTTCTCTCACACCAATCTCAGGAAGACCATGTCAGCAAGCGCTAAGTTTTCCATCACTCCAGCCAGAAAGAAGTTTGCTGACTCCAATAGAAATTCTGAGGTCTTTAGTCAAGAAGAGATAGAAGGAGGTAGGGGAGTATTACCATCTTCAGATTCTGCTCCTAGCCAGCAGCTCCATTCACCTTCTTCTGCCAGCAAAAGTCAAAATAAGGGAGGAAAGATGGTCCGTATCTCAGACGGTACAGAAGAATGCAAGTTTGCCAAAGACCTCCCTTCCTTCCTGGTTCCTAGTTTGCCACATGGATCCCCGAAAGCTCCAACTTCTGAAATAGGACCCCTGAGCCAGGTGGAGGACTCAGACACAAAGGATTATGGGGAACAGAGAGACCTGAGTGGTGACGAGAGGCCCTCACCATTTGGTATCAAACTGAGGAGGACCAACTACTCCCTTCGTTTTCATAGTGAACAATCCACAGAGAAGAGGAAGAAAAGGTATAGTGCAGGTGACAGTTTTGAAGGTGTACCAGTGCCCCTCACCTCTACTGAACAATATTCTGACTCTTCAGCATTGTCTGAGAAGACCAGTGCCCCAAGTCCGCTTGGAGAGAGTGGAATCAAATTCCAAGGAATCTCCAGTGTAGAGTCACGCTCCAGACCTGGTAGAAATACTCCTTCAGCATGTAATGAACGTGACAAACTCATCTCTAAGCCACCAATTTATCAGAAACCAGCCACATTTCCCAAACCATCTGATGGTGCCACACCTCCACCTTCTCCACTACCTAAACCTAGTAGAAGGACTTCTGGGGACATGCTCTCCCAAAGATCAGCTGGGCCAGAATTGTCATCCCCTGAAGAGCATACTGATCAAAAGTTAGCTCCCTCAAAATCCATCCGGTGTCAGAGGACTGGACAGGGTGATGATGAGCCAAAAGAAAAGAAGTCCTTCTTCCCATCCATTAGCATTCCATGGAGGGAGAAAACAGATCGGAGGACTGAACTCATAAGAAGAGGCAAGTGTAATGTCACTTGTCATATGAATACTTTATGATCTTTAAATGTCTTGACACAAACAACTACATATGTTAAAATGTGTTAAAATTACATGCGTTCTATAATAGCACATTATATACCAATCAGAAGAGTACCGAATAATGTCACTTCTGTAAATGTGAATACAATGCAGAACATTGTAAAGGCAATCAAGTCTTTGCTTAGTGTGTGTGTATGTCGCTCTCAAAGTATATGTAAATTGCACTCCTGTCTCCTTTATAGAAAAGCCATCTCTGCAGAGCAGGCATTCCTTAGACAGCTCACGGACACAGGAGAAGGAGACGGGACCATTATGGATCACTCTGGCTTTGCAGAAACAGAAGGGTTTTAGAGAACAGCAGCAAAGCAGAGAGGAAAGGAAGAATCAGAGAGAAGCCAAGCTGGCTGAGAAACAAGCCAGGGACAGAGAAAGTGTAAGTATAACAGTGCCAAGCATATCCGTTCTACCTGTAGTTGACTACACTGCATAACTTTCAAAATCTCAATCGTTGACCCTTTCATATTACACAACTTTAGTAGCTTGCAGTCAGTTGTTTGTTGGATCCCTGCAGAAGACTGACTGATCAACAAATTGTGCTTTCTTTGGAAAATGAACGAGAGAGCCCTGTCCATCGTGTGACTTTGGGACTATTTTGAGGACTAAAAATGTGGTGGAAGGATTGGTTGGGGAAACTGAGGCAGCGAGGATAGTTTGTTCTGCAAACAGAACTGGTATAATAGGACTAATAATTAGCTGTTTTGCTCTTGAGTGGAGCACCAGAAAAGCATTCACCCATCATCACAAGTTCGAATCTCAATGTTGCCACATCCGTCCATGGCCGAGAACACGAGAGAGCAAAACTGGCCATGCTCTCCGGTAGGGAGGGGTTTCATACTCTGCCTGCCCTATCAATCACAAGTGACACTAACCACTCATGGGTGTCTGTGAGCTCATGCATATGGAACTGGGCGGATAGCTCTTACCTCCATGTGTGTTACACTGCCTCTGAAGTTGTCTGAGCAGCAATTTGAAAAGATGTTATCTTTTCAGCTGGCTTCATGTATCTTAGAGGAAGCATGTATTAACCTTCGCACTCCCTGTTTGGTAGCTGTCATGTGATAGGAGAGAGCTGACTGTTGGGAGGGTATTGACCATGACTAAAATAAGGGAGATCCTTGGGGGATGGAGTAGCTGTTTATACTGAGCACCACCAGGAATAACATTTGTATGACATGCCAAATAATTTCTTACAGAAGCAATATTACTTTGCTTATATATTGTTCTTGTTCTTGTAAACAAACAGATGGTTGTAGATCTAATGCATGAGTAAAATATGAATTTGATTTCCTGTCAGGGGATCCCATTGACTTTCTCATCACTATCCTTGCAACTACTTGGAGAAGGTTATACACTGTGATAAATTGCTGAGAAAATCAAACATGCTTGAATACATCAGTGGGAAATCGTGTAGTGTGCACTAGACTTTAGCTACAAAGAATGTTTACAATTATCTATTGTGGTATGGGAAACATCTCAGGATGTATCTTACAGGGTGGAATAGTGAGCCCTACAGAGGCTAAGGGGAATGGAAACTCCAGTACTCCGAAGGTACAAACCCCAGAGGAGAACAAAAGACCAGACACGTTACTGACTCGCTTTGAACGTCGTGACAACTTAAAGAAGGCCAACACCCTACCCACTTCTGTCACAGGTGCAGTTATTTCCTGTTTATTAGGATGTCCTTCACAAAATACTCCTGTTTATTTTCAAGTTTAAGTAAAACTTATATTTAAATGTAAAATGTTCATCTTTTTCAGTTGAGATAGCAGACTCTACCCCATCACCCCCAGCAGCAAAGGACATAAAGCGCTTCCCACCTACTGACACTCCACAGGTTTCCACTGAACCAGCTTGGCTTGCTCTTGCCAAGCGTAAGGCCAAAGCATGGAGCGACTGCCCACAGATCATCAAGTGATATGTTAACTTTCACTTCTATTAAAAAAAAAAGGGAAACAAGCTTCTAGTCAGCTGTGTCATTCACAGGGTATCATTTCAACTTATTCATCACCATTCACAAAACACCACATTATATGTAAAACTGCATTCACTTATTTTGTGCCATTTTCACCATTCAGAATGGGTAGCAAGTAGGGGTGGGCAATCTTCTTTTGGGGTAGGATCACGAGCCACGATCTGAATCACAATTCTCCCCACAGATTTAGTTGAACTTGTTTGATCACATGATTAGTTGTACATATGGTTGCCTGGACACAAAGCCTTTCACTTTGACTCAAGGCAAAATCCAGAAATCTCTGCATCCTGTTTTCACTCTGATTTTATTCTGAAAGTTCTGACCAAAAGTGATTCGTGTCTCCGTCATATGCTATTCTTTGTCTACCATGCTGTCTTCTTTTTATAAAATAAGTTATTCCTCCAAGATATAGACGCATAGAGCGTCCGCTGAACTTCATCCTAATTGTGTCACAACCAATCAGATTTTTGCTTAGTTCATGTGCAGTAAGAAACCGCACTATTATTTATTTATTTAATGATGCGATCTGTACATTTCCTCTTAAAAAAGCAGATCATATGCAATATTAAGATTGTCCACGAAAGAAATTCATCAGATCACCCACCCCTAGTATCAAACAGCATGCATTTCTAAAAGATTGACATACTTGTAATATAAAATGGTCCATAACTATAGTGATGTGTTCAAACATACTGTTGTTCAAACATACAAGTCTGGATTTGAGAGACATGAAAAGCAAAGCTTCTCAATTTAACAATTTAATTTAATGATTAAATAAATCATTTAATTTATTTGAAATCTTCCAGTCATTACCCGGGAACCTAAGCCCAGCAGACCTATTGCTAGCAAGTCACTTGTCCAAATATATAAGGCATGCCTAGTATACAAAGGAATATTACTAAAACAAATGATTCACATTTATTTAACAGTTTAAGATAAACTCTTTGGGGAGTCTTTTAAGAGCTCACTCAAGGGCTAAAGTTGCACAGAAGTTGTCACCATAATAAACATCTTACTTCATCCCTTGATATGTATTACATGCATGAACTTCAGAACTGGCTACTGATTTTGTATTTTTTAAAGTCTAGATACTGGTCCTGACATTTCAAAAATGTATTTGTTAAACTGTCTTAACACCTTTTGTCTAATATGGACAAAGTTAATTCTCATTTTTTGTGAACATATTAACTTATTTGATATCTTGGCCAAGATTTTCACTGTGTGACAAACGACTGCTGTCATTTAAGCTGTCACTGAAAATTAACATAAAGATGACAGTCACTGTGTTTACTTATGTAAATAACTTACATAGTAAATGTTATTAATGATGCTTCTGTTCAACCACCACGTTAAATCATTTCACTGGGAACCATTAACCAAATGTTAATGAACTATCTGCTTCTTGCACAGTGTTTATGCCCTCCAGTTTCTTTGGAAATAGTTCTCTTCAACACAGACTACTTGCTTGCTGTAATAGAAACACTCTTATCCTGTAGCTTGTCCTAGCTCTTCTTGTATCAGACATTAAAAGCAAGTCAATGGGAGATCAGTGCTTTGTTTATTTAAAAAAAAAAAAAAGAAAAAAAAAAAGAAAAAAAAAAAAGTCCTGCTGGGGAAGACTAACCAATGACTTTGCCGAGGGAAAGACATTATTCTCAGAAATAGCAACAGCTTCGAACTAATAGAAAGCCTTGATCTCCCAGCAAAACTCCAACCCCCTCTACTTGACGTAATATTTTGTATGTATGTATGTAATGTATGTAGGTATCTATGTACAGAGCTGGACTGAACTGCACTGTGTTCCTTTGAAGACCCCTGAGTTCCGTCGCTTTGTTTTTAATTTGGTCGTGTGCAATCGTGTAGCATCAAAAACAGTGTTGTATGTAACATTGAAATAAAAACAGTTTGTTAGTAATTGCACTTTTTTTTGTTCCATTTACAAAAGGTATTCACGAGAAGATTCTTAAGTAATAGAAATGTTATGAATTCTGTAGAAAAAAGAAAACATTAAAGACAGATGTTTGATGTCTTGTTTTGGAATGCCTGTTTTTGCCTAGAAATCCATCTTAGGAAAAATTACACAATAATATATTAGCAGGGCCGGCTCAGCCTTCCCAGAGTCCTCTGTGACAACCAGTGAGTCACCGTTTTCGATGCCATTGATATTCCAAAAACAATCCACAACAATTTGGCGACATTCTAAGCCATGCATCTTAAATTGTAACATGAAATTAAAGATATTTTGAGAAGTATCTTTATTTTTAAATTCTTTTGACTAATCCATTTTGTTTTTGTGTGGTTATACCGTAAGAAATGGAGCTGAACTGACCTCGGCCACCTCATGGGTGGCTGTGAAGGAAAGAAAAGATAAGAGGCAAGTTATGTTCAAAGCTTATGAACTTAGCTTATCTACATATGACACATGAATGAAAAAAAATGTGAAGATGGGTTTTGAAGGAATCACTAAAAATAAACTTGTGGAGGTTTTGCTGCACGGAGAGCTAGCAGGTAGCGGTTACGTGCTTTCAAAACAAAAGCAACGCATTGGATTCTGGGAAGGGTGAGCCGGCCCCTTTAACATCTGTACACTTTAATACCAGTACACAGTGCTAAAGTGCTACTATTATTCTAGAGAGTTTTATATACATATTAGCTGTTTACACATTTAACCAGTAAGAACCTTTCACATATTGCACCCAGACATGCTTTCGTTATTCCTTCCTGTCAGTCAGTTCCAAGCAGTACACATAATCATTCCGGCATCCTACAACTATAGAGTGACCCCACACGATAGGAGAGGAGAAGAGTTCTCCAGGTAAGGAGAAAGAGGCTTTCAGTGATCCCTGTTCTCCATCTAGTACCCACAGAGTTCCATCAGTTGAAGCTACGGCTACCAGGGTTCTTACACCCCAGTGAGTACCAGCAAAAACAAAAGGACTGGAATACACCTTGCCAGTGGTTTGGAAGCACCATAGTAACGATCCATTAGCAGGATTGATGCAGTATACGGAGCAATCATGTGACCCACAAAAAACAGCTTTGCAAGCTGGAGATAATGTTGTGCGACTGTCACGTGCTTCAGATCTGGCTCTCTGATTGGTTAAAGGTGGCAGT
The DNA here is from genome assembly GCA_030014255.1 of Parauchenoglanis ngamensis. NCBI lineage: Eukaryota > Metazoa > Chordata > Actinopteri > Siluriformes > Auchenoglanididae > Parauchenoglanis > Parauchenoglanis ngamensis. Next base: position 966,703 of record JAQMYM010000020.1, on the reverse strand, counting down.
GAGGTCAGACTTGGTGATGAGAACACAGGTCCATCTGTGAGAAACTCCCATAACTAAGGAAAGGTGAATAGATTTGAAAAAAGTCAAAAGTAATTCACATGTAAAACTCACTGATATCTCTATAGACACTGGCCTGACTTCTACTGAAACTGAAGTATGAATGCATATCATAGCCTTCCTGCCTCTTTTATCCCCTCCCTGTACCTTCCTCTTACCACATTTCCATCATGGCTTAATGCACTGATGTGTCCATTCACTGAACCAATGCAGACGCAGGAGTCAGAACAGGAAGGCGAGGAGAAAAAGGGAACATCAGTGGAGTATGTCCACAAGACTGTACCGCTGTCCTATAAAACAAAAAAAAGTTGAAATGACTTTTTGTCTATGATCAAAATCAGAATACGATTTCTGAGACCGAAATTTCATCAGTAATTCAAACTAATAAGTCATCTCTATTAACTACAGAAAACTACACTCAATGACCAAATTATTAGGAAACTGGGTAACTTTTAGAATACCGTGAATTACAACCATGCCATGGTCAAAGTCAACGAGATCACATTTCCCCCCAATCTGATGTTCAATCTTAATATTAAGTGACGTTCTTGACCCTTGCCTACATGCATTCATGCACTGAAATGCTGCCTCGTGATACCCTGATTAGATATGTGCATGAATGAACTGATGTAAAGGGGTTCCTAATAAACTCTGAAATAAGTGATCTGTTTATAGTAAATAAGAAGAGAGAAACTACAAAGGTAATAAATCTCACTATTCACAGGCTGAAATGCAACCCCATTTTTCTGCTATATAGAAAGAAGTTTCAGTAATCACCGGACTGAGGCACTGGAGCTGCCCTCTTAGTGTGGCTGAGTATAGACGCCTGGGAGAAGATTGAACACAGGGGGAAGAAAATACTGCACCACCTCCACAATAGTATTTCCACACACAACGCTTCACCTGAAACGCACACATACATTACACACAACATTTCTGTTGATTGTATATATTGACTTCTGCATGCACTCCCAAGTGAAACACACATACATTACATATGTATATATATACGTATGTGTAGTGTATATATACACACACGTACACAAATATACACACACTCCTGGGCAAAAAAAATGAGGCAAACCCAATATTTCAAAACATTAAGCTTTTAATGGTCTCAACAAAAATCACTGAGCAGAAAATGAACAAGAAGTAAATAAAGCGCTCCTGAGGCCGCGGCCTTCTTTTGCTGGTCGATGCTGAAGCTGTTGGGGGGAAAAGCTGGAAACAGGGAAGTTCACTTACATAGTCTTCTGGTACACAAAGAGAAAATCATGAAAAGATTGA
>JAQMYM010000020.1:935525-965259 GCA_030014255.1 Parauchenoglanis ngamensis | reverse complement strand
CATGAAGTGTCTTTTAAGTAATAAAAATAAAGAAAAAAACATTGAATTAGAAGGTGTGTCCGAACTTTTGACTGGTAGTGTAGGTAACACTAACAATGGGAGTAAATGAACTAGACCAGGTTATATCAGTTTTCTGCTCTGTACTGTATTTCCACACAGCAATCTATAGCAATACTAATTGACAGCATGAGCAATTCACGTTGTTTTGCTTGTGACGTCTCCTATTATTACCTTTTCAAACCGTCTCTCATGTGTTGAAAAGATGATGTGTGTGCGCGTGTGGAATCCGCCTCCAAAATCTTCTCTGCTCCAATTTGTAAGACTTTAAATTAAAAAATATCATGGGGTGCACTGAGTGAATAATTAATATACGGCTATGACACAGTGAGTGAGCGAGCGCTTGCAGACAGCGAGGCACGTTAAGTTGTCTAGAAAGCTCATTTCTCAATATAGTTAGTTGTATTTAAATGCCTCCTCTTTCCTGTTGCTCTTGCAGAATGTCTAATGCCGTCATTTCATATTAGCTTTACTGCAATGAAGAGAGAAAACAACTGTTACAAGCTGGTAGGAAATGACCCACAGTGCAATACCAATGCAAAGTGCAGTGTTCGGAAACAATAGAAAACAAGCTGCAGTGGGCCAGATGCATTTCTTTTTTATACACTTGAAAGAAAAAGCTCTGTTTAAACTCTTGACTACATTCTGTTGATGGTATAGCTGCTGGAAATCCTTCTCATGTGTGTATACGCTGTCGAATTACGTTACTAGTAGAATTCAGCATGAGTAAGCAAGAAGTGCAACAGGAGTTGATGTGAGCAATTTTGATTGGTACTTTTCTTCTCAGGAAAAGAAAGTCAGAGCAGTTTTATTTCAGCTCCACTGGCTGAATATTAAGTTCGGTGTTGGTTTTGACATTTACAGCTCCGCATGCTTTGGCTCCCAGACACCTTGCTGAGCTACTGAAGCAGTATGGCCCGTCCTGAGCACCGTGCTCAGCTGAGGATGGCTAGTCTTGGTTCTTTGGTCTTTTAGTATTCATAGTAATTCACTTAGATTTAGAGTCAATTCATTGCGTTGCCGCTTTAATATGCACTCCTGGGCAAAAAAAAAATGAGGCAAACCCAATATTGCAAAACATTAAGTTTTAATGGTCTCAACAAAAATCACTGGGCAGAAAATGAAGTAAAAGATGCACTCCTGAGACCTCGGCTTTCTTTTGCTTGTCAATGCTCATCGCTGAAACTGTTGGGGGGAAAGGCTGAAAACAGGGAAGTTCACTTACATAGTCTTCTGGTACACAAAGAGAAAATCATGAAAAGATTGAAATGTTTAAATGATATAAAATTGAATCTAACTTGTCTGGGGGTTCAAAATTTTCCAAAATTCTGTATAACACTTTAACATTGAGTGGAACAACATGGACTCCTCTTTCTGTAAAAAGCTGCCTGCAAGTTTACCCACAAGACTTCAACATTTAAAGGGAATCAAGGGAAAAGCTGTTCCACACCAATTTACTTTATCTATTTGTTTCATTTTTGCTCATTTTCCTGACCAGTGGTTTGCTGTTGAGACCATTAAAAGTTTATTGTTTTACAATATTGAATAGAGATTAATATATAATCACTTTTTTGCCCAGGAGTGTACATATACAGATGTTTTTTTATTAATTTAAAAAAGTTTTTTATTCTATATTCCATACAAATGAACAAAACAACAGATTTTGAAATATTGGAGAACACTAATATCTAGTAAAGTGTAACATGTACTAAGTAGATGATAATTGTAGACTTCACCAATGGTTCTAATGCGTAGACATGTCCATCATGGGAACCGATGATTACCAGTCCAGTCTGAGGGTCTACAACAGGAGAACACTTCACTGCATCTCCCGTCTTAAACACCCAGCATGTCTCCCCCGAGTCCACACTCAGAAAATACACCTGTCCATCATAACACCCTGGGAACAGAGGTTTGGCATTAGGCTATGCCAATCTATTAGGCTAGGCTATATCAGCAGTAAAGACAGTCAATATTCCCAAAATTCATCGTAAGCCTCATGTTCTCTCAACAGACAAGTACATACTTAACAATGAATGCACCCTTCACCAAGCCAGTTCATCTGATTTTTTTTTAAAAACAGTGTTTTTTTAACTAAATTTAAAATGCTATTTTCTACTTACATTTTTAATTATTATTTATATTTGCTTTAATATGTTAATTACTTATATTTACACTTGTATCTACTGTGCACTGGTAATGGAAACAAAAAAATTAATTCCTCCACGTATGCACCAGTATAAGGACAAATACGTAGTAGTGGTTGTGTGACCAGAACTAAAAACATTTGTTTCATACTAACATTTACTTGGTTACTCTGAGGTCAAAAACTCTTCAATATAAACATTTTCATTTTTCATTTCAATATAAAAGTTTTTCTCAAGTTCATTTTGGCCTATTTTGAAATGAACAAAATATTAGGGTCAAACAAACAAACAAAAATCAAGTCCGAATTTAAAAGGGGCCAGCTCACCCTTCCCTGAATCCAAGGAGTTGTTTTTATTTTGAAAGCACATGTCCGCTACCTGGTAGCTCTGTGTGCATCAAAACCTCCATAAACTCACTATTAGTGGTCCATTCAAAACCATCTCAAACCTTTTCGTCATGTACATGTTATGTTATACGTGGAAGCAATGAAAATTACATACGGAATAACAATTTGATATAGATATTTCGACAAAATATCTTCGAGTTCACGTTACAATTTAAGATCTATGGCCTAGGATGTTGCCAAATTGTTGCAGATTGATTTTGGAATATCGATGGCATTGCAAATGGTGACACGCTACTTGGTGCCGAGGATTCTGGGAAGGGTGAGACGGCCCCCTTAATATAGAACATGAGATGGAAAAACCCTTGCACTTTGCAGTACTAATTTCTAACCACAAACCTAAAGCCACCTGAGTTCCACATTTAGAAACAGCAGCAGAAGATTCCAGTCGGTCCCCTAGCACACGCTCCCACACTACCTCTCCGTTACTCAGGTCCAGAGCCTGCAGTCTGTGTGAGTGAGAGCCAATAAACACAGTGGCTCGCTCAGGAGCAATCAGTAGCACTGGTGAAGCGTCCACACATCTGCCTGTGTCAGAACTCCAGCAGACCTGCAGGCCCAGAGGCTGGCTGTCTTTTGTGCAGCCTGGTTGTGAAGTAACATCATGCCCGGTGTTACAATCCTGACTTTGTCCATCCCCAGCTGGAATGTCTCTGTTAATGTGAATGATGTCTGTGGGTCTTCCAGAGGAACTGTTGGTGGCTGACAGACTTGGTTTGCTTGAAGATAACAGGCCGAGTTCTGAACTCGGAACATTCTCTTGTATCCTGTCCATGTCGTCAGTAGCACCTTTTGAATTTGTAACAAGTCTTTGCTCTTGAGCCCAAAATACAACATCTCCAGCTCTACGAACAACCACAAATCTCATTTTGCTTCTTTCTGAGGAAACCACAGGTGGCAAAATCCCCTCAGGGTTGAAGTTCGAGTCAGCCTCAGTGTGGTACCTCTTAGATGGGACAACAGATGCAGAATCTTCAGGTTGTCTCTTGCCTGATGTCTTTTGGTGGGATGCTGTGATATGTTTCAGGACATCTGAAAAAGAGCCATCTAGAATGACCTCCAGCAAACCTGCAGAAATGGTTTCCATAGTGACAGTGATGTAATCGAAGAGGCGCAGGGCTTGAAGAGAATCCCCGCCGCTTAGCATGAAGTGCGCATCGTCTGCGACAACATCATCATCACAAAGACCTAGACACTCCTACCACTCACACACACACACACACACACACACACACACACAAACATACATACATACATACAATTGAGGACAATCTGAAATCAAAACTATTTATATCTCACTCATACTGTGCAAGATTCATCTGTATTAAACACTAATTATTAACATCTGATTTTTGACCATGACACCCAAAACTATGTTAGATGGGAAAAGTAATTGTTGAAGGAGAGTGTGTGATTTAATGGGAGTGTGACAGGAGGGTACAATCCCCCAAGAGCTGGAACGAGGCCTGCAGTGTTGGAGTTGGAGCAGAGAACCAGGACACTTCCCCAATCTGGAGATGATATGCCAAGTGCTAACAGGGGCACACATCAGGCCTTGGAGGCGGCTTGAAGTCCCTAATCCACCAAGACCAAGATGAGGCAATATATAGTGGCAAGGAGGTGAAGGTCAAGGGAATTCGTAAGGTTATGTACAATTTTCTTCTGGTGCCGCTCCGAAGGCATAGAATAAAGGTGAAGTAGAGCAAAATTCAGAGTTTGTGCGTCCCTAGGGGCAGACGCTCTTCTGGGTACATCACACACTGCTTACAGAGATGAGGGGACAATGGAGTCAAGCAGGACCTTCCCATCACTCCTGAGTTCCAGGTGGTACCAATCGATGGCAAGAACATCATCGTCAATGATTTTCTTATGCAATCCCTTATAACATACAGCGAATCTGGAGCTACATAAAACACTACAGTTCACGGTTTGTGTCTTGCTGTGAATCCATCAGCTACCCCAATCTGGCCTCGTGTACTCTGTTTGATCAGCCAGATCATGTAGGTCATATACACTATACGAATTGCTGGGAATTGGTTACTGGCCCGGTGGCTCCTGGGCAGTAACTTGGGGTATTGTTTAATGTGAGTGATTTGGGGGATTAGTTGAAAAGGTGATGGCGAATGCAGCACATCTGTACTTTATTTCTGATGCCCTATTTATGTTTTCTCAGCAGGAGACTGAGAATTCTGTTTTGCTTGTGTGTGTGTGTGTGTGTGTGTGTGTGGTTGTGAGCAAAGCAAAGCCGATGCCACAAGGGAAAGCTTCAATGTTGAAGTTTTTGCAAAAGGTTAAATGTTGGCACTCATTACAAAAGCTTGTGTGTGCTCTTGCCTTGGGTGTTGTCTGAGTGGCATACTACCAAGATTACTACAATAATCACACAAAAACACTGAATCTGTATCACGCTGAAAGTTTCCACAGTATGGAATACAAATGTACCAATATTTCCAACATCATAATGTCTTTAACAGTTCGTTCACTAAGCTTTCAGGCATTTAAAGCACAAACATGCAATTTCTACATAAGAAGTTTGCCTAGCAGTTTCTCATGTAATTTCATATTCTCAAGATATCACTTCAGAAGAATTTGGTTGGTCATCCAAGCAATAAGCAATAACCCTCATACCTTCCACAGTGCCTGTAGTCTTTCTCTCACAGTCTTCATGTCTCCCATTCTAGAGTGCTTATCACCAACCTCTCTGTGCCTCTCGTACATCCTCATCAGCTTCTCCATGGCCACTTTACCTATTGAATTCACAATTCAAGACAAGTATGAGAGAGAAATGAGAAATTGTGCTGGTTATTCATTATCACTGCAACTAAATGTGCTCCAGCTATGCACTGGTGATTTTAATTCCCATTATGCACGCTTCAGACCTACTGATTTGTGATATACAGATTGAAAAAGCACACTGTACCATGATTAGTGAGTGGCAGGGCAGGGACCAATAATACAGCATCTGGAATGCTGTGCTTGGGCACAAGTTGAGACAATCCATGAAGCACTTCCATCTCTAGAGCTCTGGAGGAAACATGCGATTTTTCAGAGCTGTGCACATGCTCGTCTTTGTTGCCATGGTGTTCAGAGGTTCTTGTCTCAATTTTGGGAACCACAAAAGCCACCAATCTGCTGCTCTCGTGCAGACCCACCACAGCAGCTTCTACCTGAGGCAACCTTTCTATGGCCTGGCATGACCAGATAAAACAAACAAGACAAAACACAAACAGAAGATTAGACAGACTGATAAAGGCCTTGCTCGTTACTGGACTCCTTAGTTTACATTGATATGTTCTCAATATCATCAGCCCAGGTAAGCAGAATAAGGAAAGAGGCACCCACCTGTTGTAAGGCATCCAGGTGTAGCATCTGACCGTGCCGTTTCACCAGCCGGTCCTTCCTACCCAAGTAATAGAGATGCGAGTTCTGCACCATTACCCAGTCCCCTGTAGCACGCATCACTCCTTTAGCAGAAGTCATCGTCTCATCGTCTAGCAAGCATACTCTCTCCTGACCACCTGCAATACAGGTAAAATATGAATCCTTTGCTCTGTAGCATACATAAGTGATAGCACTTATTCAATACTAAGCCTTTTTAGCTTTGAGTTATACCAATACAGAGATACTGATGTTGCGAACAAGAAAATCTTAGCAGGCAGGAAGAACAAAAGAACTCAAAAGGGATGTATAATCCTTCACTTGACAAATTTGCATGCCTGAAATACCTTTAAAACATATTTCAAACTGGAAAGGAAAACTATATCATTCATTCGACCTTGCGGTGACCTTGACCCTGTTCAGATCTTTTCCAAAACAGGATCAGTTCACCTGCTGCTAACAGTGATAAATCCATGTAAATCAACCACTTGTTCTTGAGATATCACACTAACGAGAATCTCAGACAGATGGACAACCCAAAGACACGATGTCTCCTCCACCTAGTAGCAGAAGATAAAAAACAGCATTTTCTCACAAAACAAATCCATGGCAAATGTTGGTGGAAACACTTAGTCCATTAATTTTTTTTTAAATCACAATCTGCAGAAAGTTTTGAATTTATAAGCAACCATTTGAGTGTTTAAGCTTACTTTATAAAATGATCACAAGCACATGTCTGGTCTGCAGTATGGCCCATGTCAGATGTTGAATGCTCATTTCAGATGAGAAACTGGCCTTGAAATTAAAACCTTCTAATCAGTAAGACATCAAATTAAAGTATATAATCTTGTATATAAAAATATGCAGGCTTTTTTTTTTTACTTTTAAGTGTTATACATTTGTTACTCACAAGAAAGCAAAATTTCAAAGAAATTACATAAATCATCTTCATTGCCTAATGCAGGACTCGCAGTATTCGCAGACTCGCAATATTTTTTCATCATCTCTTATGATGGTCACTATGTCAGATTAGACGATCATAGGGCCGTAAATTCCTGCCGTGTCTTGGTCAGGAGACTGGCAGATCTGCAAGTTTGACCCCGACACATCATCGTTCACATCCTTGCGTGTTGTCGGGGAGGAGGGTCAAGAAATTGTCAAACATGGCTACAGAAGGAACGTCAATGAACAATTATGAAGTAGGCCCATGTAATATGTACTGGAAAAAATGAAACAATACAATGGAATATTTGAACAGAACTAAAAATTATAGACACAGAAATGCAAAAAACTCGCTCTTTCGGCTCACAAAACATAGATTTGCAAATTTACAGGTCAAAGTTCTCCTAGACAAAGTTGGTACAAAGAAAAAGCAGCAAATACAGAAACTGCGTTCTTGATATGTGTATCGTTTCCCTTTAGTGAATTGGCTTTTCCAGGTCATGGCTTGTCCATTCATGGTCAGTCTGACTTTAGTCAGAGTTTTCTTGTGGCTCCTGTATCTTCGGTGCAAGGAATAAATGCTATACACTGCATACACACACTGCATGTGACAGTTGTGTGTTAGAAACATCAAAGCATTTTGCCTATTATTATTATTATTATTATTATTACCTATGAAGACCTGTCCCTCTCCTTCGGTGACCGGATGTCCATTCTCATCTCTCACTTCCACATCAGTGTCCATGAGCGGTTCCCCCAGAGGCACAGACCCACTGTCCCTTTCAAACATGACACTGTAAATTACCCACAATGCATTTCACTAAATACAGTTTCAGCTTGTGTATCTCAAAAGGTATGTATATTATTCAGAACTTTAAAGTTACTTTTCTAATACACATCAAAACATGCCTCTACAAGCTCCAGGAAACTTCCAAGCGACCACAAACCAAACAGAAACATGCAGCAACAACTTAAAAGGAGCATGATCATATAGCACATGTCAGAGGTCAAGCTTTACTCACATGTGGTCTGAAGAGAGGAGACTGTCTGGCAGTTTGTAGCAACAAGCCCAGCAAGAAACTTCTGTGGTGCCATAGAGATTATAAATCCGTGTCTTGTTACCTGCTTGTCTCCAGCTCTTGAGGAGAAACGGCGATGGACAAACCTCTCCTCCCAAAGCCAACACCCTCAATGAGGAGCCTGCACTGAGTATCTCCTCCTGCAGGACACGCCTTCCAAAGCACCTCAGAAGAGTTGGGGTGGCCTGATGAACAAACAAAACAAAATGAGAATTTAATCTAGAAAATCAAGCCATGTTTAAAAATGAGCAATCTCTATGTTACTTGCAGAGTCTGATAATGATGTAAACAAGACAAGAAATAATACTGCTAATGCTGTGCTTTTTCTTTTATGCTTTTTTGTGATCAACACAGGATGAAAAACACAAGACCAAACATATCAAACAAATAAAAATGTGTTGTTCTAGAGGAAAATTACATTCATGCGCAGCCTGTTAATAATAAATAATTGTAAAGCAAAATAATACAGAATTATATAATAATAATAATAATAATAAAAAATAATGATAATAATAATAATAATAATAATAATAATAATATTACGGATCGGATGTCGGAGAAAACACCTCGGATTCTTTAACAAATAGCAAAAATTGGAACTTGATATGAAAAATAAATTGTTTTGGAATTGGAAATGTTTAAATATTAAGAGACTTGACAGACTTGTTTTTTCTTTTGTTAGGATTGATTTTATTATAGCCATATTTTACTATATTTATCTGCTTTACATTGTAAGCTATTTTAACTGTAAGACTAAGAGTTTAACTGTGAAGTGCTTCAGCTTTTAAAAAAGATTAAGCTTGGTAGTTTTTAAAGGAATCTATATGAGATGTGTAGCGAGCACTCAAGGATTCACTATCAGTATCGGAAAAGAAAAAGTGCTTTCATGCCATTCATCCCATCCGAGTTTTTTTTTTTTTTTAATTAAGCCAGCACTAACTTTGGCTTAGTTCAAGCATCAGTACCTCTCTGAAACCTCCCTTGCAGTGATTCACCTGTAAAATGGTAGTGGCGTTTCGTCTAAACAACACATTGGCTAGTCTGCTAGGCATCCTTCTGACAGCAGAGGGAACCATAAGAAGACAAGCTCCAGAAGACAGGGCTGAAAACATCTCCACCACTGAAGGGTCGAAGGTTAAAGGTGATGCGAGGAACACGACATCATCTGAGGTCATCTGAAATAACGAGCTGAAGAGATCATCATTTATGCAGCTCATGATCACTGCACATTTTCACAAGCTTATACAATAAACTATTAAAACAGATCAAATTTAACACTGGAGGTCTTTAAAAAAACAGACAATAAAACAATATAATTAGTACACATCTTCATAATACATGCTGCACACACACCTGAGGTGTACTATATTAGGCACAATGCACTTGTGTGGAACTTTCACTATTTTAGGAAGCCCTGTTGTTCCAGACGTGTGCAGAACATATGCTAACTCTTCTGCCTGGTGTTCCTGTTCAGGATCATCAGCACTGAGATGCTGCCCGTCCTCCTGCTCGGTCTTTAATGTCGGATTATCTTCAGTCGGCCGTCTGCTGCTTGCTTCAGGCGATGTCAGCAAATTTTTGTGAAGCTTTACTAAAGTGAGCTTATGTGCTGACCAGGCTGCAAACACTTCAATTGACAGTAAACCGGAAAAGGCACTCTGGAATCGCTGGACAAAAAGAAAAAGGAAGAAAAACCTGTAAAAGCACACATTAAAAGTAAATTCTGCTATGAAGGTGTTTGTAGTTGGTCTTTGAATATTTATTCAATACATGCATGTGATGTATGCATGCATTTTATATACACCAATCACGTGAGCTAAACAAATATTTTTGGTGCATCTCATCCAAGGTACAGCATATAGCATTTTGTCCAAATGAATGCATCATGTAAATGATGACAGGAGAGATCATTCAGCATAACACAGCTATTACACTACACTATTGCTATTACACTAAAGGATTTGTGATGTGACCAAATTGAGAGCTCTGAGAGCTAAAAGGTCTGGTCTCTTTCTGAGTCCACCTGTATTGTGAACACCAAAAGCACTGAAGTCATTTGCAGCTAGTTCTCTTTCAGGTCCACTTTAGCAGAACTGAGAATGGTTTGTTTAAAAAGAACTATACATGTAAAAATACCCTACAGTATATATCTTTCCTGCTAGTTTCACAGTAGTTAGTTTTGTTTTAAGAGGAATAACTGAATGTCAACTTGTTCTAAAAAGACTCAATACCTGCAACAAAGTACTCTGTACCAAGCAGAACTTCAAATGACATCTGTCCATCATTCTCATAGTAAGCAGAGGTGGCGAGACTGGGTCCAGGGGAACATAGGCAGCAGGCACCTGCAGGACACTGACCAGTGAAGAGACAGTGATTTGGTGGGAAACTGAAGCAATGTGCTGTGGCTGCAATATAGAATTGCAGCTCAGCATGCTGTTTGCAGTGAGCATGCACTATATAGCCAAACGTTTGTGGACACCTGACCATCACACTCATATGTGCTTATTGAACATCCTATTATCGACTATGTTCCTGCTTTGCTGTTATAATGAGCTCCAGTCTTCTGCAAAGTCTTTCACTAGATTTTGGAGTGTGGCTGTGAGGACTTGTGATCATTCCGCCACAACAGAATTAGTGTGATCAGGCACTGATGTTGGGTGAAGAGGCCTGGTTTCATCCCACAGGTGGGGTTGGGGTCAGGGCTCTGTGCAGGACACTCGAGATCTACACCAGCCTTAACAAACCATGTCTTCATGGAGCTGGCTTAGTGAACAGGGACACTGTCATGCTGGAATATGGGCCACAGTGTAGGAAAAGGGAAGACATCCTATACATTTGTGTGCTTTCAACTTTGTAGCCACAGTTTGGGAAAGAACCACATTTTGGTATGATGATGGTCAGGTGTCTACAGACATTTGACAGTGTATCAGACAAACTTACATACCCAAAGATCCAAGCCGGAAGGAAGATGTTCACATCACAGAACACACCGATAACCTGTTCATTCTTCCCTACTGCTGCCTGCAGATTTTTGCACAACTCGTTTCCTAAAGCTAAGAGTTGCTCATAGGTCAGGAAGGTAGCGCGCGATGCGCCGGTGTCGAAGACGGCAGCAGTTTTTGCGCCATGATTAACAGCAGCCTCGCGCACCATCGCATGCAAACTCATCATGATTACGCTGTTTATCATCCGTTATCAAACTGATAAGCAAAGCAGTTTGTTCTTAAAGTTAACCAAAACATAAAATTGCTCTCAGGAGCAGCTCCAAATCCCTAAAGACGCACGTATGAAAATAAATACGTCCGCTTCGAACGACGAAGCATCGCGTCGCGCAAAAATGACGCAAGACGACGTTTACTCCAAACCGCCAATCAACACGAAGTATTTCACACCGGGGGAAATTTGAAAAATGTACGGATTAGTGAATGACGCTAACGTCTATTGAAGCGTGTTTAAATAATATCTCTTCGTTTTATTGATTTTTTTTAATTATCTTGTTGAAATGGATTATTACAGCCGGTCTGATGTGAATCCAAAAATTATTTTAGAACAGTTCAAGAAAAATGACGAAACGTTCAAAAACACGATGGAGGAGATTTTCCAGAAGGTGAGTAGCTTTCTCCTGGTTAACGTCAGCTAGCTCTGATATTTAACTAAAGTTAACTTATTAGCTAACCTGCCTAAACACACACAGTAGCTACAGGCTTAGCTTAATAACTTTAATTATGTTATTGTTGTACACAGTTACAAGCTTACCTGACTAACTAAAATACATTAAACACAGCGAGTCTACTCGGATTATAAGCAATAACAGTCATCTCTTTCAGTATTCAAATTTAGATGATGCAGGACCTGATGTCTGTCTGAAAACAATGACCTACACATCTGGGAAAGGTGAGACAATAATTTCAATACTGCTGGGTTTTTTTCCTTTCAGATTTTGTATAGTAGTGAAACCCACCATTACTAACCGAGTTATAGTTGAGTTCTTATACTTTGAAGGAAATGGGTTTAATTCAAACTGTGTACCTTAAAAAAAAAAAACCTAAGACGCTTCATAATGAATGCAACCTGTACACTTTGTGGCCAAAAGTATGTGGACACCCGACCATCACACCCATATGTGGGCTTTGCAAAGTTTCCAACACTTGTGTATAGAATGCCTTTCTATGCTGTAGCATTACAATTTCCCTTCATTGGAACTAAGAACAGGATTCTGGATTCACTGGTCATGGAATATCATGGAATTTAAAAAAAAAAGTCTATTTCAGACATGGAAAGTCAGGGGATATCAAGGAAATCTGTTCTGTAGTATGTTCAAATTTTAGTTGCCATTTATAAAAGTGTAGTATTTTTCTCTATCCGGTTATTTGGATGTTTAAGCAGTGAAAACTTTACATTTTGTACTGAAAACCTCTGTGAACTACTAAGTAAGTTTAGCAAATTGATGGATTTAAAATACTGTGGCTGTTTGATTTTTTCAGCACAAATGTGGCCTGTTTTTCATTATTGGTCATGGAAATTCAGCTTTTTTAGCCAGGGAATGGTCAGGGAATTTCACAGTTGACATAGGCTACATCCATGTAAATATGCTTTTGTTTTAAAACGCATCTTCTGTTACATATACACATGGCGTCCATACTACACTGGAGTTTTCGAGCACTGAAAATGGATAGTTTTGAAAACGCTGCTGGTCTCGTTTTGGTGTGAAAACTCTGGGGTTGCGTTTTAGTGTGGACGTTCTGAAACGGAGACTTTTGGAAAAGATGATACAGACACCCACATGTTCGCTTCCTGCTTGGGTCTTATCAGTCACAAACAGCATCGGCACAGAGCCCTGACCTGAACACCTTTGGGGCAAGCTGGAACACCGCCTGAACCCCAGGCCTCCTCACTAACATCACTGTACGATCTCACTAATGCTCTTGTGGCTGAATGAGCACAAATCCCCACAGCCATGCTTCAACGTCTAAAACCTTCACAGAAGAGTGGAGCTTATTGTAACAGAAAAAGGGGAATAACTCAGTATTAACACCCATGCTTTTGGAGTGGGCTGCATACTTTGGGTGGTATAGTATGTGTGGAAGTTTGAGGAATAGCTCCAATAAATCTCCAGAATAACATTGTATAGATTTGATTTGAATCTATACTAATAGGGTCTGGGTGTAAAATGTTTGAGAATCCTCGCTATAGAGGGTCAAGTCAGTGTGTACGTGTCTCAGGCTGTTTTTTCTGCAGGTTCTGTGCCACTAAACAGCGCCATGGCAGAAAAGGAGCTGCAACACTTAAGGGTAAGAAGGACACAAGAGATCACACAGCACAACTTTACACCAGGTGTCTGGTTTTGATGGACATTTAGGTTATAATGCTTTCTATATAATTTCTTCTTCTTTTTGTTTTTACTGTCACCTCGATTAAAAATAATTTTGTGCTAAACACTGACAAGTCTTGCTGCAGACTTGATAATGGATTTTAAAACGGGCAGTGATATAAAATGTCACCAAGGTCACAAGATTTAGCTTTTTTTGTTTAAAACTGTGTACGTAGGACTTATCTGGTAACCAAAGAAGAATTTTTTTCAAATCATGGAAATTTTGCTAGTGGATAGATCAGTCTTGGAAGAAAGTAGTTTGTTTATGATTCACTACCAGCTGTTTTCTTTCAAAGCTTTTCAACTGGCTTCAGACACAAATTTAAAAATAAAAAAAAAGTCTGTTGTCGTGGCCTTCTTTCTTTTGTTGGTAATCCAGGTTAGACTGACTTTCACAAGATCAAATCAGTGCCTTGGGAAAAATGTAGAAAGTTGTGTCAGAGTACAAAAAACACAGAGGTTTTCTTACATGTGCCCATTGTTCTTGCAGACGCAGCTCAAAGAGCGGTCACTGCAGGGTAGGAACCATGTTGTTTGGCTTTGTATTTCTGCATATATATATATATATGTAATATATAATATATAATAATCCCTTTCATGGCTCACGTTTTTTCCTTTTTCATCCAGCCTTGGAAGGTCCTCGGGAAGAATACAGTCTCTTGGATCAAGATGCGAGTTCATCTTTCTCTTCATGTTTTTGCTTTTAAATAACACACTGTTATGTTTTCCTTCTCAATTCTGTCTGCAAATCATGAATAATCAGACCTCTCTTTTGTTTGGTGATCATTACATTACAGATGAATTTGTTTACATACATAGGTTTTTTTTGTGATAGGTTTTTTTGATCTTCCTGAACCGCACTGAATAATTGAATAAGTAAATTGTCTTGTATTGACCTAATTCAGATGGATGTAGCGATGCTTGATCTTGACCGTTCCAGTCAGATGGAAAACAGCAACCGCAGCTTGTGTAAGAAATCGCCATTCCAATCTATGCATATACTACATCAAGCCAGCTGTGTACAGCTGTGCATATATAAATAACTTATTAAATAAAAGAGAAATTCTGAATACATCGCCCCGAAACACTAATTATGTTGTCTCGAACACAGGGTGTGGTTCAGAGACATCCCGGCTCTCACAGAAATCAATGAGCAGCTCTCGTAGCTGCTTGTGGAACGAGCCATCTCAGCCTGAGGAAGAGGACCGCGATCTGGAAAGAACCCTAAACAGCCATGGTAGCACCCTCTTGGACGTCTATCCCAGCATGCTCAACCAGATTGGCGAGGCGTACCGACGACAGCACGTGACCGACGTGGCAGGCGCTGTCTTGCACAGGTATCGTCGCAGACGCTGGCAGTCCACTCGAGTGCAGCACCGCAATCACGGCTTCAGCGACAGCTTTAATCATACAGTGACCGAGAGCTCACATGCCTCCCAAAAACCACCCCATGATAACATCACTGACCACCAGAAGTTCAAGTATCAGGGATCTTCACCACACAAAAGCAGGCTGGACTTTTCACCATTGAGGGGTATCAGTAATACATCCCTTGTGTCCACTGCTTGTTTTTATTCACCAAGAAGAGATGATGTGGAGAAAAGGACAGGAGTAGAAAACAAGTCTCGTTGGACAGACGAGTCACTGCATAGACCCGTTCGCGTGCTGGACATTTCAACGCCCCCGTCTCCTGTCTCCTCCTCTCCTCGCTCTCCATCTCCAGATATCAACCAGACCTACGTTGTTGAACCTGTCCCTTTGTCGAGATCTCGTGGAGTTCCCGCCTCTTCAGTCTGTGACTCAACCTGGTCGTCATTAAAAATGGCCAGAATGTCATCTCTTTCAAGCCAAGGAGGCAGCTCTGTGAATTCCTCACCATCCTATTATCTCTCGGGTCCGCGCAGGGACCACGTTAATTCTCCCGCTGTCTCCCCGCAGAGAGCTTTCAGTGGTCATCTTTCTCAACTGAGGAGTCCTTTAAAGGCCAAAATCATTAGCCTGGAACAAAACCAACTAACATCTGTGTCCTATCCCAAACAAGCGTTGCCTGTGAGTCATACTCCTGAGGTGTACCAATCTCCTTACAAAGGTCAGAGCTATCCTTCTCCCCGCCAGCAGTTCCCACACCATCAGGAGAATGCCACCAAACAACTGAAGCGTCAGCCATCCTTCTCCAGCCACTATTCCTCATCCTCTTCCATCTCCTGGATGCCCAGCAGACAACTTGATGCCGAGTTCATGAGTCTTTATCATCATTTTATCTGTCGCAGCACCAACCCTTCTTCTTCCTGTCACCTCTGCAAGAAGCAATCAGTGGTCCAAAGTCCTGCTGTGTCCTCCAGAAGCATGTCCGCTCTCTCTCTAACACCTGTACGGCACCGACTAAAGAAGAGACATCGTGAGCCAGAGGTAGTCGAGTCAATGCGGTTCAAGCGTTTCCGCGAGAGCTGTTCGCCGCGCCAGACCATCCAGTTCTGGCCACAGCAGCTGCGGCAGCAAGAAAATAGGTATATGAATACTGCAATGGTGAAACCCAGTGAGGACAAATACACCTGGAACAGGGCTCTTCTCTTGCAGTGTCCCAGCCCGGGATTTCTCAGAAGGCATCAGACAAGTACATCAGGAAGTAACGCAAAAGGACCAGGCTCCAGACTGGACCTGCAGACACAGCGCTACTCGCCATCTTGGGTAAAACAATGTGTAATACGACATAAGAATTACGCATCACCTAATGTTCACTTCCAGAATAACTTTTTATTGATCATATTCTTGCAGAGAGACTTGCTGAGATGTAACGCTGCAGGTGAAGGTGAGAATTTTGACATCTCTAAAGCACACGCAGGCAGTAAGTAACTGGACAGTGGCCATTTCTGTTGGTTTGACTCCTTCACTGGCTTTGGAATTTAACAGTGACTTTACTTTGGGTTTGTGTGTATGCATGTTGAATGAACCTAAAAGGGTTTATACATATTAACTCCTTTTTGGGGGACCAAAAGTAATGAACAAATAAATATGATCTTAAATAAATAGTCATGATTGTCATGTTCGGTAGTAAATTCTTTGCATTGAATGACTGCCTGAAGTCTGTAGAAACCATATGGTGATGCTCTGACAAGTCTAAGAAGTCTTTTTTTGCCTTCAAGCTTGGCCATAGAAAGTGAAATTTAGTTCAGGTCAATGACGAACATTCCACTGTTTTACCTTTTAAAAAAACTCCAGGACTTTTAGCAGTAGGCCAGCCATTGTGTTTTATTCCTTATTTAAGCTACTATTGGTTTAATGGTCTGAGAATTTGTTTAGCATGGTACCAGACATTTGATTGGAATTCATATAATGTTTTAGCTGTTCCTGATCTTGTATGTTAACGTTTTGCTGGATTGATTTTTCTTTTATGGTCCAGATGTTCATGGACAACTGTAATACTCCACATTACTGGAGTATTTGGTCAAAGAGGGACCTGGGTCAAGATATTTATAAACAAATAAACAGAAAATGACAAATATGAAAGAACATTTTGTGAAAGTTCATTGTGGCTATAAACACATTTACGATGTTTATGATTGTTAAACGATGGTCGTTAAATTGGATTTATAAATGGACAAAGAACCAGGCCAAAGCAATAGAAAAAGGCAATATCCAGACTGCGCTGTTTACATCACGTTACATTAAAACACAAGACACGATCCCTTGCTTATTTTTTATTCACAGCCAGCTCACCAGTCAGAACTTGGGATCAAAGTGGTGTCTCCGGCTCCCCGAGGTAAAAGCTTACACATTTCACAGCCTTTGTTTCTGGTTCTTTATGATGTTGGTTTTCATTTCACCTAATGACTCGGTGACCAACTGCTCAGGCAATTTGATTTCTACTTCCAGGCCGTCAAGGAGGCGACTTCAGTATGGACCTCTCCAGTGAGCTTCTGCATGCGCTTGTGATGGTTCGTTTGAGAAACCATTACTGTATATGTGTGTGTGTGTGTGTGTATATATATATCTATATCTATATCTATCTATCTATATATCACACACACATCTCTGTGTCACCAGTTCAAAAAATGTACATATGGTTTATGATCACAGTAGTAGACCTGTTCACTTAAACAGGACATTTTCTTGGGGCTTGTCCAGTTTAACTAAAGGATGTTGCTTTTAAATGAAATTCCTGCTTATAACTTATGTAATATAGCTGAAAACATTTTTAATCCATTCTTTTAGATATAATCTGTAAGAATCTGTCTAAATTTTTTTGGTCTACAAATGTCAGTGTTGTGTTCACTATGACTGTAAACTCATTTTAATAAATAAGTTGACTTTCCCTACATTGGGACAATCAGTTTTAGTGGAATTATTTTTTTTTGGTTGTTTTTCCCCACACTGCACCTGGTTATGCTGCACATTTGAAATGGAATAAACAAAAACAGTTTTTTTTATTCTCCCCACACACATTTACTACTGACAAAGTGTTCTCATGAGCACAAAATTTTTTTTTAGAAAACTGAGGAATGTCGTACAGATTTGTCAACATCGTAGTGCTGTGTGGCCATGAGAAAGGCACATTTACAGGTTCATGACTTTAGATAGACATACAAAAGGTAAGTGTAATGTTACACAAATAAGAGTTTACTTATTTATAATGAAACAGTCTAGATGTAAATGTTCTGCATCTAACTGGGCCGCATCACTGATGCAAGACTGTCCAGGGGTCGCACCAGTCTTCAAACCGTGTGGCTATGTGAACCTGTCATTCCACAGAGGAAAGGTGAAAAACTGAGGGGCAAAAAAGTGCTTGCATTTTCATACATGTTAACATATTGAAGTATATACTGCACATCACAGGGATTATGTCAAAATATACAAAAGGGTGAATGAATTTAATGTCCTTGAGAGAGAGAGAGGAAACTATTGTTAATATAGAACATTAAATGCTTGCAGCAATCACTATTCACCGTTCACATCTCCCAGTATAGCAGACCTAATCTATCTTCAATGGGAACCATTTGTCACAGGCTGAATTTTCATGAGATGCAATGTTGGTTGTATTGCTGCGTGTTTCATCACCACTCCAGCTCGACGGGGTATTTGCCAGTCAGGCAGGCTGTACAATGACCCAGTTTTCTGCTAGCCTTGCTGCTGGAGCTGATCTGCTCCTTCTCGTACGACTTGATCCCACTCTGAACTGCAGTCACCAGGCCCTCAACAGACAAGTATTGAACATTGGTAGCTCCTACACAGCACAAGAAAATACATGTCCTCAAGTATCTGTTCTCGACCACAGGGTTTGCATGTTAACCATATCGTTTAACTCCAAATTCAAATACAAAAACATTACAATAGAAAAGTGTTGGATGGGCTCAAGTGGCACGACAAAAAATAAGGTTTGCACCATTGTCAGGAGATCGCAAGTTCGAAGTGTGATGGTGCTGCAGCCAAGGAGGCAAAACGTCAGATACTGTACTACACAGTTTTTATCAAATTTGTTTAATAAATACAATATTAACTGCATATTAGATTTTTAAATCAACTTTATAAATCTATTTTAACACAATATGTTACAGGAGTAAATAATTTCCTTTAAAAAACACTATGCAAGCATTTATGTAAACAGACCCTCATACATGGGAACCAATAATTGTCTTGACTTACCAATATAGTTGGCGATGTCCTTGAACTCTGGTTTGTTAGCAATAAGCTCTTCTTTGGTAGGAATGTTGATGCCCATGTAGCAGGGGAACCGAATCGGAGGAGATGCCACACGAATGTGGACCTACTCATTGATTTTCAAGCAAGAAATTAAGAACTGTTTTAGTATAGCAGAAGGATTTTTAACTGAATGTGCTTAAATGTCAGAGATTTTCTACAGATCCTACCTCTGTTGCTCCTGCCTCCTTCAGCAGTTTAATGATTGGTGAGATGGTGTTGCCTCTCACAATAGAATCATCAACGAGAACTACTCGTTTGCCAGCGAAGTTGTCAGTCAGCGCCCCAAATTTCTTAGCCACCCCAAGCTGACGTAAACGGGTATTTGGCTGAATGAACGTCCTGCCAACATAGCGGTTTTTACACAGGACTTCGACGTAGGGCAGGCCAGACTGGAGACAGAACAATACATGCTGTGAAAGTTATACCACAGGGTTCAGCTCACAAATGCAAACATGAAGAGAATTAAGCAGTGAGCAATGAAGAATTAAGTTCAGCAAATTTTATTCGATCATCGTCAGCAACTACTTTATTCTGGTAACCTCACAAACAGCGGACAGGAGGCGGGAATACACCTCGCATGGGACGCCAGTCCATCACAGGAGTGTGCATTTAGCAACTGAACTACTGGTAAAGTTATGGGAGGTGGTAAGAAACCCAACCCTAACCCCCCCAATTAAGACTTGGACCTCCCCTCAAAGACATATCCCTTTCATGCGTAAATTATTCAAAAATATATCCAGCTTCTTTGGATGTTTTTTTTAATCTTAAATTTGCATGTTGTGTGCAATTTTAACTTTTTCTAAATGTCACTTATAACGCATTGTCCATGTGTAGGAATACCACGAGTAGAAAAAGCAAGAAAATACATTCCAGAGTAACCAAGCCAAGATTTTGTTTTTTAAACTTAAAGGTCCACTATGTAGCATCACTTAGCAGAAATGGAAGGTATAGTTCATAATATACTCATGACATTTGTAAATGTTTTCATTAGTGTATAATTAAATGTAACTATGCATCGTTGTGTTTTCATAAGCTTAGAATGAGCTCTTTATATCGCCGTAGAGCCCGGGTCCACCTCTATGGAGCCACCATGTTGCACCGTTACAGTAGCATATAGCGGACAAACCACTAGAGAGCGCCTTCTGCTTTTTATGTTGTCAGCGTGAATCTGGAAAGAAGCACTGGAAGGACGACAAAGAAGAAGAAAGGAAGACGGGGAAGAAGAAAAAAGAGGAATCAGTGTTTGTTAGTGCTGGCTAACATGTTTGAGAACCCAAATTTTGAAAAATGGAGGATCATACTCTATTTTATTATTTATCATGAAAGGAAAAAGGAAGAAAGTATGACTGCAAGTACTTGGAAGTTCGCTCCTGGAACCTGACAGCCACCGTATGTTCTAATAAATGCTTAGAAAGTGAGGGGTAAGAAAGGGGCATTCAGTTGGTTGAATCCTACATAGTGGACCATTAATTTGGGATTCTGTATGGAAAGTTCATAAAGATATACAACAGGCATATGCCACTGAGAATGGCAAATAGTCTAGAGAATCAGAATAATTGTTCAGGTTCAAATACGGTATTGGTTTAGACAGTAGTAAATGCTGTGCATGAAAGGGTTAAGTTACAGTTGTTACTAATGTTAGCTAGCTGATAGCACAGCCCTTTCATTTCCAATGTTGGCTTGGCATTTCATCACCCATATAAAATGTCATATATCATGTAATGAGTGCTAACACTGGAGCTCAGTCATAGGCAGCGAGGGAATGGAGGATTAATTGTTGGAGAGAAATGTTTTGACATCAATTCAGGGTTTATTACTTCATTTGAATAGTCTTTTGTGGGGCTGTGGTGGTTTAATTAGTCTTTTGTCTTTTTGATATTAGCTTTTTTCACTCAGGAATTCAGGAGATTTATCAAAATAAAAAGAGTAAGTTCAAGCTTGTAAGATTTAGGACTCAGGGATGATGATGCAGCCTGTATTTTCTGTGGATGTCACGCAGGCCATTATGAGCAGGAGCAGGATAGTATGGGTGATGGCGAGTTTTACATTTATGTGCTGGAAAACCTACAGAACACTTAGCAAAATACATGCTGTGGTATAATCATAATTAATCCAGGAATAAATAGCTCTTATACATTATTTCCCATCTCTTACCTCTTGTGCATATCCTAAAGCAGCTGGAGTAGCAGACTCAGGCACTGTACTGACCACATCTGCATCAGTGGGGGCCTCAATGGCCAGCTGACGTCCACAGCGCTGCCTGACTGTATATACCATCTGACCTGCAATGCACCACCAAAAAAGAACAATATATTCTTTACATATCCTAGCGTGTTAGGAGGTCAGCGCGCAGGATCAGCTGTGATACAGCAGAGCAGGTTAGGGGCCCTGCTCAAGGCCCTCTTAATAATACTTACATAAATGATATTTAGGCAAAAAAAAAAAAAAAAAATCAACATTGTGCATTATTTCAGAAAACGTCTTAGCATTGTTAGAATAAGCTATAACATTTGGTGTTTTCGAACAGTTCTTAAGATTGCTTATCTTTCAAAAACTACACCAACACTGAATTCTGGCATTTGGGAAGCAACATTTGACTTGAATCATTTTCAGGATCATGCACTTGCCTTCGAATATGGAGTCTGGCCTGGCGAAGTAGACATACTCAAATATACAGAAGGCTGGAGGATCTCCCTCGGGACGGGGGATTATGTTCAGACTCTTGACCCCGTGTTTGGAGATCTGCACTATTTCTCCAGGCTGGACTTCACGGTAATACCTGCGGACAGAGACAGGGGAAGCGTCCACCTGCTGTACCAAGTGTTGCCAGTTTCAAAGTGACACATTTAAAAGTCTCACTTGGCGCCAATGGACTGGAAGCTGCAGGACTCTGAGGAAACGACCCAACCTTCGGTGTCTCCTTCTCCACCTCCTGAGGAACATAGAAACGGAGGGTGTGTGTTACCAGTGTAGTAAAATTTGTCAGTTACAACAGTTAAAGTGGTGTGGATGGTCTGTTCTAGAAATAACTGCTTTTGTTAAAAAAAAAAATTAAAAAAAAAAAAAACCAGTTGTAAGCATTCAGAAGTCAGAATTTCTAAGATAGCAAATAAAAAGTTTATTTTGTTGTTGTTTAAACTTGAGTA
Source organism: Parauchenoglanis ngamensis (assembly GCA_030014255.1). Lineage (NCBI taxonomy): Eukaryota > Metazoa > Chordata > Actinopteri > Siluriformes > Auchenoglanididae > Parauchenoglanis > Parauchenoglanis ngamensis. Next base: position 943,038 of record JAQMYM010000020.1, on the reverse strand, counting down.
AAATTACATTTTGTTCATAAATCACTACTACACTCTCAACTATAGCTCCTTTACTCAAGCACTTTTTATCCTTCCCCTCTTTATTTTGTTCTCCGATTCATTTTTTCTCTGTACCAGAGCTGTGGAGTTTGGAGATGGGCACCAGTCGTCCGATACTCAGAGGTCTGTTGCCATATGGGTCTCGCACAGCGTAGATCACATCTTTGTGCATTATCAGCAGAGAGTATGACGTTGGTGTCTCCGTCATCAAGTTCTTAATGCTGAAACCGACCAAAACAAATAAAACAACAATAGAATCTTGTACACATTGCTATATATTACAGATTGTTGAGGTTCGACTGAACAACAAAATAGCATAGGATATTTTGAACATATGGAACTAACCGTGCTACCCAATCAGGAGCGTCGACCTCCTCCATGGGCGGAGTCAGGCAAAGGAGCTGAGTGATGAGCTCGCTGTCTGAACTAGTGGAAAGACCAACACCATGTCTCATCACCTAGAACATACACCCATACAGATTTGGTTTTTGTTTTCTTTCTTGTCTCCTGTTAAAGAAATAGGGTATAGAATCTGCTACAGTTTATATTCTATTTTAAATGTCAAATTTCATTTTTAAAATAGGATGTCTCGCTAATAAGTACAAATAACCCCGAACCTTCCTGTAAGAAACAGTAATAATAGTCCATAAATCATAGACAGGACAAGAACAAACATCAGGTATTCACAGGTCATTAGGAGATGATGGATAATCCTGTATAGGTTTGTGAAAAATTGAATTTTCCCTGCTCATGATTTACCTTTTAAAATAAACATGATAACCACTTTAATCCACCCTGACCAATAACCTACAAGAAATTACAAGAAAATAAGCTTTTACAAATCAGTTTTGTAATGTCCATATGGCTGATATTATGATTTTTTTAATTATTATTATTATTATTATTCTTTTGTTAAACAGTTGATGCTGGTCAAACTGTTTAAATGCGTGGCCTCTCTGACCCTAAGTTTCAGTCTCTCCCAGGCAGTTTCTATGCAAATTATTTTATTTTATTGAGGAGAAAGAAAAAAAAAAAGACTGCTCTTTTAATTTATTATTGAGTGATAACTGATACTGGCATCCTTCAAGGTTAAAATGAGGAGCTCCAAAAATAAAATGTAAACATCACTGAATATCATGGCAGAGTAATATCACACAGAAATGATCTTTTATATCACACAACCCAAATTCTGTCAGTGTTTGAATAATACACATCTAATTAATAATTATTAATAATATTGCATACAGCAATTGCAAACACCTTCATAACTGATGGAATGTACCACGGTGGTGGATTCAGACTCGTGGACCCCTAAAGTTGTGCATCAAAAAGTCTTCCATGGTCACAAAATAAATCAAATTAAAATAATGGCCTGCCTTTTTGCGCAGTGCAGCAGCGTTGACAAGTTCTCCGTTGTGTGCCACTGCAATCTTGCCATGCAAAGTGTCTACCACAAACGGCTGGCAGTTCTGCAGCTCTGACATTCCCGTGGTGGAATAGCGCGTGTGCCCAATCCCCAAGTTACCATATCGCAGCTTCAGCAAGTCTTCTGGTTTAAAAGCGGTGCTCACTAACCCCATGCCCTTAGAAGGCAAAGGAAGAAAGAACATTGAGAAAGAAAAACAAGAGAGAGGAAGAGAGCGGTCTTATGCATTTCTGACAACAATACGTGAAACGCCCTGAATTCCAGCAATTATCTTTTTGGGCCATACGGTGTACTTCATGCAAAGATGTGCATTTTTCTTCAAAACAGATATTACCTTGAGGGTGGTGTATGTGGGTGGACTGGATCCATTACTGGTAACAATGCCCGCACTCTCTTGGCCCCTAATTAAACATAACAAAAGCACAGTGTTAATGAATGTTAATGCATGCAGCACTCAATGCTTTGAATCTATGAGGGTTTTTAGTCTTCCAGGTCTTGTTGTACTGGATCATGCATTTTCCCCCCATTTCCACTAAGCAGCTAGCTATGCTCGGAGCTCAGAGTGGAGGTTTACTGCAGGAGGAGCAAACGAAAAGCAGATCTGCTTTTATAAAGTACAATGTAAATTTTCCCAATTACTTGCACATATTATTTTAATCAATTTAAGTGGAACAATCATAGATTCCTGGCAATAACCTATGACACAATCATATAGTTATAGAATTACTTACGAAACATCAACATTAAACCAGAAATATTTCCAGAATGTATTTTTGTTGGGGGGAGGGGGGGGGGAGAGAGTAAAATTGTGTGCATACTAGTTCAAGTAATGTTGCAATAACATGCCTCAGCATGCCTTACAAATGAAAACCTGAACAGGGTGGAAAAGTCTCCCTCCCTTCCATGCCTGATTCTTTCCCTCTAATGTTAAAAACCTATCAAAATCAAACAAGCGTACTTTTCCAGCCTGTTTTATGACTCAGCAGCTGCCTTGCTTTAAGCCCAGAGGCAGATCAAACTGGTTTGTGTGTGAAGTGGGTTTCCAAAGAAAGAGGGCGGGTGAAGGGGGAAGAAGGAAGAGAGCAAACAGTAGAGAAAGAAAAGGGGAAACATTGGCAGGACAGGCTCAAACAACCTGCCTTCTGCACAGAAACAACAGGCATAGCTTTACAAACTGAAAAACCCCTCTCTCTCTCTCTCTCTCTCTCTCACTCTCACACACACACACACAAGCTCTTCGCCTTTATCGGTTTCCATATTAGTAAGAGTTCTTGCTACAGCTGCAGCTTTGTCTGCCAAGCCACTTCTCACATTTCCGCACCCCCTCCCCCTTCAGCTTAAGCCAGTCACAAAGCCGCTCTCCGTCACGTGACCATTCCTAACTGGCTCAACTGTCTGGTTGCCTAGGACACGGAGCTTAAGGCAAAGGGGGAGGGAGAGAAAAAGGAGAAGCAGATATTCAACAGAAGCCATTTCCAAGCTTCTAGCTCAAGAGCATGGAACTTGGTACAGAGAAGAAAGCTGGCAGAAAGGAAGAGGAGAGCCAAAAAGGAGCAAGTGGTCACTGGGGAGGAGAAGAGGTTAGGGCCTTACTCGTGGTGTGGAGGGAGAGGGAGGCCTGGGACGAGACTGAAAGTAAGGCCAAGTATAAGGCCATCTCGAGCCGGCTAAGCGAGTTAGGCATACACAGGGACTGGCTAAGCTGCCAAACACAAAGCAGAGCAATGGCACTGCCAGAATGGAGGCCTCCAGCCATTCAGACATCAATGGATAGCACCACGATGACCCAAAGGCCTTACGAGATGGACGAAGAACAGACCAGTACTGCCAACAGAAGACAAGGCAACGCTTCTCTGAGCAACTTTCAGGAGGGTAAATATCTGATACTGCTCAAACTAGACTGTTTCTTTATTTTTTTTAATAAATACTTTTCTCTTTAGAACATTTTACCATTTAGCTGGTTTATTTCCCAAAATTTAGATGTATAGTACCTCAAAACAATACATAAATAAATAAACAAAAAGAATAACAAGAACAATCATCTTCATCATCATTACTTTGTTCTAAAGTGATAAAACTTTTTTTGCATTGTGTCAATTCTACAGACCAAAACAAATGCTTAAAAGTATTCATAAAAAGTTACTGTTATATTCCTTTAACATTTAGTTGATACCTCAGAAAGCTACCCATCTATTCACATCCAACATGTTTTATGTGAGGTCAATGTAGAAGACCTGCATTATTAATAATTTAACAAAAGACCACTAAACAGAAGAACCTTAAATAAAGCTCATTTTTACCATTTCTATTACTAATCATCAAGATTTCTGACTAATCTTTCAGGTCAATATTGGTTTGGATTGCTGCTTCTTAAAGCTCTTATAAAAAAATAAATAATAAATAAATAAAAAAAGAGGCACATAAGATGTATAAATGGTTAAGGTTTATATAGTTAAGGTTAATCTCTAAATGCTACTGTGTTCATACATGGTATTAAAATATCCATTTATACCTGCCATTTTAAATTCATCACCTGTGACCACTTGTGATCGGATTTCATACATAATTTCTGCTGGAGGAAGGCATCTGTTTTCAAGCAGAAATGCCTGGTGAATCCTCTCTCGTGTACCTGTACGAGCTGCTTCAAACATTTCAATTGCATGGTCTGTTAATGAATCTTATAAAATGTACAAGAGAAATGAGTAGATGAAAGAAGTGAAGAAAAGCAGCTGCTTTCGTCGCCGCTGTTACAGCATCGCCTTTATCCATTAGCCTATCTGTGGAGAACTTTACCATACAGCACGATTTACAAAAAGTCTCTCAATGATTATGCATTTTCTATTGAAGTGTTATGTGGTCCTTTGCATCCCAGACCATCTCCAATGTTGGTTTGAGTGATCATAGCACAAGGTGTCTCCAAGACATACTGGACCCTGTTTACACATGTACTTTGTGCTTTTCACTTTCAATCAGATCACCCAGGATGCATGTTATTGGCAGGTAAAAAGAAGGGGGGAGGGGCTTAGCTCAGCTTCATTGTGGTCCTGTTCACAGCTCTTCTTTTTCCTGGGCCACACTGAAGGACTGCATACTCAACTGACGTCCTCTGTGTAGGCACAAGTATGTACTCATTCTTCTTCTTCCTAATTTCTAGGCATGGGAAGTGCACTGCTACGTACCGCCGGTTAAAAACAACAATGCGTTTGGTCTTTGCTAACGGAAATGGTGTACATATTCATTTGCATATAGAGCTGGGAAGTGAAATCCAATCACAAGTGGTCACTTGAGATGCATGTGGAAATGCACCAATGTCAGGGGGGAAATGACATACTTGGGAGCTATCCTAATGTGACCTGATCACCCAGGACGCATGTTAATGCCAGGTGTGAACAGGGACACATACAAAGGACTATATATAGAAACAATCCAATTTCTTTACTGGTTCTGGTATCCTCTGATTTCTATAGTTTTCTCATATTCAGGGAGTGGAGATCTGAATTTTGTTTCTCTTTCAGGTATGGAGGGAGGGAGACACTGGTCTGATAAAGAGATTCGGGCTCTTCTGAACATCTGGGCTGACCGGGAAATCCAGGTGCGGCTGCAAAGCACCCATCGAAACAAGGCAATCTTCCAGGAGATGGCCCGACGCCTGGAACTCCAGCATGGAGTGGTGCGAGACTGGAGACAGTGTCGCACCAAATACAAGAATCTGAAATATGACTACAAAGTTAGCAAGAGCCAAGGTCGACCTATGCGCTTCTTCACAGAGGTAGATGCAATCCTGCAAGGCAAGGACATTGAGGATTTCTTAGATGAGGAGGAGGATTCTCCCAGGAAAGGAACAGAGGGAGACCAGGCAGCTGCAAGAAGAGAAGAAGGAGAAGCTCACTACATTAAGATTGATGATGGTAAGAGAATAAACAAACAATCTAAGAACGTGCTAAATATTTCGATGTGTTTTAGTGAGCAAAGTACAACCAATAAGTCTGATTCGATTACATTCTGTTATAGACGAGAGTCTGGCAGATATGCAAACAATAATAAATACCGGTTCTCATCACCTCATCACAAAAGATACAGGTGGGTCATCAGATCAAAAGACTGACAAGTGGTTTAGTACGTGTGATAAAGTTGTTCACAATTATACCCATTAACTGATTTTCTGATCTGCTATTTTCTAAACCAGGTTCAACCACATCACCGGGGGCTAGAAGGGCATCGGATGAAGAGAACGTGATCACAGTCCACGACTCAGGCCGAAATTGGTCAGAGGAGGAAGTGGCAGCGCTGCTCAATATCTGGTCTGAGGAAGGAATCCAACAGCAGCTGCAAGGCTCGACCCGAAACAAGGATGTGTTTCTGCAAATATCACGCCGGCTCCTTCAGCAGGGTGTGGAGAGGGACTGGAAGCAGTGTCGTACCAAATACAAGAACCTCAAATATCTTTACCGTTCCTTGCAGAGGGGCAAGGCTGACATTGGGGACACTCGGCGAATCATGAAATTCTACGAACAGCTAGACAGCATTCTGTCCCGTCCAGTCCGAGGCTTATATAGAAACTCTGGGATGCTCAGTCCTCCCACATTAGAGGAGCATTCCATCTGTGAAATGCCTGCACATGAGGACAGTGACATCATTGCTGTTGGATATGATCAGCAGACCATGGACGATGCCATTTTAAGAAGGTCTCCAGGCATCGCCACAAGAGCTTTCCAAAGTGAGGCTAGAACAGATGCCATTTTGAGGCCAGAGGAACTCACTGGGGTGGAATATGCAACAGAGGATCAGTTAAATGGCATGCTGGTGAGGTCAAATGATGGTGTGCAGACAAAATATGAGGAACAGCCTTTATCCAGTCATTCTGTCACAGCAGGTACATATGGAGGAGGAAGCCAGGAATATATAGTAAACATAGGTAATACACTGACCCTGTGGGATATGGACATCCTATGTCAAAGCAATTCTGCTCATATGTGTACAAGAAATAAAGTGTGTGTGTGTGTGCGCGTGTGTACACAGGTGACACAGAGAAAACACTCACAGAGAGAGAGACTGTCGGGTCGAGAAGGGGAAAAAAGCGGAAGTCCACAGATGAAGGTACTTCAATCATCTAATTTTATAATGTCATTATTAATTTAAATAAAATCTTAATCATGATTGTAGTCATGTGTCCATAAAACTTGAGTCTGAAATGGGCAAGAAAAATAAAAAATAAAAAAAAAGCAGAAGTCTCGATATCTTGAAGGTCATAATACCTTTCAAGGTTAGTGAAAGTCACATGGGTTGTGTGGCTAATAGAATCGTCTTAGAAAAAAAGGTTCAATCTAGAGCCATCAAGGTCCTCTGGAGAACCCTTTGAAGGTTCTATGCAAAAGTTATAAAGAGGGTAATAACACCTTTTACTTAATGTAGGCTATGACTATTTAAAAAACAAACAAAAACAAACAAAAACACGTTACGTTATAACTCTGACTCAAAAGGTAGCAGGCCAAAGTACAGAACATGCAGCAATTAATTCAAAGCAAAATAAATCCATGTGACTGAAAGCTGTTCAGACTCTGCAGATTGCTTATACAAATGCGGTTATGCATGATCTCAGGACTATAAATTACACAAGGAAGCCCAAGACGATATGAATTTCTTTAGACTCTCTAATTTTTGTGTTTACAGATTACAGTGCTCTCAGCAAAAGGTTTCAGGAGTGTACTGATGACGGAGACAGCAGCACAGACTGGTCTGAGCACATCGACTATCAGTGCAAAGAGGAGCAGGATCAATACATTCCCATTATGGAGATCAGCTCTGTGCGCTCTATGGCCGACACTAACGATAACCTGGTGAGCTGATATATTGTATCAGTATACTAACTACTCAATAATCCATGGGTTCCCAACACTCGATTTACAAAACTCTCAATCTTCGCTTTTTTTAAATAATTTATTTTACAATTATTAGAAATATGACTCATTTACACAGTGGTGCGGTGGTTAGCACTGTCGCCTCACAGCAAGAAGGTCCTGGGTTCAATCCCCGGGTCACCCAGGGTGC
>JAQMYM010000020.1:913150-930840 GCA_030014255.1 Parauchenoglanis ngamensis | reverse complement strand
CAACAGTTCCATATTCTCATACGTTTCTTTCATGTGTGCTGCATAGCCAACAGGTACTGAAGGATAAACATTGCCATAGTATAGCAGAACAGCTTTCAGGTTTAACATTGACAAATCAATGAAGAGACGCCACTCTTCCGGGTTGTGATCACAACCCAAGGCCGAGAACAATTATTCAATGTCACAACAGAAACAGAGACGGTCAAAAAAATTGTGCAAAAAAATTGGCTATACTGTATGAGCATTTACACAAGAAATTTGGTATTCATGATAGTCTTCTAAATTTGGAAACATTTTTGCATTAGAAGACTAATGTAAACCTTGACTTAACCAACTTCAAATAATATAATTTGCATGGATTACTGCACTTCTATATATGATTTATACTGTCAATTTGTACTATCATGTTTACAGCACATTACATACTTTATCCAGAGCAACTACGGCTATAGAAGTTGGAATCTTAATCAAAATCATATATTAAAACTAGCGCACCAGGTCAGGGACTATGACTAACATTAAGAACATTTTGTGAAAACCAATCATTATATGTTATTGCCGTTAATTAAGCAATATGAAAAATAAAGCAAGCCAACACAAACCCATAAGACAAATGAAACTAATCATTCAGTTATGACAAACTAAATGGCACCATATAAACAGACAAATGCCTCAGCTGACAGAAAATGTAGTGCTCATGTGTGACAGAATTCTTTTCTGTGAAATGAAAATATTCAGATATTTATTAGTAATAGATATATTAAATTAACTGTATTACCATAATTACATCTTGTATTGGGATTACAGGAACTACAGGAATTAATATAGTAAAAGTTAAAACAATTGTACAACAATTGCCTTCTTTCAAAAAAGGAAGTGAAGTGATAGATTGTGAGACGTCACCTGTTGTGAACTGCGAGCTTAGTAGTAGTACAGTTACTGAGTGAGCTTGGTATGAGGTGGATTTTTGTTGCAAAGCTTTCAGTGGATTATACTTTGGGACAATTAATTGCTCATTTATGGATCAATTATGGATTAATAAATTACAAGGATTTGGGACATGAATTAGAGATAACTTCTGATTACAGTGAAAAGTTTAGAAGGTGCTTTGCCCAGCTATCACTGTATACTTTAAAAAGGCATAGAGTGTTTTGGTAAACTGGGATGCTTGGATGCTGTCGCCCCCCTCAGACTCACGCTTTCACTCAGGTTTGTTAATGGTGGAGTGGCTGGCCTCTTTATGTCCCTGCTTATGCTGTCATAGCAAGCTTTGCCGGAGTTTCTACTTGCACTAAGCAACATACACAATATGCACTGTTCCTTAAACATTGTGTGACCTAATGAGCATACCTAACAATCCGTGTTTCTCTCTCTCTCTTTCTCTCTCTTGCACTCATCATGCATGTGCAGCTCGGGTCAGCATGGATGAACACACCTGTGGTTGTGCCTCAGTTTGGTTCCACCTCCCTTCAGCTCATACAAACGAGCAAGTGAAGGGAGAAGTCACAGAGTGATTCAATGACCAACAAACACTATAACAAAAGAGCACGCTAAACAACATATAAAAAAAATGCAACAAGATCATAGGATTATTATGTCACTGGTCCAAGCTTTGTAAGGGTGAAAAATGTTTTAACACTTGTTTACCATCTTGTGTTTCTATTACCTTGTACACTGGCTTTCTTTGAACTATCTGCATAGCAGATAGTTAGTGCTACAGATAATATGTTGATAAGTGGCAGCTTGTAGCAACTGATGGGTCCTACAAGCTGATTCGCCTTTGCGTGCTGACTGACAGATCCAGCAAATGGCGTGAATACTAGTTGGGGGTTGGGTAGATTATGCATTGCTATAACACTGTCTGTGAATGGTCAATCTTGGCAAGTAAGGTGTTGTTTGAAAACTATAGGTATCTACTATTGGTCCCTTTGAGTGTCAATCAAGAAGGACTGACCTATAGAAATTTATATGGTGGTTCTTCAGCATATGTTATGGTTGAAATTGATTGATGTATTGATTGATTTATTGAATTTATTGATTTATTTTGATTGACATACCAAATATGCTATCATATATGTTATTCTGAATCACACTGACAAGTACCTATGTATTAATATGTGGGTATGCACTGGAATGTATTAGTAAGCACACTGAAGTATTATCACTGGAGTGTGTGCACACTTTATATGTAATTGCACTGAAGTAGTTGAGATATTTTCACTTGAATGTATTCATATTGCACTTGGGCACACAGAAATGTTCACACCATTACCAGTTCACCAGTTCACACACTATTTGTATTACAAATTGTATTATGCATGGTTATATTATTTTTACACATTAAAATAAATATGTTAGTCTTTCATTTTTTTTAATACTCAGTTGAAAGATTCTGAAGTAATGGTAGAGAATTTCTGTATTAGAAAGTAGGCCATGCCTGTGGGTTGTCCTATGGGTGGCTGGATGTGGGTGGCTGAATGTTTGCCACCAATAAATTTGGACCAGTGAGATTTGATGGAGGGTGGAGTCAGATATAGGAGGAGAATAGTAAATATTGGTGGCGGGCAGCCAGGAGGTGTGAATTTAAAAAAAAGGGGTTTGTCATCATAATGGTATAAAAAGGGCAGTTTAGAATCATTGTGTGGGCTTATGAGCTTATGGGCTCTTGGGAAGGTACATTTTTGCTGTAGGCCTCACTTTGTTACTCCGGACTAATAAAGTTAATTTTTTCTTCAACGTCAACCTTGTCGTCTGATTTCGAGGTCTGTTCTCCTCGATAATGTCAAGGAACCACACACTATTTTCAAATGTGTGTCGCTACAATGTTCTGTATGGCTAATTACATTTTAGAGTGTTGGAATACCAAAACACTGTATTTGAAAGCATGACATCTGTGACTAAATGTAGCATTTGCATTTTTTTCTTACTTAATGCTGTCAGTGTCATGATCCACTCCTTGCTGCATGCACAGCGTGCCTTGTGGACTTGGCCATGCACACTGTGCTTTTCACATCTCCGTTGTGCTCAAAGCGGAAGCGCGGACTTCCGCAATTTCAATGTGTACTAAAAGGACTACAGTTCCCATGGGCACAGGCTCCCAACCTAGATCACAGCTAATTGGATACAGGTGCATCTAATTCACGGACAATCACTTCGTGTTTAAAAGGACTCTCATATTCGCTAAGACTTTGCGAAGCGTTAGACTAGCCCCTGTGTACGCTATTGCCTTTATATCTCATGTTTGCTTTCTTGTGTTTTGATTCTGGTTTTCTCTATTTTGGACTATTGTTTATGCCTAGCCTGTGATACTCTGTATCACAAAAACACTTATGCTTTTACCTCCGTCTCCTAACCTGCACTTGTGTCCAGCACATGCCTCGTCGGTGGGACACAAGACAATCAGACAGTGACAGTCAGACAATATCCAAATAGAAATGTGCATGATTTATAAAATCAGAAACAAATTAGATTTTCCTTCTTATAGCTAAACTAGAATCTTAGCATTTATAAAAGTCTGTTACTTGGGTTTAAATATTATAATTTTATTGTGGCAGTTATTTGTTGTTTTACATTTTTAGCTCTGCAGCAGTGTTATTTTGAAGAGGTGTGAACTTTTTGCTTGTAAGGGGAGCTTATAACTCTCCTTTCCCATCCCCCTGCAGGCCAAATAAACACACAGACCTATACTATTACTGTTTGCTGCACATTGCAGTGTTTTTCTTTTAAGTAAAAAGATTTAATTTTTTAAGTCATCTTTATAGCATTTCTTTGCTTGTGCCTAAGACTTTTGCACAGTACTGTACATCCCTAATAAGCAAGCCTGTGATGATGGTGGGAAAGAAAAACTCCCTGAGATGACATGACGAAGAAACCTTGAGAGAAACCAGACTCAAAGGGAACCAATATTCATTTGGGTGAAACTGGAAAGTGTGATTAAACATAACATGCTTCTATAACTATGTGTTATATGATCAAAAAAGTACAGTTGTGTAGCAGAAAATTCACTATAGTTTTAACATGAAGTCTATTTTGTTGAAGTTATGAACTGAGTCACTGATGGAGACCTAAATGCAAGACTGTTTGTGATAATGGAAGTCCTAAGTCAATATAGCAGAGCCGTTTATGTCAACAGCAGTTAAAAGCCATCTTAACAGTTTATAGGTGTATGTTCAGGCTGTTCATATGAGGCTATCCTCCACAGAAGTGAGTGGATTCCCAGTGATGATAACACCAACCAGAATTAGGATATTCAGATGGATCAGGCAGTTCCAGAAAGCAGAAGAGGTCAGGATCATTGGTGTCTCAGGTAGTGTGTGCAACTCAACAGACAGAGAGAGAGAAGGAGGGGGAGGGGGGGGGGTTGAAGGGAAGAAAAACAGATTAGTTAAGTTAAGTATGCTCACTGTCATGTAATAATTAAGAGCAGTGTATATTGCACACTGAGTGCAAGCAGGAACTAGTAAGACTAGATATGACAGCATAACTAAAAGGGAGAGCCAGAAGGTAATACAGACATAAGGGGGCCCTGGGACATAAAGCGGCCAGTCACTCCACTGTCAATAAACCTGAGTGAACTTGTGAGAGTGTGTGTATTAACAAAATAGCTTGACTAAACAAATATGTTTTCAGCCTAGACTTAATTGAACACTAATTGGAAGGCTGTTCACTAACTGTGGGGCTTCGTTAAAGATAGCACTGCCCCTTGCTGTAGCCTTCACTATTTGAGGTACCAACAAATAGCCTGTTCCTTTTGATCTAAGTAGGCATGGTGGATCATAAAAGACCAAAATTTTATTTAGGTACTGTGGCACAAGACCATTCAGTGCTCTATAGGTGAATAGTAGTATTTTATAATCATTTTGAAATTTGATTGGGAGCCAATGCAGTGTAGATAAGGTAGGGGTGATGTGCTTATATCTTCTTGTTCTAATAAGGACACTCACTGCTGCATTCTGGACTAGTTCTAGCTTTTTTTTTTTAATTGAGTACAAACAATTGCTTCTAAAAACCCTGAAAATGCTCACCATTTTTGGTTTGTAGTCTGAAGCTTGCTGTTTCTTCTGCTCTATACTGAGGAGTTGAAGAAGGTCTTGCAGGGGCATCAGACCTTCTTCAATGTCTACATGTGGCACCTTAGCCTCCTGAAGTTCTAAAAGACCTAAAATGATTTTTTGTTGGTCAAGCACAATGTCGAGTTTTGACCTCCCTAAGCAATGAAATGAAAAAGAAGTGATAAGCAAAGTAGCAGGAATTAAATATTCCAAAACTACATCAGTTTTTCCTTAATAAATAAACTAAATAAAATAAAATAAATAAACTAAACATCCATCCATCCATTATATATACCGCTTTATCCTCCTGGGTCGCTGGGGGAAGCTGGCGCCAGTCCACCACAGGGCCAACACAGACAAACAGTCACACACTTGCATTCATACCTATAGGCAATTTAGAGTAGCCAGTTGACCTAATCTGCATGTGGGAGGAAACCGGAGCACCCCCATGCATGCATGGGGAGAACATGCAAACTCCACACAGAAAGGCACCCTGGATGATCTGGGGATCGAACCCAGGACCTTCTTGCTGTGAGGCGACAATGCTAACCACCACACCACCATGCCACCATAATAAACTAAGCAATCCATCTATATTTCAATTTTATATTTTAACAGTAAGTATAGAAATGTGCATTATTGACCCTTATTAGGCAGGTAAACGTTCTAGTGCAGCCTGGCTAAAGTTTGTTTTGTATTTTCTTTTTTGCCCTCTTTTTAATGGAATACTCTGCCATGGTGCTGCATGACAGAGTGGAGAGTGAGAGAGCATCTGGAGTGGCATGAGAGTCCGTTTAGGGCTAAATTACTGAAACACATACATATGTTGAATCAGTCCACACCATTGAAACACTTACACACATACACTCACCACTTGTGCATTGTATTAGTCTATACTGTATATACATGACATCAGTATAACAGTATAGTTTAATACAAACCAGATCTCTCTCACTCCCAACATCTGTCACTCTCTTGCTCTCTCTCACTCTCTCTCTCTCATACACACGCTCTCTCTAACTCACTCACATGCTGTCAAAAAAAAATCTGTTATATTGTATATCATTTGCTGGAGTCAGGGAGCCAATATATACCAATATGAGTTCTCTTTTTACAGTGAGCTGATGTGCTTCTTTTTCAGATGCTTGAGCATAGAGGATATGCTCTGATGTTTTCGGAGTTTAATGTGAAATTCTCTCACACTTTGGAGGTTTCTGTTTTTGAAGCTGCCATCGTGCTTTGGTTAACTTCTTTCCAGGGAGCGGTAATATCAAAACATTTCGAGTTAGCGCAAGAAAAAACACATGATGTCACCAACTAATTGACAATTAAATTAGTTGGCAACTAATTTGGTCATCCATTTTAGTCGACTAAGTCTATTATTCGTTGGACCTCTAACACACACATACACACACACCACAATTATGTTTCACAACATACAAATGATACAATTATTTGATATAATTGAAATCTAATGCATAACGGCCAAATATTTAGTGATGCATGCTATAGATTTATAAGTTTCTCTGGATATTTATATTTAACTTGAGATCAACAGGGACAAAAGAATTATTGTTTCCAACAGAAAACATATTTAATTAATATAAATAGGCAAACTTGACAGAAAAGTCTATACGTAAGTTAGATACTACTACTTATACTATGCATACTGGATTCTTGATCTACCCTGGGTTAATGATAAGGCTTCAAGGGCCAATAAAGTGATTCCATTTTCAAAATGTTAAATTCAATCTAGATGAACATTTCTGTATAAACAATTTATACATGCGGTAAATCTAGTGCATCTTAGGCTAAAGAATGAGACTGTAATAGCCAATAATAAATATGATTTTATGAAATACATATTAAATTAAATAATTAATATTAAATATATATTTGACAACAATTATATTATTGTAGTATATATTAATAATAGCAAAGTAAATACAAATAAAAAGGTGTAATATTTTATAAGAGCATCAGTGCTGTCAGTGCAATGCTTTGGTTGTGGGTGTGATTCAAGTTCATCTACTATCTCTGCCTTTGGAATGGCTCTGAATAGTATCTACAAAATGGCTACCTAATATGAGCTTAAAAAGAATGTGTTGCGATTCTTGTAATATAGATCAGTGGAATCACCTTAGCTATCAAAAGGTCAGAAATATTCTTGTCATTAATGATTTTAAAATTTTGTAACAGAGTTTTTATTATTATTATAGTATATAATTATATATTTCTATTGTTATCTATTCATTTCGATTGAAAGTTCAATCAGCAAACAGCAAAGTTACAAATTCTGTGCCTCAGAACTTAGTCATATATATATCACCCTTTAAAATGCACTTCAACATTGTAACTCACCAGCTAATTAGCTCTATGTCATGCTTGCAAGCTGGAATATCTGGCAATTGTGAGGGAAGTGGTCCACTTGATATTAGAAAAGCCCATTTGACTCCCAAATAGGCTACCTATACTGTACAGCAGGTGCATGGCATGCAACCGTCACCCCCTCCCCTGACACCATCAAGTGGATCTGTCCACCTATGTAACGTCAGAGATCTGGTGGGAAATAATCATATCAAGATAGAATTTTTTCTAATTAGTTAGCAATCAAAAATACAAATGGACAAAGTCCCAAAACAGAGAAAAGGTGGAGAGGAGAAGGTCAGAGAGAAAAAAAAATCTTGAGGTTGAGTAATGTTATTCTGAAGTAATGTTACCAATGATGACCGTATATCATGTTAAAGATTATTTCTGCTGCAAAACTGCATGATACTGCATGATGTTGCATATCATATATCATTGATGACAGTCAGCCTATGACCTTTCCATAGGTAGTGGGCCAATGGTCTTTTAACAGAATCGTCCGATAGTGCATCATGTCCATATGTCGTTTTAAATTTTACTTTTGCCATGAAACAACATGCTACTTATCTATTTCAGTTCCATTGGATTATTTATTACACCTGTTTGTCGCATAACAGCTCAATTGTGTCAAACAACGGTAGTGACACATCAACTCATCAACTCATAATTGGGCCAAGTAAAATGCAATATAGTAAGACTGACTATAGAATGTCAGACTTGGCCCCTTCAAGAGTTACAATGCTCAGCTGAACCAGACTTCAGCTGATAGTGCCAACATTTAGCCAAAATCAGGCCGACTGTGCTTGCTGCTTGCTATCTGGGGAGGAGATACCATTTACATCAACAAACTGATAATGATCAGTCAAATTAGACCTGAGCCAGGAGAGGGCCATTCCCCTAACTCCAACAATTTTTTCTAAATTTTCAAGGACAACAGTATGATCAATGGTGTCAACATCTGCACTAAGGTTAAGTAACACGACAAGGACACACAATCCTGATCAGCGGCCAATAGTAGGCCATTTACCACTTTAACCAGTGCTGTCTTTGCACTTTGCTGAGGCCTAAATACTGACTGATACATTTCATGGATGTTATTCCTATGTAGGTATGAGCATTTCTGCTTTGATACATCCTTTTTTCCAAGATTTTGAAAATAAAGGGGAAATTCTATATTGGCCTATAATTAGACAGCTGGCTGGGGTTGAGTTTAGGTTTTTTAATCAGGGGTTTGATTACTGCTAATTTAAAGGATTGAAGCAAATAGCCAATCCTAAGGGAAGAACTGATTATTTTTAGAATAGTTTCAATCACTTCTGGTATTATCTCTTTGAGGAAGCATGTAGATAAGGAATCTACTATACAGGTTGATGATTTTGAGGAGGAAAATTGTTAAATTATTTCAGTCTTACAAAGGGGGTAAAATATTCTAAGCACTGATCTGATATAGTTATATTGTTGTCTGTAGGGCAATAGCCTGAATTTTTTGCCTGACATTTTCAATTTTGACATTGAAAAAATTCATGTCATTCAAGTCATTGTTCCTGCAAATTGATGGTGTGAGTTTTTATGTGGCAGTATTATTCCTAGTTAATTTTGCTATGGTATTAAATAAGAATCTAGGATTATTTTTTTTTCTCTTCTATTAGGGTGGAGCGATATGTTGATCAAGCAGCAATAAGAGCTTTCCTATAGCTGAGGAGGCTCTCCTTCTATGCTACTTGGAACACCATCAATACGGTTTGATACCATTTACATTTTAATTTCCAAGTGGTCTGATTTAGGGTGCCATTGTTATACCAAGGTGCGCTTTTTTTCTTTCTAATTATTTTTTCTTTTAAATGGATCTACATTATCTACAGTATGGTGAAATGTTGATTCTAAACATTTAGTTGCCTGATCATGTTCTCTGCTGGTGATCCAATCAAAGTTGATCATTCTGGTAGATTATTGATGAAACTCTGTGCAGTAGCTGATGTGAATGTTCATTTGTCATGATAACATGGTAAGATGCATATATTATAACTAAGACACATTTTAAATGAGAATAGATAATGATCTGACATAGTTTCAGACTGTGGAAATGTGACTATATTTTCTATACATAATCAAAAAAGTTAGTACTAGATCAAGGGTGTGACCACAGTCTGGATAGACTTATTTGTTTGTGGCTACATATGTTATGTTAGTACAGAGACCCTCAAATGCATTGAATGTACATCCAGATTTATGTGTGATGCCTAGTTTATCATTATATATAACTGTGATGCCTTCTCATCTGCCAGTTAGACAGGGCTGGTGTATATAACTGTATCCAGGAGGACTAGTTCCATTTAATGCTATGTACTTGTTTCGGTAAATCCATGACTTGCTGCCTTTAGACAGGGGAAAAAAGATATTTTCTGAAAAAATTGAAAATGTGACAGAAAAAAAATGAAAAGCTCAAAAAATAAAATGATAGTGCAAGATTATTGATGAAAAAACAGAAGAAAGGGTATAGTTTAAATACCATTTATTCTGAGACCAGCAAAAACTTTTTTTTTTTAAACTCTCTCTTTCAAAAACAATTTGAAAACAGGACTGTGTCACAGGAACCCAAGTTCAGGGGGTTTTCATTATATTCACTGTATACTCTTATTAAGAGCAACAAGTTACTTTAGCAAGCAGATTAGGTGAGCTACATGCATTGGTAATAAGTGCACCCTGTATACTACACCAAATGATGCAGGGGTAAATCTGCGACCAACAAGTTGAGTCACTGTCCATGCAAAGCTTGGTCCATTTGGTGGTGAATATCTTAACCACAGCCTATGAACAGGCCACACGTCAGGCTCCAACATGGCATGCCGCTCCATGAAAAGCATCTCCGCTCATGGGCAGTACCTAGAGCTGTACTGCTCCAGAAGTTTTGTGCTGCCACTACCTGTGCATCAACATGCACCTTTTCTGAGTTCTACAAGATCAACATCATCCTTACCAGTGGGGCAAGTGCAGAAGTCATATTTGAATTCTCTAATTTTTAGCCTTAGGGTGAGTCAATTCCTTGTGACATACTGATATGTTACCCAGGTGTTAAAACAGCACATTCTGTCAGTTAGGAGGAGTAAAGGTAAATTGTAGGTTATGTGTGTAACCATAGTTCTCTGAACCACAAGGCTTCCCTGTTACTTGAAACCAAATCCAATCCGGTAGGATTTATCGACTAGTAGGAAGGTACACAGTGTTAAAAATGCTCCCTGTTGTGTGTTATGGAAGTAATATACAGTTGTGTTTATTCTGTTTTTATTAATGCAATTGTAGAAATAATATGTTTTATCGGCAAACAAATCTTTAGATATTTTAATATGCAAAGTACATAAGTTATAACTATTTAAAACCTTAAAAAAATGTGATTATGGCATACCAAACCAAGCAAGGTGAATGAACCAAGCAAGGTATGAATTATTCCTCTGCATTTAACCCATCCAAGCAGTGAACACACACAAGTGAGAAGTACACACATACCCAGAGCAGTGGGAAGCTCTATGCTGCAGTGCCCAGGGAGCAGTTGGGGTCAGGTGCCTTGCTTAAGGGCACTTCTCTAGCCTTTAGGTTCATGAAGATGAATGAATGACCTATTGAAATACATTAAAGCTAAAATGTCCAGTCTAGTATCACTAAAACAGATGCTTTAAGAGAAATGTACTCTGTAACATTTCAACTTTATTCATTTTAACATATTAACCATTTTGGAACATTCTCAGTAAGGACTTGGTCATCCCTGCTTTTAAAATATTAGGAAATAAGACTAGACCTAAAGTGCATTATTGCTTAATCAGAAACAGAGAAATCAAAATCTGATTTCCATCATTGTCGACAAGAAGGTACATGCCAAAGCAATGGAGAAGTGAAGAAAGCATCCAGAAAGGAATTGGATTGAGCAAGAAAGAAGACAAAGGTGGATTTTCAGTACTGGAGAAGGTTGAGAGGAGAAGGAAACTGCTTCTGCTTCTGTTTAATATCAAATTACTTTGCTTGAGAAGTTGTGGTGTAGCTTGTTATCCTCCAATCTGTAACATTACAACACTTATTATAACACTTAGACACCCGCCTGTGTTAAGCCGTATGTGTTTACTTATTATAAAGCAATTTGATAGCAGTTTCAGGAGTATCTCAGTAGAATGTACAGTATAAAGTTTTGTTCAGTTTGTTGTTGTGTGGGTTATTTTTTGGGTACAAAAGTGAACCCAATGCCTTTGATGGCCCATGACAGGTCACAGAAGTAGGTTATAGGATATAACTATATCAGCAATATGAGAAAAAAAACAATACTGATTTTATTTGTTCATCATTTTTATTAATGGCTATTTATTCAGTCACACTAGAAATTACATTAGTCATGTAGCCATATCCTGTCAAAAAAAAATCAGTCAACTAAAATTCTTTTTCTTTGGAATGATCATGCAGGAATAAAACATTACTGTCAATGGTTTAACTCCAGGGGGCGCATGTTTCACCATATTGTGTATTTTGTCTCATATTCAATATTAATAAAAGAACTCAGCAGACAAATGAATAAATAAATAAATAAAATATCTGTATTTCTTGGCTCCAAACATTTAAACGATCTAACATCTATAGATTTAACATCACTGCTCTTATGTTTAATTTTATTAATTTAAATTTTAAAAAATTAACTCTTTTATATATACAGTACTGTGCAAAAGTCTTAGGCACCCCCATGTTTTTGTACAAATTGTGTTATAGATATTTATTTTAGGAATTCTGCATTATTGAGTCAGTACAAAAAAAACCCCATTTTATATATCCAAACATTACTATACCCAAAATATAATTTGTACTTGAAAAATATTTGTATGTCAGTAAAAAAACAATGAAATAAAATAAAATAAAAATTCTCCAAGATGTTCAGCAAAACTTACAGCTCATTTCTTTATAAAACTGTACACATTGTACCTGGGACTACTATTTACGAAAAAAAGCAAATTGTCGTCACACCAAACATCGTCTTTGTTTGCTGCACGTATAGTATTTTTCTTTTAAGAAATTTTGAGGCACGTTAGCTTTTTGTCGTTTTCTACACAACTTCATTTTCATTTTTAATAAAAGGCACAAATAGAATGCGGTGACAGTTTTCTTGCTTTAAACTCCTGCAGGAAATGACATAAGCAGTGGACGCAGTGCTTTTGCTTTCACTGTCTCAGTGACGAGTCAGTCTTCTCTTAACTGATTTCAGAGAAAACGAAACTGATAAGAAACCTAATTTGCTTTCTCTCTTTCACTCTCTCAGCACGGTAAAATGGCAGAAGCCAGTATTACAATCGATCAAGAGCATTTTAGCTGTTCTATTTGTCTACATCTATTGAAGGAGCCAGTGACTACTCCATGTGGACACAGCTTCTGCATGGTGTGTATTAATGGGTTCTGGGATGCAGAAGATAAGAAGAAAGACTTCAGCTGTCCACATTGCAGAGAGACCTTTTCTCCAAGACCCGTCCTTCGAAAAAGCAATGTGCTGACCGAGATTATTGACGTACTGGAGAAGAGCGAACACCAGTCGTCTTTTGCTCAAGCTTTGGACATCATGTTGGCTGAAGCTCAGGATGTGGAGTGTGATTCTTGCATCGGTGTGAAAGAGAAAGCTGTGAAGTCCTGCCTGACATGCCTGGCTTCTTACTGCGATACACATGTTCAGGCTCATCATGAATCTCCTGCTTTCAAGAAACACACGCTTATCACAGCCATGAGTAACCTCCAGGAGAAAACATGTGCTCAACATAACAAGCTTCTTGAAGTTTTCTGCCGCAGGGAACAGAGAGTGATTTGCTACCAATGTTCGCTGGACAAACACAGAGATCATGATACAGTCCCAGTTCAAGAAGAGTGGATAGAAAAAAAGGTATGTGGTTAAAATGTTATTTTCTGTTTAATACAGCTATAAAAATGCCCACCTCTGTGTGATTGGAAACTGGTTTGTAATTACAAAAAAAGTAGAGTGGAGTAGTAGAAACTGATTAAAGTTTGCCATTTGTGCCTTTACTTGGACTTACCTGACGTTTTTCATTAACAGAAGTACTTTGGGGATCTACAACAAAAATATCAGAATAGACTTGAGAGCAGAGAGAAGACACTGCTGGAGCTAAAGGATGTGACAGAGGCTTATAAGGTAAGCATGACAAGTGTATCCTGTTTAACGTGCAGCTGTCATGTCACACAAGCCCTTGAATGCTCAAATTTCATCCTGGTTAAAAAACAATTCAGAAGAGATTTGGACTTGCGGGCTGATTTCCTCAAATTAGTTTCATTACTGATTATTAGATCTTGCACTATGTGGAGCATAAAAACTGTAAGCAATGGCATACTAGTAAGATTATGGTTATACTGAAAACCATCATGGCTTCTCGTCTTCCTTTTCCCGTCTTCATCTTCATCTGACAAACTATCGTATTTTAGGTCAGAAGTCTGTAGTAATGGTTTCAGGGATAAAAAAGAAACGAGAAAAAAAAACCCCAGTGAAACATCCCAGTGTGATCATATTAAATATAAGCACTTTTGGAACACCACTTATCCAATCAAATTAGTGCTATTCAAATCCCAAGTCAAGCCCCATGTCAAGACTGACAAGTCACAAGTCAAGTCCTACACCAAGTTACACGACCGTAACTTTAAGTTTTGAGTCCTAAGTAATAAAAAGTCATGCAAATTTATGCAAATCATGCAGGCTTGTTAAATTTAGTGTTAACCTGTTTCTAGACAAACATTATAATTTAGTGGGAATTTATAGGTATTTGAGAGACACATAACTACAACCATAACTATAAAAACTTATAAAAACTATAAAAAGAAATATTTCAGTTCAGTTTCACATTAGATAAGATGTAGAGAGAAGGTTTCCCATCTGTCTCAGGTTAACTTTGTTTTGTCTTGGGATTAGCTTGTAAGTAGCATGTCTGAAGACAAAAGAAACAAAATCAATCTGTGAAAATGAAGCAGTATTTTATTGCATTTTGAAATGGAAAAAGTATTTTCATTTACACCCGACCTATCAGATCCTCTATTTTCTGTCTTGCGTCGTCTACTGATGCACCAAGATACCTGAAAGGAATATAAAAGCAGAAAAAGCCTGCTGTGAAGACAAAATAATTTCTAACACAAACTGATTCCAAACTTCATGTAGGTTCACAATTTGAACACTGACCTGTACATCAGTGAAACACTTTGTATATCCCAGCTCTGATACTGATTCAATAACTTTGTACATACAGTATTTGTGTGAGTAGGAGAGAGAGTATGCGAGTCCTATGATTTCTAAGCTCTATTGTGCATTGCATTTGCAAAAGACCAAAAGTCTGTCAGTCATTTGGGCATGATGTGGCTGTCGTATGATGGCTGAAAACACTTTCCATGGGAGGCAGGCAGCAAATGTAAAGGTCAATCTAGCATAACACTCACTTACAACCTATGATACAGCTGCATGCAGATATTGAGCAAATTTTACATCGCTAATAGATTGTATGTCATCATTTGTCTTTGAACGCTTAGTTAGCATTATTTGTACAAAATCTAATAAACAACATTACTATTAATTTTGTCAGGATTTGTACAGCTTGATCTTTTTCATCTTCAAGGCAATTACTTGGTTAATTGAAATAATCAGGCTTATAAAAGCAAGAACATAATACACTAGATCAGAATATGAGGTAGATTATCCTTATGAAGTTTTTTTCATTTATTTTGGCTCATACAATTGTTTCCAGTTAGTACAATCAAAAAGGGTGAGATACTACATCTGGCCAAAACGTACTGGATGTTCACAATTTAAGCTATACTAAGAAAGTATTTGGAAACTCTGTTGCAACAAACTTCCTCTCTTCCTCTCCACGCTGTCTCTTGCTGCATTTGCAGCGCTCTTCACAGGATGCAGTGGAGGACAGTGAGAGAATCTTTGCTGAGCTGATCCTCTGCATTGAGAAAAGACGATCTGAGGTGACTGAAGTGATCAGAGCTCAGGAGAGAGCTGAACTGGCTCAAACTGCAGTAGTAGTGGTGCAGTTGGAGCAGGAGATTGCTGACCTTAAGAAAAGACAAGTTGAGCTGGAAAAGTTGTCGCAGACCAATGGATATGTCCATTTCCTCCAGGTAATGTTACCGATCTTATTAAGGTGTCGAGCCACCAAAACCGCTTCAGTGCTTCATAGTACAAGTTCTGCCAGTCTCTGGAACTGTATTGCACCATTCTTTCAAAAGATATTCCTTCAGTGGGTTTTGAGGATGATGGTAGAGAGAGTTGTCTAACACTTCAATCCAAAATTTCTCATGTTTCTTCAGTTGGGTTGAGATCTAATGACTGAAGGCCATAGTTCATGATTTATATCATTTTTATACTCAATTAACCATTCAGTGAGCCCTCGTGCCTCATGCTTGAATATTGCATCATATCATAAAGGAGATCAGTCAGAATTACACTGTATTGATTTGCAGTGACCATCCTTCCCTCTAAAGCATAAGTGACCCAGATTCCTATACAACCCATCAAATGAATTTAGAATCTGTGTTCTAAATTTAAATTTATTTTGTGAACCGGAATTGAATAAATTGGATTGAAAAATGAGATCTGTCTCCTTGTTACACTAGGGGCAAAATAGAGCAATAAAATCAGGGCCATAAACTCAGGTACTGACAAAATGTGTTAATGATTAATGTGCAGTTCTCTGTTAGAGATCTCAACATTTGAAGCTGTAAACATGACTCTTTGTAAAGAACACTACAGTTTATGGCCACCTGACCATCACACCCAAATGTGGGCCTTCTCAAAAAATGTTCATGGCACATAATTGTAGAGAATGTCTTTGTATGCTGTAGCATTACAGTTTATCCTTCACTGGAATTAAGAGGCCCAAACCTGTTCCAGCATGAAAATGCCCCTGTGCACAAAGCCAGCTCCATGAAGACATGGTTTGCCAAATTTTGAGTGGAAGACCTTGAATGTCCTACACAGAGCCTGACCTCAACAACACTGAACACCTTTGGGATGAACTGGAACACTGATTGTACCCCAGGCCTTCTCACCCAACATCAGAATTTGACCTCACTAATGCTCTTGGGGCAGAATGATCACAAATCCCAACAGCCAAAATCTAGTGGAAAGCCATAAATCTGTAATGAGATGTTCAACAAGCACATATGGTTGTGATGGTCTGGTTTCCAGATCTTTTGGCCATGTAGTGTAATTTATGAGTTTCACAGCAATGAGGATGAATACTTTTGCAATTATTGTGCCATTTTGTGCAAATAATTTTTTATTTTTCATTTTTTATTACACCACAATGTTTTATTTTGTTTTTTAAGTAGAAATAAAATGAGTGAGTGTGAAGGACTTAAGACAATGGAAAAACACAAACAAATTAGAAGCGATATACTTTGCTATGACCAGTTTGATTAAATTTTAATCTTTGTCTTTCTCTTTGATTTAGAGATTTCAGTTTCTGTGTCCTGAACTGGAAACTACTGATTCCTTTAAGGTTGCTTTCAATCACCAGTGGTCATTTGAGGATTTTAAGAAATCTATAATCCAACTAAAGGAGGAAGTAGAAGACTTCTGCAAGGAAAAGGTTAAGAAAGTTTCCGAAAATGGTGAGTATTTGAATAGTGCAAGATATTTTGGACACAAATACACATTCTATATGACCAAAAGTTTGTGGACACAATGCTTTATATGACCATTACAGCCATATGTGGGTCTTCTCAAAACTCTTACCACAAAGTTGAGTCATAATGGCCTGTATTGTCTTTCTATGCTGTAGCAATGTTTCACTGAAATGTGTCCAGTGTGACAATGCCCCTGTGTACAAAGTAAGTGGTCTGCAGATAGACCTGATGTGAACAGCTTTGGGATGAATTTGAACACTGACTGCACACCAGACCTCCTCACCTGACCTCACTAAAGCCCTTGTAGATGAATGAGCACAAATCCCCACAACCATCCTCCAAAATCTAGTGGAAAGCTTTCACATAAGGTTGGAGGTCAACTCCATATTAATGCCCATGGTTTTGGAATGAGATGTTCACCAAGTACATACTTTATGGGTGTAATGATCAGGTGTCAACTTCCCATTTGTATAAATGAGATATATATATATATATATAAGTCGCTCTGGATAAGGCCGTCTACCAAATGACATAAATGTAAATGTTAATAAGATAAGATAAGATAAGATAAACCTTTATTAGTCCCACAAGTGGGAAATTTGCATTGCCACGGCAGAAAGTGGA
>JAQMYM010000020.1:871645-881649 GCA_030014255.1 Parauchenoglanis ngamensis | reverse complement strand
TTGTTTTGTTATGGATAGTGTGTTCTTAGTTTCTTCTCCAATGTTTGTTGACATATTTTGCTCTGACTTTATTAAATATAGTTGGATAGAATTATTTTGCGGTGTCTTATTTTATGTGGCCCCCGAAACCCAGTGATTTTTCCATTCGGCCCTCTTGGTACTGAAGTTGAATAGCCCTGTCTTAATACATTGCAAAAGGCAGGAAGGCAGGCAGAGAATTTCTGAAGTAGAATAACTCACCATAGAGTCAGGACCGAAGCCACAGGTTGTGCCAATCTTGTAGCAGCTCAGCCCAGCGTGTGTGTACCGCTGACACACACTTTCCACAACACTCTCACACACCTCCAACACCAGACCCAACTCCTCTGAGAACAAAGCCTCCATCACTGAGGAAAAAAAGAGACAGAATGGTCTTAAAAAGTGACTTTTAGCTTACAGCTTTTGACATTCAGATGTTATACTGACCTCCAACTCCATCAAAAGGCAAGTCAACTTCTATGCCACGATTCCCTCCAAAGGCCATCTCCAGCAGACAGGAAATGAGACCACCATCGCTGACATCATGCCCTGCATTCAGCAGACGATCTACCATACACAAACAAACACTATGAAACTCAAAAAGCATTAAGATGCAAAAAGAGCAAAAACGACATTAAGATTAACAAAAAAAATTTTTTCACCTTTTATGAGTGTCTGGGTGGTGCTGAAGCAGGCTGAGAGAAGGTCAGGATGATCCAGGTCTGGACTGCAATCTCCCAGCTGACCATAACACTGAGCAAGAGCAGAGCCACCCAGTCTGTATTTACCCACACTCACAGGAACATACAGCAATACACCTGACAGAGAGAGAGATTCCCACTCAGATTCTCAACTTTCCCATAACACTGACATTAATAATTACACGTCCCAGTCATAAAAATGCCCGAAAGGGCAGACTGACCTTTGCCCTCCGGATCATCAAGGTCAGGGGTGACAGTAGCAGTGATATCAGGACACACCGCATACACAGAGATGACCAAAGAACCTAAGAAAGAATAATGAAGATCGGTTAGCGTTGTTTGATTGGCATGCTTAGGCATGAATAAACACAAACACACACACACACTCACCTGGTGCTTTGACAGTTTCTCCACCAACACGAGCAGCCATGCTGAGGGAATCCTTTCCACCATCGACAGCAACGCCCAACTGACCCATGACCTTGCACATAGCCTGACACGCCTCCCACAGACACCCCCCTTCACCTGGCAACTTTGCTGCCCACATCCAGTTACCGCTGCACTTTACATCCTGAGAGAGACACAAAAATATCACATTAAAAAGCCATGATGAGCTGATACAAGATTTCCAGATACATGTGTGTCAAGTAATAACTTATAACTACTAAATCTGTTGTTATTATGATCGATTGGCAAAGGATAAGTGGTCTCTATACAGCTCGCAGACATGGTATTGAAAGGAGACGGTCGAGAAGAACACTTTCTGGAGTGTCCCAAAAAAAAAACAAAAAAACAAAAAAAAAAAAAACACAACCCAACACAAAGCTAAATATCCTTTTCCAATAGGATACAACAGAATCATTAACATGTCCATTCAGATGAGATATACCTGTATAGTTCTACAGGTCCTTTTATTCTATGTAAACGACAGCACAGTCATTCCAGAAACACAGTCCATAAAAATTACAGATATGACTGAAAACTCCCAATACACTGGTACGGCTTAAGCTTAAAAATAATATTATATGAAATTGCTGAGATATACTGTTTGATGAGCTCAAGGAGACACATTAAATATACAAATTATTCTGTATAATGCACTCTTTCAATGAGCAGCACCATTACTTTACCCAACCACAGTGACTGCTATAATAAATTTTACCCACCAGTGCCACATTTTACCTTGAGAGCAGTGACTCGTGCAAACACCAGATTGGTGAGGGCCTCGCCCACGGCCATTCGAGCTCCAACCGCTGGGGAAACCAGGCCTTTAATTGGCTGCTCCCCAATTGCTGTAGCAGCACCCTGGAGGCTGAAGGGTGATAGAGCAACCACAGCTACATCAGCCAGTGGAGTGTGAAGAGGTCCTACACACTGCTGCTGTGCCACCAATCCAGTCACAGAGCGATCCACCTAACATAAGAAGAACAGAAAGAGGAATGAATATCGGGAGTGAATTATTGGCACCCGTCATGAAAAAAGGTGTATTCAAAACAATAGAATCTACTATTTATCTTTCAGCCCAGAAATTAGTTTTAGACTTGAACAGCTGATATTTCTATGGCTGTCAAATTTCAAAATCGACTGTTAACGGACAGTGCATTGCAAAACAAGTTCTCTCTTTTTGAGAGCATTTCACCAGCACCCCCAACAACAACAAGCAGGAGCGCCTGACCTTCACCAAGCATTCACCTGGAATACTGTACCCCATGTCTCAAGACTTATTTACACACATCATGCCATTTGCACTGTTGATAACAAGACATTTTCATGTCACTTGCACTTTGCTGCTACCCTAAGCTCATCATCTCTTTGCACTTTACAGTTTATGCGACTTGCACTTCTGGTTAAATGCTAACTGCTTTCATTGGCTTTGTACTTGTACTCTGATATCAGTGACAAATTCAATCTACAGTAAGCCAACATTAATCAATTAACCAATCAATCAACATTAAAACCACCTGTCTAATATTGTCTAGCCCTTGTGCTGTCCTTCCTTGGACCACGTTTGGTAGTTACTAACCACTGCATACCAGGAACACTCCATCTAGACATCACAATTTAGCCCTGGTCAAAGTCGCTCCCATTCTTTACGCATGCCCCTTTTTCCTGCTTCCAACACATCAGCTTTAATCAATTTAATTCACTTCGACCGTCAGTGGTTTTAATATTGTGGCTGGTCACTGTAGATAGTGTTTTCAACAAGATGATGAGCCAAACATAATTCTAAATCATCCTGTGGTCTGAAATGAAGAGGACAGTCCACATGCACAAACCCAAGAATGTAAAGGAGCATAGGAGAGCCCTATATGGCATTACTTAGTTTTGTGTTGGTATAATCTTATTTAAATGTGACTGTATATTTGAACTCAAAATATATTAGCTTTTCTTTACTAATACTTGGTCAAGAAGGGTGCCAGTAATTCTGGAGACCACTCTGTATATCCAAAGCAGTCTGTTATTCGTGAAAAGCCTTAATCAGATTGGAGACTTGTATTCTCCTGTATTAAGTTGTGGAGATCTTTTTTCCAACTGGTTTCAGAAGCAGTGATGATTAGTCTAACAATGAATTTAAGAAATAATTTAGACACTTAGGGGAAACAGGAGACCTTGTTGGTGAGGTAGCGTTTGCTGGCCACTGCAGGCAATCTAAGTACTCTCTCAAGAGCAGGCAAAACAGAAAGTCCTGGAGGGAGGGAGAGAGGCTGCAGACAGGAAGGTACACGGTCCAGTCTGAACTCCTAGAGAGAGAGAGAGAGAGAGAGAGAGAGAGAGAGAGAGAGAGAGAGAGCAACAGAACAATACATTTCACACGTCATGATGAATCACGATATCTTACATCATGTTACACTTTATTTTCTCATTCCTTTTTTAGTTTGGTATATTTATCTCAAATATGGTTATACATATCTTGGGAAAATATAAAGAATTGGGATGTGATACACTTCTCATATCACACATCCTTAATGGTTGCCTACAGTGGAAAACAATGGAGCAGTCTTTTATCTGGCTGAAGCATTACGAGCAACCACCAGATGGAGCACCAATCATGGACCTTGAGGAGAGTTGGAGACTTTTTTCCTAGTTTTTTCAACCTTCCACGTACCTTCTGAGGCATCTTTCCTAATACCCAATCAAGTTCCAAATCCACAGGGTTCCGCCCACCAATCCTGGCACTGCCAGTGTTCGAGAGATCATCCACAAGAACAATCTACAAGGAATAAACATTCAGAAGTTAGATGTGGTTATTTTTGGGCACAGACCAGACTAGACCAGACTGTGCAATATCTGGCTTGCCAAGGAAGTCCCAAACATTGAACAGTAACGCAAAATATCTGTTCTGTTTTAAAATTAGTAAATGTCATCTACAGTCCTCTCCAAAAATACTGGAAGGCAAAGCCAATTCTTTTATTTTTGCAATATATAGAGACCATATTACAAGATGCAAACCCCACATCAGTAGTAAGAATCAGAAAGCAAGACTGGAATTTGACATGAAATGCTACAGAAATGAGCCACATCTGGAACCAGGATTAACTTCTACCAAAGTGATGGAAAAGCCAAAATGTGGAGGAAGAAAGGCTCTACTCATGATCCAAAACATAGGAGTTCATCAGTCAAGCACGGTTGAGGTAGTGTCATGGTTTGGGCTTTGCATAGCTGCTTCAGAGACAGTTTCACTAATCTTTATTAATGATGAATGAATTTAGAAATCTACAGAATAATTCTTTCTGCCCATTTACAGAGAAATTAACGCAATCTAACTGGGAGGAACTTCATCATGCAGCAAGACAATGACCCAAAACACACAGCCAACACAACAAAGGACTTCATCAGGGAGGAAGAAAGTGGAAGGTTTTGGACTGGCCAAGTGAATCACCAGACCGTAACCCTACTGAGCAGCATTTCACCTCCTAAAGAGGAGACTGAGGGGAGAAACCACCCAAAACAAGCAGCAACTGAAAGAAGCTGTGGTGCAACCCTGGAGAAACATCACAAATAAAGAACGCAACAGTTTGGTGATGTCAGTCCGTCGCCAGCTTGATGCAGTTATTCTAAGCAAGGGATATGCAACCAAATATCAAGTGTACTTAGTTTAAGAGTGTTCCAATACTTTTGCTCACCTAAGGATTGGGTGATTGGTCACCAAAGGTGCCATGTTCCAAGTTCTTTAACAACACATTTAGATGTAAATATCATGAAGCGAAGGCTATAATTTTGATCTATCGTCTCATATTCATCTTTTGATCTCAAACCCAAACTGAATTTTGTATAGCAAAAACAAACACAAAAGAACCGGCCTTGCCGCTCCAATAGTTTCAGAGAGAACTGTGTATTACAGTTTTTACACACACCTTACGGTCACCTGTAATGTTGCCCACAAAGTCAATGGGGCATTTCTCCCTCTGACACACCCTCTCCAGAAAACTCCGGTCAGATGGGCGGAGCAACAGAGCATTACTCTCCTGATACTCCGCCCCCCACAACTCCAGAACACTGAGGGTAGGATCACCTCTCTGCAGGTGGAGCAAGTGGATTACATAATAACTTGGCTATGCTCAGCATTAATATTTACATACAATTTCCACACAAAGCTCTTGTGAACTGAAGCTCACTTTAAATTTGCTGGTGTAGATGACAGCTCCAGCAGGCTCACTCAGCTCTTTCAGCACATTTCCTAGAGTAAAGGACACATTCAGACCCCATGTGAAATGATTTACCAATAATTGAATGTTTTTATTAATTAAAAAATTTGAATTTGTATAGTTTGGTGACATTAATGTTGTGGAACATCCATGAAACAAGTTGGTTAATTAATTGATAAAGTGATCAAAGAACTAAAATAATTTACTTTACATAAAATAATCACTTACATTATAGCAGCAATAAACAATAATTCCTTCATCAGCCTCGCTTCTCTTGTGAAAATTAATAAGAAAATTAGCAAATTTTGGGGACCCAGAAAACCCCTTAGTCTGGCAGACTTTCCCAAATCGGAAAATTTACACTCTGTCTGTTACAAAGCACTGATACTGGAGACTCCTTCCAAATATTCTACATAAAATCCCCTCACAGAAATGTTCACGGATTATGTCCTGTTTGGGTAGAGAATCTGAGATACAAGCCCCTGTTCAAGTTACTGGTATCCAAATAATGTACTGTATGTATTTATGTATGTATTTATTACCATTAAATGTATTAAATATATGTATTACCATTGCCTCCTGCACCCTGGTCATGGATACTGCAGATGGGATTTCCTGCAGCTCTCTCCAAACACGCCCTTAGAGCCCGATTCATCTTCTGCTCCATCTCAGCATCACCTCTTTGTACTGCACCCAAATCACGATCACTGGAGTTATCACCCTGTACCTACAACACACACACACACACACACACACACAAATAGATTTCTGCTTGCAAAGTGCCACTTTTAACAAAGCAGTAAGTAACACCCAGATACAGGAATGTGTGCCAAATAATGAAATGTAAAAACCTCTACCTGTACAGAGGACGCAGCCCCTCCTCCAACACCAATCCTGTACACAGGGCCGCCTATTTTCACCACCTCCATACCTAATACCAGAGAGAAACGTTAAGCATGAGGACAGGAGATGCACATAATGATCCTTTTCATGCTGTTCAAACTCAGTGTACCATTCAAGGACATCTCACTTTAAAATCTCACACACACATTTTCATATTTTGATCAGGTGTCAGATTAAAAGGCAGGAATCTTAATAAACTGATTTTACCGTCATGATCCACGAGCTTCCAATATTTCCTACCTGACTCTGCCTCCTCTTTCTTTACATGCTTATCCTCAATGGAGCCCAGTCCACCGCTGAACATTATTGGCTTAATCCATTCTCGGCGCTCTCCATTGGCCAAGCGCATTCCAAAGGACCGGGCAAAGCCTTGAATAATTAAGGCAAAGAAAGAAGAAGAAACATTTGTGCTAGGAATTAAAGCAAACTGCTAACCAGTTGGTCTGTTTCTTAAACTAAGAAGCACCACAGCATACCTGCCAGCACTGGTTCTCCAAACTTGTTTCCGTAGTCTGAAGCTCCATTACTGGCTTCAATAGCCACCTGCAAAGGAGGGGCAAAGCTGGAAGGGTACTCCCAGCCACCCTCCTCCCATGGAAGGGCAAAACCTGCAGTCCAATATGTTAAAAAAAAACAGAAGGAATTTACTTTGCCATGCCAAAAGTTTTAGTCACTTTCGTGTACATTTTATATTAGCTAAGCTAAGAGCAAAGATGGCGCATTCTGAAAAACCAGACCCACCTGGGATGTGGAGGTTGCCAAAGCAGTACCCAGCAGTCCCTGCGATCACGTGTCCACCTCGGCCGGCACTCTGTACATCCCTGATTCTCCCTCCTGTACCTGTAGTAGCACCACTGAAAGGAGCAACACCTAGAGTTCAAGTAAAAAAACAACACTTCGCATTAACGTCCACAAAGGAAAAGTATAGAGTCTAGTTTGTGTCCATCATTTTCAATAGGAAAAACAGTTCAAGGAAGGAAATAAGTATGTGATTATTATAATTATTAAGGAATTATTGAAGATTAAAAATTATTCTAGTATTAAAAAATATAAAGAATATTACAAAATCATTTAACCTTAAACATTACTCTCTTACTCGCTTTAATGCAACATAACTTTGAAAGCCCTAGCCCTAGCCGATGCCCTAGCTTGCCATTAGACAATTTAATGGCATTGCATTTAAGACAATTAATGTAAAATAAGGTGATTAATATGGGTGGTTAAAGAATTTCATTCACCAATGTGAGCAAAATAAGACAGAGGTCCATATGGTGCCTTTTAAAAATATATTTAATAACCAACTTTTTCTCTGAGACTCTAGAGGTTGTATAGACTAAATCAGTGGTTCTCAAAGTGAGGTCCGGGGCACTCAGGGGTCTGTGAAGCATAACTGGTTGTCCATGAGGTTTATTTATTTATTTAATTTTAAATCAAATTGATTATATTATATAATATATATTAAATATAATATATTTATATTATACATTATATTATATAGATACATATATATCATATTTACTATATATAAGCACCAAAGTCAACTTATACTTAATGTGTTCTATCAGTAGAAATTTCAGAAATAGAAAGTTTAATGGCTCCACAAAATATCATTGTCATGAAATAAATCTATACTGAGGGGGTCCATGCAATTTATTTTACAGTTAAATGCGTCCCTGGCTACATAGAATTTTGAGAACCACTGGATCAGATGACCAGCATATGACCAGCTGTTGAGTAGTCAGGGTGACTGCTTCGTCTGTGTACGAGGTGAAGTCAATTCTACAGTCAACTGCACTAAACTGTGCTAGGAAAAATCCTATTTTCATTTTCTTTTGCTGTAATGTACATTTTACTATAGTGAAGAAGTGCATGTGGTTTCCCTTAAAGCTAAAAAAATCCAATTAAATCCCAATAGAATGAATTCCATTGTGACCAGAGCTGTGTGAAAGAGCGCTTTCAGAGGTTGCGAGTCACACCAATCTCACTCAGCAAAGTTTCAAGTCTGATCAGTGGGCCATGCAAGCTCAAAGAGGTTGATGCAGACTCGTTTTAGGAAGCTACTGAGGTTGAAAAATCATCCCAGACAATGCTGCAAACATTGCATCCTAGGAATGAGCTTCCAAATCATGATGTGTACTCTGAGTTTCAGAAACAATTCTTTCAACTTTGCATTTTACGAATCTGTACGTTCTTAAATAGCGCAATAGTGGAGCGTGATGAACAGATTTATTGTGTACCCTTAGGAATTTTCTACATTTCTGCATAAATATGACATAAAACATCATCACATACTTTTGCCACTAACAGGTATGTAATATTGGATCATTTTCAGCAATAAATAAAAACCCAGGTATAATAATTTTGTCACATTTGTTTAATTGGGTTCTCTTTTAGGACTTGTATGAAAGTCTGATGTTGTTTTAGGTCATATTTATGCAGAAACAGAAAATTCTAAAGGGGTCACAAACTTTCAAGCACCACTGTACATATAGCACCGATTTATTTCTTTTTGTTATTAACAGTATAGCCTAAAAAGAAATTTACATGGACCCTGTATATCAGTTTTGTTAACATGTCTGAAACATTTTTTGCTGCACAAAAAAAAAATAAATAAAAGTCAGCCTAAAAACAGCAATACCCTGAAACAGTTCTTACATTATCTATGGAAAAGAGGAGTACTTTTGTAATTACTGGTTATAGTGGTGCAACTTCTACAAAGCATAAGTTTAGTATGTGCTCTGACCTGTAGGGAAGTTGTGTGTTTCTGCAGTGAAGATGACGTGTCTGGTGGTGCGTCTGGTCGTATAGCAGCTGGCCTGCGCAGGGTCAGTGGGGAACATGCACTCCAGCTCCATGCCTTTAATACCACTGTGCACACACACACATATATACACGCACGCACGTGCACAAGCACACACACGCACACACACAGCAGCTGCTGTCGCACTCAGAGTGACTCGGTGACGGTTATCATGCTGGCTGACTGACTCGCACTCTCTCACCTGCTGTTATCACAGAACTTGATGACATTGTTCCGATTGCTGTGCTGCTGAGTGCCCATAATGAGGCTGAACAGAGTGTTCTTCTGCTCCTCTCCGTCAATCACCATACGGCCTCGGAAGAACCAGTGGCGACTGTGCTCGCTTCGCGAATATATAAGAGAGGACACTTAGTTTTACAAATTCAGATATACACCAGTGTGTATGTATTGTATATGCTATTTCCACAAAAAGTATTTAACACACATGTACAGAGAAAAGAAGGAAAAACCTGTTGATGCAAATATTATTAATAATGAAAGGTAACATGCAAAGATTCATGGCCTTTTGCACCTGTAAAGCTACACACCTGTTGGACTGAGCCAGGTCAAAGCATTCAACACTGGTTGGGTTTCGCTTCACCCTCTGGAACAATGCCGTGTAGTAGTCCAGATCCCAGGAATCAAAGGCTAGTCCTGCTCATAAACGTACATGTTGGTTTTACTGTCTTTCTGAGGACCGTGCATTGACATAATGATTAATGCAGCTAATTAATGCTACACCTGCACATAAATCTAACCATTAATGAAAAGAAAACTTTTTGGCTCTTTGACTTTTTCTTCTCTGCAAAACCCTTAAACCTGCTGTGTGGACCATCCAAAATTGCCCTCACAATTATAGTGAAATCACACACACACACACACACACACACACACACACACACACACACACACACACACACACACACACACACACAC
>JAQMYM010000020.1:856676-867729 GCA_030014255.1 Parauchenoglanis ngamensis | reverse complement strand
GAGGGAGGGAGAGAGAGAGAGAGACAGTCAGAGGGAGGGAGAGAGACAGAGGGGGGGAGAGACCGAGGGAGAGACCGAGGGAGAGACCGAGGGAGAGACCGAGGGAGAGACCGAGGGAGAGACAGAGGGAGACCGAGAGAGAGAGACAGGAAATCGCAGTGTCGTCTTTGAAGCATGATATACTAGGGTTCAGCGAGTTATCAGTGTGTGCAGAAGCGCTGAAGATGCCACACCCTCCTGCTTTCACTCTTTCCACAAAACAAGGGTGAAGTGGCCGTGTGTGTGTGTGTGTGTGTCTTTATCCCCTGAGAAGAAGCATGACTGGGCGTGGCTGGTAGAGTCAGTGTTTTTAATTGGGTGTCGGCTCAGGCACATGTTATCTTCTGTCAAACATGTCCTGACCCCGCCCAGATAGCGCCTGGCACCCAACCTGTGCCACTCCGCCTACCACCATTACATCATCACCCCAGAGGAAGCCCTGCACTAGTTTCTTTATTTGTTTTCCCAACCTGTCTATCCTCTACGGACGTGCAGGTAGCAAGACGAGGTGCCTCGAAGCCGCAAAGAGCAGACGGTAAACACAGCTGGACTGTGGGAGATGTAGCTGGGAGGTGTTCTTGTGCCAGACTGTACCTGTACCTGCCTTCTGCTTCTGCTTCTTCTGGACACTGCTGCTGGAGCGTCCTTCCTCTGGATATGAGTGCTGGATGTTACTGAAGATTAAACTCTAATACTACAGGACGAAGCGTTCCATTTTAGTGGAGAAGTGTAGAAAATGTAACGTTTGCTTTTGTTGTGGTAAACCAACAGTAACAAGAAGCCTCTTCCTGGATCGAGCAGTGCTGTAGTGAAAGGGTCCTTTCCTGAGAAAATGTGAAAAGTCGTGGCTTGTTTACCGCGCATCTGGAGTGAAAGTGCTGCACCGTACACATGGAGTTCCTCAAGAGCCTCGTGCCCACCGTGAACGGGGGAGGAGCGGTGGAGTCCGGGGGGCTGTTGCCACGGGACACCGGTCCACGCCTGCTGAGGGTGAAGCGTCTTAGTCTGCTGTCAATGGGCCCAACCATCGAGGAAGAACACGAAGGGTCGAGCCAAGCTAACCGACTGTCTCGACTCATCCGACATCGAGCCAAAGGTATAACGGAGGTGTGACACGCGCTGTGACGTTTCCTCTCTGGTCCCTATATATACACTAATAAATGGATGAACCAAAATTCCGATAATTCAGACAATCTACCCATTGCTTCATCATTTGTTTGAGTGTAAGCTAGATGTATGTTATTTTGGTCATGTGGCGCTCAAAATCTAACAGTCTGAAGCCCCTTGTGTACAAAACAAACATGATCTTATCAATTAACATGTCGCTTTTGTGCCCTTTTCTGTGTTTAATCACATCCGATGATGGAATGGTACCAAAATGGGATTGGGGTACCGAATATCAGCGATATGACATATTTTGGAATCACTGATGTGGGAATTTCTCTGTCAAATGCACAATCTAATATTTGTGATGAAAATATCTGCCTAGATCCATTTATTCCAGCTTGGAGTATAAGCTGTTTATTTTTTTTTTCAGGTGTAGATTAAATGTTTAAAGCTTTAATCAAAGTAGTGTGGGGATGGTGTGGATATTTGCTTTTCTGTAGTCAACCAGTTCTACTGTTTGGTCTTGTAATTATGAGTTGAGCAAAATGTTTAGTTATCACTGCTTTTGAGAAGAATGAAGAATGTTTTATTAATTTTTTTGTCCTAAGCCCTATTTGGACGGGATTAGAGATACTAGATAGAGACACTAACCCGCGATTTGAGTTGCATCCAGATCGGCCATGTTGGTGTTTTTCTGTGTCCTCAGAGAACACTGCAGACAGAATTACTGTTTTTTGCCAAACTTAGCATTCATTTGATCCTGTCTGGATGCACGTCTGCCATTTTCCCATGCAGGTTGCGGGAGTTTTATCACCTAAAAAATGATTACTGAAGAATGATCATTACATTTTTAAAAAACAAACGTGATGCAGCGCATCCTTGGGTGTATAAATTACTTTCTCTAAACTTTCTTCTATCCTGAACATAGCTGTTTCAGAGATCACGTAATCAAATATCTTTTTTCAAATCTATGAATCAATGCAGTTATTTGCAGATTATGCTATGACTCCGATATCGTGCATCCCTAGAGTGTATGACCTGAAGATATCCTAAGCAAATACCCTGGCTAACTGAAACCGAGAGCAGCGCGGACTACGGAAGCGAAGCCGCATCAGACAATGAGGTTTTGTTGCTCTGCTCCGAAGTCAGACACGAGCTTATAAAAGTTTCTGAGGGATACAGAGTGGAAATGAATATCATGAATTGCAGCACACTTTACGTTTGATGCATACGCAACCTCGTCCCATAGACTTTCAAATCGTCCGACTTGACAGATTAAAACTATTGGGACGGCTATCACCTGGTCCCGATACTATCCTTCATTGTTACATGGTGGAAATCTCTTCAAGTGTCGTGATCTAATATTTTTGTATTTCACATCGCTCTCCCTTAACGTTCACACACAGCGTGAACTGCAAGAGACAAATCCTGCCTACGAACTGTGTGCATCACTTCGCTAGTCTGTGCTGGTTAGATAAAATTCTAGCAATAGTTTGTTACGCTGCATTAGAAACCGTTACTATATTTACTGCGGGCTGTCAGTCAGTCTGTGCGTCGGCACGGCAACACGCAGCGCTCTATCCAGCTAGGGCTTCTTCAGGAACTGTTTTCGAAGCAAAACCGAGCAAAAACAGACCAATTTGTGTCCGAATTGTGCGAGATTGCGTTTATAGCACCGTAGTAGAAGTGATGAGTTTAAATTGTTTTGGAATGCAGTGAGTTTGAGCAAAGAATCGTTAGGAACGTTACGAGTTTAATATGATTCTCATGCAAATCCGCACCATCTGTGTAAGCAGCATTCATAACGTGCTGTAAAAAGTTATGACTCGCCATTGTGCAAACATCTTTGTATGGGAGCTTACCTGCCATGACATGCACTCGTGTGTGTGTGTGTGTGTGTGTGTGTGTGTGTGTGTGTGTGTGTGTGTGTGTGTGTGTGTGTGTGTGTGTGTGTGTGTTATATATACAGAAACAGAGGCTAGACCCTGATCTACAGGTTTGGAAAGCTGTCTGGTGGCTTTAATAACAAGGCCACCCAGGCGTCTTTAAATGATTGCACAAAACCTGCAAACAAACCTGCTCCTAATGAAGAGGGCAAACGCCCGCGAGTGTGTTGTGTGTGTCCCCACTTAATATGGTTTGAGCGAAATGGCTAAAACGGCGAGACGGTTGTAGTTCGTGCCGTACAGACGCTATCGGATGGTGATTTCGTCACCTGGCTGTCATTAAGCTATTTGAATGTGGTCCATGCAAAAGAATCGGCAGCGATGCTCAGCAGTATTATGCACGCATGTTACGTACGGAGGTTGTGGGATTGTACTCGTTCCCTCGGCATGGAGCTTTAAAACACCTGCGTCTGAAATAAAACCGTCCTAGTTACAGCTTTGTATAAGTGCGGACGCACTCTGTTAGACCTTGTTAAATCGTTTTTTGTTCTTTATTTAGTTTAAGATCTTAGGATGCTAATTCCAGCATTTAATTAGCTATGAGGGGTAAATGTCGAGGGAATAAGTTGCACAGCGGGGTGATAAATTCGCTTTGATGTATTCTGAGAAGCAGATGCGCATGTTTGTGGTTGTGTTGGTCTACAAGCAGAGCTGTCAGTGCTTTGGGACTCTTTGTTATTTTTTTAAGCACGCCAGTTTGAAAACTTGAGAATGAACAATATATTTGTTGCATAATGTGCATTTAAAAAATAAATAAATAAATAAAATTGTAGGCTTCATAAGAAGCAGCAGCAACAAGCAACGTGTCCTCGGGCAGTCGTACTGCGTACATTTAACCAGGAATTAATAAATAGTATTAATACCTTTCATAGCTGAGAACTTTTTATTGATTGATTGAATACCAGCTTGATTCCCTCAGAGGCTGAAACCGTTCACGGTCCTGAAAGTATTTGTGTGAATTCTCTGTTTAAACCAGACTCGTGAAGAAAACAGTTAGACTTTTTTAAATTCACCACATTTTCAAACCACCACCAGCTTTAAAGGACGGCATTTGTCGATTCAGAGCTGTCTGAATGTCTGTGAACAGAAATTAAAAAAGAATTCCAATGTCTATTTTTTGCTGCCAGCGGAGAACACCCAGAGCCGCACCCTTTTCCAAATAATTCAGAACCACACCTATACCTCTGCTGCATCGTGTTTTCTTTTTTTATCCTGCCTCTCTGATATCCTTTTCTACAGGATTACAAAGCAGGATTTAAAGGTCCACTGTGTAGGATTCTGAGGTTATCTATTAGCAGAACTCGAGTACATTCTCCAAAATATACTTGTATGTTGTCATTAGTGTATAATTACCTGTAACTATGAATCATTGTGTTTTTGTAAGCTTACAGTGAGCCCTTTATATCTACATGGGGAGCGGGTCCACCTCTACAGAGCCGCCACTACAGTAGCCCAGAACGGCCAAACCTCTAGAGAGGAAGCACGCTACGGCCACCGTACACTCTAATACACGCTTGGAAGGAGGAGGGGTAAGGGGGGGGGAACCTTTAGAAATCCATACTGTTTTTTCTCATTTATAGCCAGCAGGCTAGGGCTCGATCCCTTTCTCACTTACAGATAATCTGTATATTTATGATTTTTATATTTTATGATTTTTCAAATATAAATACTGGCTGCTGCAGGGCGTCCTTAAATCCGTAGACCTATGTGACCGACTAGATGGAGTCGTATTGTGTGTATGAATGAGTTGGCAAGGTCAAGGCTATCTACAGGATCTGTTACATCTCCTTCTGGTCACCCAAAGCTATTAGGCTAGAAAAGATTAAACATACTACAGTGTGAAACAGCTAGCAAATGCACATTAACCATCAATGTCTGAAAGACGCATCGAGAAGATAATGTGCCGACGAGTGACTGGTATATGACGGGTTTATGACATCTCTATGTACCACTAATAATCTGCCAGCTGCCATTTTTTTAGAACTTTACATTTAGCTGCATTAACCTTTCTCCTTCCATTTAACCTCAGTCAGGGTTACAGCTAAATAAATGAAGTGCTTTTGCGATGTAGCTTAAAGTGTAGGTGCATATCTCGGGATGTTTCTTCCCCCTGCTTTCTTTTAATGTAGCCATGTTTCAGATTTTATACATCTTTTTATAGTGTTTGCTGAAATGCAGTCTGATTCTTTATGATCTTCAGACGAGGTCACATCAAAAACCACAATCTCTTAATCATCAAAGCTTTCCTGCATCTTGTTTGAACGCTTTCACCTGTTTACTAATCTGTCCTCATTGTTCGAGAACCTTCAAACAGCCACGGACTTCCTACTGTAAACGCTTCATAGGTCCTCGGGCAGTTCTCAGAAACACTTGTGACGCCACATAAACGCCGTCTTATCTGTGTTCCTCAGCCAGCAGGATTCAGTGGGATGAAGAGTCTTTCTGATTTCTGTCCTAATCCCGGTCTGCGGAGGTTCTCCAACACCTTTTAAGCATTATCTGTGATGTTACATAGACCTACTGTATGTGACTAAAAATCCTCACGGACAGGACTGAACCCGATCTGGGACGTGCTCTGTCTTTGTGCTTTTCACCCATCAGGGTTTTCACGGTCTTTCATGGATGAATTTGGAACCTGTCACTTCCCTGGTACCCTGCTTAAATATTGAAATCCAGAGTCGAGACGTTTTGCAAGTTGGTTTTTATGGAAATGCAGCGTATGTTGATGTATCTTCTCCTTGCTGAAGAAAAGAAATAGAGCAAAAGTCAGGCTCCTGAGTGACGCGACAAAAATCCAAGTTTGCACATTAAATTTAAATCCGACGATGCCGCAGCCATCCACAGGCTGGAAACCAAAGGAAGCAAAATTGTCAGTTCGGTCTGGGTGGGAGGGGCATACTCTCTCCCCCTCGTCACAGCGACGCTAGCCAATCGTGGGTGTCTGTGAGCTCGTATGCAGAAGAGGGTAGATAGCGCTTGTGTTGCACTGCCATGTGATGCAGCGCGAGCAGCAGATTTTCAGAGTTGCAGTCTGTCGCCTGCTGCTTGGTGAGCGTTGACCAGGTGAACAACTTGGGGAGAAAAATGGGGATAATTTGCACAGCAAGAAAACCGTGACAACACAGCCAGGATTAATCATAATATTATCGCTATCTTGATGTACGTTTCCTCGTGTTCCGTGAACACATCTTGGGAATAAAAAAATATATATATATATGCCTCTTAAATTCATTGTGCACGTAGCGGAGTGACTCTCACGCTGTGGGGTTTCTTTTTTTGTTGGTTTTTTTTCGTGCATTTGCAGATAAGGTCACTAGGGTAGGACTGCAGAGCTGAAACATCCAAACGCAATAACATTAGCTGTTACACTGGGAAACAAGAGCTGCCATCTAATGCTGAATAAAGTCCCAGTGAGAACGTCCGTGAGGAGGAATCGGTGCTGAAGACGCTGTAGATGACCTGCTCAGTCCCGGCAGTGATCGTCTTTAAAGAGAGAAGGGTTGGTGTAATTTTTATCTGTTGTTAAAGGAGCAGTAGCCAATATTTTTCTATTTTATTGCTAATATAAATTATATGGGGAAAAATATGTAGAAATGATAAAAAAAAAAAAAATAATAATGTTTTAAGCCATGGCCTCAGCACAGGTCTGTTATGTGGCTGGGAAAACCTGTTAGGAAACCCACTTTCCAGTCTGGTAAGCATGTTTGCGTTTAATTGCTCCCTAATGCCCCTTCACTCCGCCCCCAGCTCAGTCCCAAATCAGCAAGCGCCCAGCACAGCCGGATCATTCCCATGCGAGCTAAATAAAATTCACGCTGTGCTTTGAAAATCAAGAAATGCAGTAAAACCACACTGAACACTGGCAGCGTTTCCAAAGCAGAGTCATTTATTATTGACGAAGCTGGATGCACGGTTGGCGTCTTTGCCCCGGACAGGTCTTTAAACACTATAAATCCGTATAAAGCTTTGGACTGTTTGAATGACCGGCTTTCTGTAATGAATGGAGTATATTGTGTTACAAAGGGGAGAAAACAGTGTGCCATAATTTTGGGTGCGTTTTAGCTTTTGGCTTTAATGATAATAATAATGCATTTTATTTATAGTCATCTTTCAAGGCACTCTCTTGCTTTACATTAGTTATATCCGTGCGTGCATGCGTGCGTGCTGACAGGTGCGCTTGTTTCCTGCAAGGCACGCGGTGTCCACTGCCTCTAGGTGATGTCATCAGCGTGCGCCGCAGCGGTACTGTGATCAGAGTGACTCCTCTGCATTTGTTTTCTAACAGGACCCTCGTTCTTCAGAGCTCATCTCTGGAGGTCGTATCCACAAACTGGTCGTATTAGACTCTGAAACCCAGAGTAGGAAATGAAAGCCAAAGATCCTGTTCCGGCCGTGCAGCTGTGGGGGTTGCATCATCAGGATGCTTTTTCCTGCTTTGACCTGAGGGAAGCAGAGTGACTTTGTGGGGTTAAATTACAGTTTGTATTGATTTGCACTCTGTTTCTCGTTCAGTAGTCCCACCCCAAATCCCCAGTCTCTGAGATCTGCTCAGTCCAGGAAATGCACTCTCATGCAGGGGGGGTAAAAACCCTTTCACAGACAGCACAGAGAGACGAGAGTCAGATTTCAGTCAAACAAGGCGTGGTTCACCCGCTCCACCGGCCTCGGCGCTGAATACAGCCCTGTGTCCGTCACGTCACGTGACAGAAAATGCGTAATACCTGGGCTACTTGGTCTCAGGGCTATGACACGTCTCCGTTTTTAAATTCTGTGGCTCTTGAGGTTTCGGTTCGGTTCCAGGAGTGAAGCTGTACCTCGTGACACGATGCCTCGTGATGCAAAAACGTGACTGTGCATCGTGCGTAATCGTAATTCTGTGTGTAACGCAGCTGCACTGTTTGAACATCAGAGATTTCAGCCTGTGTAGCCCGTAGAGGTGAAATATATAGAGAGCACACCGGTCGCATGATCACATTATTTCATGGAGAGCGGACACCATTACCGAGCTCTTCAGTAGCTTTCAGACAACACAGCGCTCCAAAGACCAACACCAAAACCTCTCTGTGTAGAAGTCGTCCTCCGTTGTTTATTGGACAAGAGTAAAAAAGGAAATGCAGCAATGACTAGTGTAGTGAATAAACTGGATGCTGAATGGCCAAGCATGAAGATGGGTGAAAAAGAGCAATCATCATCATCATCATCATCATCATCATCATCATGAGGCATTACATCATGACAGGACGGTGCTCATTACCCCGGAGTTACTTTTCTCTGCACAATGAAGCTTTCTTTTATGTTCAGTGAAAATTAGACCGAGAAAACTAAAGTCACTTTGTTCCCAGACATTGTGGAAAAAATTTGGAAAACATTTGGGATCTTCTGTTGGGAAAACTAAGTAGATTGTAGGTCACTTCACAGTCTGCCTCCCTAATGCATACACAGACACGTTTTACATCTTTACTTCATACAAGGTCATTAATATGACTAAAATTAGCAATAAAGTCGAGTTAAATGCAAGAGCCTTGTACCTTGGTCAGTTTTTGTCAGTTTTGCTGCTGGTTCGTGTGTGCGTGTGTGAGAGTATAAGTAAGCACATTTCTTTGTCACCTGCCAGCCTGCGCGCTCTCAACAGCGTTAGCTTGTTGACAGAAGAGCAGCTTTCCAGGAGCCGCAAGCAGGATCTGACTGTTTATCCCCAAACACTTCCAGCAAGCGTGGGAGGGCATGTCTGCGTCTGTGTGTGCGTCTGTGTGTGCGTCTGTGTGTGCGTCTGTGTGTGCGTCTGTGCGTGTGAGAGGAGGGTAGATAATGGTCACTGTATGACCTTAGCCATGTTGAGCAGACTCTCTCAGGATTATTTTTTTACATGATGTCATTTGTCTCAAAATGTTTTCTCGCTGAGGGTTTGATAAAGACTCAAACTGTTTAGAAGCAGACGTCTTTTTATTTATTTATTTAAGAAGCTATGTAAAGTCTGAGTAAACATACTGAAGCCAGTCCCCATGTTTATACCCGTGTGTATGCGTGTGTGTGTGTGTGTGTGTGTGTGTGTGTGTGTGTGTGTGTGTGTGTGTGTGTGTTTCGTGAAAGCCCAGTTCGTCAGTGCTGCTATGGTGCAGCGTTTGAGCCACAATGCAGGCCTTTGTGCAGTGTGTTTGTTTACAATGATGCCCTCCTGCTTTGCATAACTCCACAAGGGAGGGCCGGTCATGTGATGGAGAGAATGTGAGCACACAGAGAGAGAGAGAGGGAGGGGGGAGAGAGACGGGGGAGGGGGGGAGGAGAAAAGAAAGCAGTGCTATTAAATGGACTATCAGTGCGGTCTGTGTTTGGGTCATTTTTTTCTCTCCTCTCAGACCTCAGGCTGGATGATGTCATGCACTTTGGGATCAGTGCTAGGAGGGAAAGGGTCAGAAGTCACTCTCGGTTTCTGCTCGGGAAAGGCAACGGAGTCTAATGGTTAATCGGTGGGTTATAAAGTCAAAGGGTCACGCTTAAAGGATGTTGATGTTAAAGGTGGGGTTAGTGATGTTTCATTTGTCGACATTCAGCTCACAGACTAGCCGCTGTCAATACATTAAGCTCTTGGAAGGAAAAGCTCTGGTCTCGCTGGTGTCCCACATGGCTCT
This sequence comes from Parauchenoglanis ngamensis, assembly GCA_030014255.1. Taxonomy (NCBI): domain Eukaryota; kingdom Metazoa; phylum Chordata; class Actinopteri; order Siluriformes; family Auchenoglanididae; genus Parauchenoglanis; species Parauchenoglanis ngamensis. Next base: position 858,008 of record JAQMYM010000020.1, on the reverse strand, counting down.
GTAAACAGGAAGAGAAGCACGTGATGCAAACCGTACAGCCACTCCGGATATGACGTCGCCTGTCAGTCATGTTCAGAACGCTTCTCTTAGTGAGCATACGCACTTTGTAGGTGAAGGTGTGACCCTGGTGTAACTTCGAGAGAGGGACTTTTATCCAGCTTCACCGGAATCCCACGTGCAGATCCCTAACGAGCAATCCGGAGGTGAAAACTCCCCGAGACGACATGAGGAAGAATTAGATAAACCCGTCCTCTTCCGGGTGTCTCCAAGTATCGGGATAATGACTCGTTACAGTCAGCGTGTGTGTAAGGCTTTATCTGTCCCACTGATGGACAGGGTTATAAAAATCCATCATAGTCCTTATTTGTCTGACATATTTTCTCGTTTGCCACTCAGGTGAACACTTTCTCCCGATGACTACGTCGTCGTATCCTTTAAGCGATAAAGTCTTAAGATAACCAGTATCCAATCGAGAGGGTGTAGCCCCAGCAGTTTATGACCTCTGGGTTGATCAGAATAGTCATAACAGAATAGTACTTGCAACGTACATGCTGCCTCTTAAAATCTTTTTTAAAAATCTTTAAGTGCTCACAATCATCCCTCCCGCACAAAGCACTTCAGTACATCGGTAGGAAATGAGTGAAGCATCAAGTCTGGCGTTTGCGTGGGTTATTTGCGCATTTATGGACGCTGCAGCGATTGCGAGTTGCATTTACTCCCTTTGTTCGCTGTTAGACCTGACGTTTTGAATTCCATTCATCATCAAGTTCAAGTTCTTCATACATGTCTGCATTCGTACACACGGGCGTGTTCAGTTCAGTTCCGGCGTCGAGCGCGCTGCTAGAACGTAATGTTCTGTGACCTGGGATACCAAAAGCTTGGATTCAGAGCCTTATTTCGTATCCATCAGAATGCCCGATGGCCTTCAGGATTTTCCATCAGTGCTTTGCATTAAATGACAGGAAAATCTTGATTAACGTGTGCTGTGATTACTGTATGCGAGTGTAGAAGAGCGTGTTGAACACGTTTGGTATGACAAGGTGGACGAGCACAGGAAAGTGTTCATGATCACAGCAGAAGGCTACACGTGAAGGAGCGTGTCCCGGAGAAGTGCAGTCTTTTTACCTTTTCACATGCAGAGCCGAGCACTTCAGCGAAAGTGTTTCAGGATCAGGCATCGCATCACATCCTGGAGGTTCAGCCATCTTGTGAGGAATAACTGTTAATCTTTCTTTACAACTCTTTGCATTTCTTAGGCCATCAAATAAAGGCTTATAAAACCAACCCAATCGGTGCCTCAGACAAGCCAGGCTGTGCGTAGATTATATTACC
>JAQMYM010000020.1:837945-854609 GCA_030014255.1 Parauchenoglanis ngamensis | reverse complement strand
GTGTGTGTGTGTGTGTGTGTGTGTGTGTGTGTGTGTGTGTGTGTGTGGTCAAACAATGAAAGGAAACATTAAAAATCCCAGTAGATCTTTCAGAAATAAACTCTCACACACATCTATTGCTGAAATGGGGCAGATTTATACGGGTTAGGGGTCAGATGACTGCAATAAATTGCGTTAATCTGTTACTGTCAGTTAGTTATATGTAAGGCATAAAAAACGACGGGGCGAAACCATAAACGACAGCGTGGTGTGATGTAGCAGTGTGTAAAGCAGTGGGCCGTTGCAACTTCCACTCAGATTTTCTTGAAGCTACACATCTGTATTCATTAGAGCGAAAAATCCACACGATTTGCCCAAAAAGTTTCATCTTCTCCTCATGGCTGAATCTTAACCGGTCATTTCGGACAGCTCATGAAACAGTAAAGCTAAGATACACAGCACATCTGCATACAGGCTTCACAAGACCGTACTGACACACACAATATTCAATTTCAATGCGTAGATTTTTTTTGAAAACAAACCGAAGCACTGCAACTTCTATATATTGTGTTGTAAGAAAAGTAGATCACGGTTTAATAAATAATGTGCCATTTTCCCGCTTATTGACACTTTATTTTAATCATTTTCACCATCCATAGCAATGTTATTAAAGGGGCCGTCTCACCCTTCCCAAAATCCTCTGCACCAAGTAGTGAGTCGCTGTTTTCGATGCCATCTGTATTTGAACAATTCCACAACATCCCAGGCCACAGATCTTAAAGCGTAACATTAAGTCGAGGATATTGTTCCAAGGTATCCATTTCTTTTGACCGATCCGTACGTAATGGGCCTGAACCGGCCTCGTCCGTCTCACCGGCCGCCACGAAGGAAAGAAAAGATCAAGAATATTTGGTTTCAAAGCTTCCACGTATGACATGTAGATGAAAAAACGTCCGAGTTTGGTTTCGACGTGATCACGAAGAGTGAATTTGAGAGAGAACTAGCAGGTCACGTGCTTTCAAAACCAAAACAACGCACTGGACTCTGGGAAGAGCGAGCCGCGCACTTTAATACGGAAATATCCTTTGATGGTAGATTCTTTCTTAACTGATTTAAATAAGAAGTTCCTCTCCTCACCGTTCCCTCTGCTGCCTGACGACTACTTACCAATATAGTCGTTCAGCTCAGGAAAACAACCCTGCGTTTATTTTCCATATTTCCCTCCAAAATTTATTTCTTGATCCGCCACAGCCAGCGCGTCACACAATGTGCTTCTGAAATGTTCTTAGAAGGTTTTTACTTAAACCTGCGTTTTAAACCTCAGGCAAGCAAGCCACGATAGATATCAGAGTTCCGCTATTATATTTCTTCCCCCAAGTTCACGCAGGGCGAATGAAACGCTGCCGCGAGCCGTGTGTTTGACCCACGTGCCGTAACGCTCCCTTCAGATTAGCGTAACGTTTTAGACTAGTAAGTAAGTGTGCTGTGAGGGACACAAACACAGACTCTGTATGCTAAACCTCTGCTGCTGCCCCCTAGTGGTCTTAAAGCTGACGAAATAGACAACGATTTATTTTTTTTTCCCCGAAATTTTTTACAGAAACGGACGAATTAAAGGCGGGCATGGATTTTGCATATTGGAAGTACTTAAAGCGTACGTTATTGATCCTAAAGCACTCCAGATATGTTAGCTAGCTAGACTGAACCCAAGCTTTACAAGATGTTATGTCGTTTCATATATATGTAGTTTAGGTTTGTGTGTGGTTCTGGAACTGTATAAAAATGAAATCTAGTCCCCCAGTGTCTCTCTCTCGTCTCACTGCAGATTCCAGATGCCTTGTGCTTGTTATAGCGCTGCGTCAGAGCATTTCCAGGTTGTTCCAGTGTTGGATTGAGACGCAGTCTTTACTGCCCGAGTTTATCGTCGGTGTGTGAAAGATGGCCAGATTTCAAATCTCCGCGGAGTAAAACGCTGCTTCATCATCAGTAAGATGGAGTGCGTTATTAGGGGGCCAAGCACTTTGTTCTTCTTCTACTTCTTTTTCTTCACGAAAACTGATAATGCAGATCAAACCATAGGTGCTGCAGACATGAAACATGGTCAGTAGGTCAGTATTGCTCCCTCCCGCGATGAGACATGAACCACATCGGCCTATCAGTGGCGCTGCAGCCAAGCGTTTTAGGTCTTAGCTCATATCTAATTCCAGCAGTGAACATTTTCTGGGCCACTTTAGTCCTTGGGTTCTTCTGATAAAAAAAAATCTTCAAGAACCACTTAGCGCCGCCCTCTTTGGAGAACTTGACGTAGGATTTTTGACCTACCTTCACAAACATAGTGTCAAACTACTGAGGAGCGCGTGTCTAAACCGCTGGGGTCTGTGATTACCCACAATCAATTTCTCTCCACTCCACTCAGGAGCGTGACCCAGGCCTGAGTGTGAGACGCCATGTGTCATATCTGACCCTCAGCAAGCCGATGACGCGAGTGTGTTCTCCGTGCCGTGTGCTTTACACTAGGGAAGGTCTGAGCAGGTGTGTGAAAGTGAAAGTGTCTGAAGCTTCATTGATTCCAGCTTTAGTTTCCTCTCAATGTAAGATGATGATCAGCTGCACGGTTGCACCAACTTTAGACCAGCTAATGAGCTTTGGGCTTGTTCACACGTGGCATTAACGTCCGCCTCGAGCGATCCGATCGCACGTGAACAGCCAGAACATGTAGCCGTTTACACCGAGCACTTACGATCAGATGTCATACTTCATTTCCACTCGCACGTGTCAGTTTATATCTGTCTTCCACTGCATTTGCTTTGAGGCAGGAATCTTCTCGCTCACATCTCCTACCTGTACCGGCTGTTTCAAATGTTTCACTCGTGTGGTCTGCTTACAAACATGACAAACTGACAGGACATGAGACGACGAAAGAAGACAACGATTTTCCAACTCGGACGATGATGCAGTCGATTAGTCGCTCCTTTGCTGCTCTCCGAGACATATCGAGAAGCGTTCGCATTCACGGTACAACCGTCATACTGTCACACGTGTTCCAGAGCACGTCCGAGCGCGTTCTGAATGATCGGCTCACAATGCTCACACATCAGACCTCGTTCACGCCCAGAATCGGTGCCATCCTCGAACGATCCGATCACTCCGGAACGGTATTTGAAAGAGAAAACAAGCGCTCCGAGTACTCGAACGTCTGATACTGTTTTTGACGTCGCATGTCGTTTGCACGTTCAACAAAGCAACGTGTTTTTGGTCGTCATTTTGCCTGCGAGGTGACGCTGTAGATTTAATGACCGTGTAACCGTTTTGCTAGCCACTCTACCCCTTTTTTTGCATTTGCTCGTCCCTGTGTGTCCAAAGATCAGTCGCCCGTGCAAGCGGAGTAATCCGATTAGGGAACGGGAGTGGGTGAGTGTAGTGCAGCAGGGATTTAGGAACGAGTAACGTGTGCTAAAGCCAAAATAAATAAATGAAATCATGAACGTTTTTATAACGTTACACAATTTTTTAATACTTTTGTGTTTATAGAAAATGAAGCAACACTGAAACGAATTTTTAAACACATTTTATACGATTTGAAGAAATGAAGTACAAATTTCCAGCATTCCATCAGCTGCTTTTGCGCGTGTTAAAATAGCTAGAGAGCGCGAACCTGCGATAGTCTTAGACTCGATTATCATAACACGCAAATTTCAAACCATACTTTGATCTTTTTCAAAAATGTTTTCCTCGGCCCTGACTCGATTCCATTTTAAATACGGTCGACGCAGGTTGTGCCAAAGTCACAGAAGATTCAAGAGCATGTAACGTGACCCAGCTACGTTAGCAAAGACTCCAGGATGAGCTTTCAGATTTGATCTGAACTTAAACTTTAAGATATTTGATCTTAAAAGATCAGATTACCTGAAGATCACCTGAACAGCTCTGGAATGCAGTTCCTTTTATGCAGAATGCAGACTTTATTCTGCATTTGAGCACTTTTGCTTTAAACCATCTTCAGCGCTCAGTACAAAAAAAAAAAAGGAAGTTATACGCATATGGGAAGTGCATTAAGTTGATTGCTTGCCTTTATTTGCTGTAAGGAAATATTCCTGACCTAAAAACAAATCTGGAGCTTTTATAATTTAGTGTGTATGTGTGTGTGTGTGTGTGTGTATGTGTGTGTGTGTGTGTGTGTGTAAGTAAGTTCAGAACTGAGCAACATGATCTCATTAATAAAATGCTCATGTCCCTTTCATATAGAACACAAAAGCGTACGTGATTTCACGTCTCTGATTCGGAGTCTGATTTTAAATGGATAGTGGGGGGTGTGTGTGTGTGTGTGTGTGTGAGTGAGGGTGTGTGTGTGAGGGTGTGTGAGGTGTATCCTTTAATCCTGGTCCTGCAGACTCCCTTGACCAGTTATTCATCTTTATTTTCCTTCAGACCTTCACAAGACAGTCCGTATTTTTGCTCGTTCTAATGAAAGTGCCGGAGATCCAGGAGGAAAGTCGCTCGTGTCCGAACGCGAATGCTATAAGTTCAGGCAAAAAATCTGAGCTATTGCAGTTCTATTTATAGCCCAATAGGCTTGTGCGTCATCGAGATCGTCCAGAACCAACAGGAAAACAAGCATTTCCATCATTTTCGGCTGTTCGCTGTGCAGCTGGGAACTGCATCAATCACAGAAAATAAATGACTAAATAAAAATTCGCTGTAGTTCTGTTCCACATCTGCTCATCGTTTTTGAGCATCTGCAGTGAAACACAAACAAACGCAGCACATTGAAGCACTTTCTAATGATCATGATCATTAACATGACCTGCGACGTGTTCGATTTGACACGTCTTTGTCTTCCTATTTAATCCTTTTAGTTCCGATTCCTCCTCCTTTTCTTCTCTTTTGGGTGGAAAACTGAAGGGAAGAGCCGTTCTAGAGATTCACATTGATTGGTGTTTAATATATCCTTATCTAATGTTAGCTAAAGTCAAAGGAACGTTAACCAAGTTCCAAAGCCCATGTGAGTCAGGAGCGCGTGGGATGAGGCGGGAAGGGGCGGGGCTTACAGAACGTGTCGGCTAATACCCGAGAGCTCAAAACGTCTGAGCGAGTCGCTGCTGTTATGGAGAATATGACTGACTGCTCTGTTTGCACGTTTTCCAGCAATAACTCATCTAGCGTACTCCCATGTGAAATTGCGGAGCTCCTGCGTAAACGTTGTCAGGTCTGGTCGTGTGTAATATAATCGGAATAAACATCAGTGATAATATCGTTGCAGCTCGGTCGGCTCACACACACATTGTTTGTTTTGAAAACGTAAATGTACGGAAATGGATCAAAGGAATCTAAAATATAGATGTTTTGTCCTCGTATTGTTGCAGATTGCTTTTGGAATATCGCTGGCATCAAACACAGGAACTCGCTGCTTGGCACAGAGGATTCTGGGAACAGTGAGCCGGCCCCTTTAAGCTGGAAATAACCGATGAGTTGAGGAGTGACGGCTCAGGGAGCGGATGAAACCACACCGTGCGCGTGTACACTAAATTATCATCAATCAGATCGGCAGCTTACGGTGTTTTGCGCGTTTGACACCGATCTCTGCGAAAAGCAGTTTATCAGTAATGCATCCTGGTTTTGTTCTGGCTTTGGTTCTTGGTAAATGCAGGTCGTTGCTGGTGCACTTTTTCCCGTTCGAGTCAGTAATAATTTCCACTGAGCTCTTTTTGGAGTCTCTTCTCTCCCTCATGGTGTTATTCTGAGCACATTTTGCACTGTCTAGGTTTTGCAGTGACATTGTTATGAGAAGTAATCTGCGCACAGTACAAACATTTTCTTTAATTTTGATTGAAAGCGCCAGGTTTTATTGCGCATGCATCTCGTTTTATCTCCCGCAATCAAAACGTGTTGTGTCGAGTCAGCAGATTGATTACATTACAGAACAGAATAACAACATATTTTTATGTCTTGTTTTAATTTAATTTAATATCATTTCAATTGTCGAAAGAAGTCCAAACTTCTCAATTTCAACATTTTGTAATTCATTTCGGACGTTTTACACGCCACACAAAATAAACCCTCCCGCTCCCCTCCTCACACGTCTCGCTTTCTCCAACAACTTCTTCACTCAGATGTGCTCTCAGGTGCTGAAATTTACCGACGATTGATTTACTGCGCATTAGAACTCTGTAATGCCGACATAATTCAGTCGGTACCCTGAAAAGTAGCGAGTCGGGTACCCGACCCCGTCTCCGAAAAGGCATTTGCTCGCTCTCAGCGCTGACCATAGAGTTGAAATATACAGAGACGGTGGTGTTGTTCTGCGAGAAGCCTGCTCCATTACCAACGTGGGATCCTCTGCACTCATGAAGTGACCGACACGCAGCACCACCACATCGTTCCCGGCCCAGGAAGTCCGAGATCCACTCCAGCTAAAATGTCTTCTCGGGTGCTGCCACGGAGCTCATCACGTTTCTCCAGATGGAAGAAATAAAGATAAATATAGATATCATTTTTAATATAATATAATATAATATAAATAAAAATATATAGAGAAAATATAGATAGAGTTTATAGGATAGAAGATAAAATAGATTTTATCCAGCTTTTTGTTGAACCAGACTCGAGCAAGATCTCCTCCACCTTGTCCGACCTCGGCGCACTCTCCCGCGCTCGCACGCTCCCCGCACTCTCATTGTAAACAAATGCTGATGGACCAAATCTCTGCAGTAGCTACGGCCACTAGTGCTAGCTTGAAGCTGCTGCGATGTATGTAGTCAGATAGCCTACTTTACATATATAGGTTATGGCTTCCTGATCTGGACGCCATTTTGGTATCTCCATGGCGAAGCCGATTGCACTGTCTCGCTATTCCAGACGAATGTTCAGATTGACATCGCAGCAGGAAAACGCAGTTAGGAGAGCATTAATCATGGTGAGATTTTGGGCTCGTGCAGCAGCGCTCTGGTCATGGGTGAGTAAAGCAGCCTGATCTGTAACGCCGCTGAAAACCGTTCCTCTGAGTGACCAGTCCGACTTCTGTCACATCTGTTCACTGATGAAACCCAAGCGTGTGTGTGTGTTTAATGCTCGTTGCTGGGTGTGTGATCCTTCAGCTTTCCTCTTCTGAAAAACCCATAAAGCTTTATAGGGCTTTCTTTAGCCTCCTCTCATTGTTTTTTTCCTAGCTTATCGCCACTTTCCCAGCAACCTAGGGCAGAGGAGGACAAGGATTTCCTCAACTGACACGTGACCCGCATTCTCTCCCTTGTGCTTGTGCTCTGGACACACACACGCACACACGCACACGCACACACACACCTCTCCCAGCATTGTGAGACTTTGAAATATGCTCGCGTTGGAATTTAAATGTATAATTAATGGCTTTTGATTCTTTTATCATGCCGTAAACATGAGTTTCATCTCAGAAGGATGCTGTATTTTATATACAATAGGCTCAGAAGGAGTACAGAAAACCCAGCCAATGAAAAAAGAAAAGAAACACGGAGCGAGGTGCCGCACTGCTCTGCGTGTGGGCGTAGTGGTGGGGTTTTACGAAGCGGGACCCATAGAACCGCCTCATTAGAATGGTTCTAGATCTCGGGGATCGACTGCTAGGCCGCTCCACCTATTTTTGTGTGTTTGCTTTTCATTTAAGAAGCAGGAGATGACGTTTGCCTGGAATGTCGTTCCGAGAGAAAGGTGTTTTTCACCTATTTCCATGGAAGCAAACAAGTCGGAACGGCTCTTACATCAAACATGTATAAACACACACACAGGCCGATGTATTGACATCTGGGGAAATCTGTTGTGCAGGAAGTGACAAGCTGCGTGTGTGTGTGTGTGTGTGTTTGTGTTTTTATATCCAGGGATTTGGTTGGTCTCCATGAGGAAAGCTTTGATTTAAACCCTAAAAGAGTTTTGTCCTAGTGACTGAAGGGAAGGAGGCGGTGGGATGTAGCTGTAGGCATGTCATTAAATACGAAGCTGATCTGAACCTGTCCTCTGTCTCTCTCTGTGTGTGTTTGTGTCCAGCCTCTGTCCCAGTGAGCAGCAGCAGCAGCAGCGTGAGTAGACGCCATACGGCTCTGTCCGTTCCACTCAGCTGGGAGAAGCGCAGCGTTCACGCCACAGCCATGTCCAGCATCACCATCGACCCCGAGCTCAAGCCCGGGGAGTTCGTCATCAAGAGCCTTTTCGCCGAGTTCGCCGTGCTCGCCGAGAAGAAGATCGAAGTGGTCATGGCTGAACCGCTGGTCAGTACCACCGAGACGTAAAACACGTCCATAAAGAAATCACTAATGATGAATAAATTCCACGCACTTCATAGTGACGGCGGTCACACATCCTTTTTCACTTTGCCGTAATGAGCCAACGAAAGAAAAGCATTTAGGTTCTAATCATCAAAGGAAGATCTGAGGAAGAAAGTAAATCCAGAGGGAAGAAACTCGGCAAAGCAGAGTTTGTAGCACATTCATTAGCATTGCGTAAATATTTTATAAAGCAGTGTTGGAGTCTTTAAGCCTTACATCAAAACGCCCAAGATGGGATTGGAGTTTTTATACAACTTGGTCTTTCCATGGGAGAGAAAACGGCCATCAGTTGACTTACTGAGATACTTAATCCATGAATCCATGAATTTAAGTTTATTAGCTTGTTTTTACTAGCAGCACTTTCTGACACTTTTCGCAAGCTGTAAAATGTACACCTCACAACATGGCAGGTGGTCATGAATGTGCCAAGTGAAGCCTGTGCGCAAAGAATGTATGTTTATGACACTGTTAAGAAGCACTTTGCGTATCTTTTACAACTCTTTCAAAGTGTCATGAATGTGCTAGTGTTAGTCAATCCAATAACTTAATATAAGTCACGTTTTCACGTCACCAAGATGCCGTTTTGGAGGTACTGTGGGACGTGAAAGTAGCAGCAAAGAACTTTTAGACTTTTTGGTAGCAGTGAATGCAATAAAACAGAAGTCCTAACACAGCACAGGTAAGCTGGTTGTAATCAAGGTAGCTCGTGCTTAGCATATTAGCCTTCACTGGCATTCAGTGTTCCTCAAACTGAAGCAAGATATCAGAATTATATTATAAATTTAAGCTGTAATGACCAGACCAAACTAATCCGTCATTTCTGCTGCCTTGCCTGAGTGTCTGTTGTTTACTAGCATGGCTAAGCCAAAGCAGAATATAATATAATATAATATAAGCCAAAGATATAATACTAATGCTAGCTACTTTGGAAGACCGAACGCCAGCACATTCAGTAATTTTACTAAAACAACAAAAGTCTTATACTTGCCTTTATGAAAATGTTTAGCGCAAGCACGCAAAACCGAGATGTCTTGGTGAAATCACTATCACTGTAATCATTTTATTTAAAATATTATGTGAATTTGCTATGAAGCTTGGCTGTCACCGAGAACAAACAGGAAGCTGTCACGGGCTTAGGAGGATTTATAGACCACAAACCGTAGTGGACGAAATGTGTTTTTTTTTTTCCCCTTAATTTGAAAAATGGTTTGGTCTGCTGGCTTCATCTGCTGATTTGCTATCTAAAGGAGTCTCTGGTTGCTTTAATCCGTCCAAGTTTGACAAGATATCGAGAAGAAAATGCTCAGAGTTGACCAAAGAACACATCCAAAATGGCGGTTAACCCAAAACGCACTTTGGTTATAGGTCATCTGTCAAAGACCGACTCTCCAACATTGCTCCGTAAAATATTTATGCAGTGCTGATAAATGTGCCATAATGACTCCGTGTAAGACCCTTCAGATAAATTGTTACCAGAAAATCTCCAATGAAGCATGGGAAAATTTTCATTTAAAAAAAAAAATAAATAAAAAATTAAGTGTGTTTTGTTCCTGTTTTGAGCAGACAACTGATTATTTGATTTGTTTGTCGTCCTTTCCTGTTCATTATTATTTCTGTAATGAAAAGTGATGCTGATGCTCAGCTCTACGAAAGAAAGTCAGTTAATCAGCCATTTGTGCTACAGACGGTTTATCATGACCATCTGAGAACTGGCCCGCAGGCATTACATGTACTTGTGTTCGTTTTAACTAAGCAGCTGTTTTACAGTAAGTCTCTGCGCTCCAAACATTTCTGCAGATTCTGTTTTTTTGTTTTGCTCGGCTGCTAGGATCTTCTTGCTAGGCAACTCTGATGTATTTATGATTCTGAATGTCAGAAATCCTGTCCTATGACTAATCATCCATTTCCTGTCCAGGAGAAGCCTTTATCCAGATCTCTGCAGAGAGGTGAAGATGCGCAGTTTGATCAGGTGAGACGTTAAATAGAAGCAGTGGATGTGCCGTGCGCGCGTCTTGGACCCGGGAATCGCTGCGTCATCCCAAGCAATACATCACTGCAGGGTGTTGGAGTGTGTCGGCCAAATGCAAGCAGGGCAGAGAGAGCAGTTACATAACTCTTCTCGGCAGCATTCATCACTTCGCCACACAGTCACTCAGACTCGCACTCACGCTAGGGTGGAGACGATTTACGATCGCATCGGGAATCGCAGATCGATCCCATGATGATGGCTGTCATGTTGGTCTGTGAGAGAGCCTGGAGTTTCCAGCTTTAAGATAAATAATCTCTTAATATGCATTTACCTTTTGCCTGTTTTGCTCATGACTATTGCCTGACTTCCAAGCAGTGCAAAAAAAACATCTTTTTCTCTCTTTTTTCTGTAATGACAACATTGCGTGTATCCGGCCACACCCACCTTGGCCCTGAGCATCGCTGCAGCAGTACGCTGCTCACACACACGGCGTCTCTCTCACACACCCCTCCAGAGCCACGGTGCCATACGTAAGGGCAATAGTTATGAGATACTGGATACTGTAGCATTGCAATACCATGTAGAGACAATTAAATACTTATATCACCCAAGCCTGCTGCGGCTGCCTTTATTCCGCCTCGCCGTTTTGTGTAAAAGGTCCGAATACCGAAAGGGGGTCTGTTTGTTCCGCCTCTATTGGTAGTCACAGAGCCGGAATCGACGTCCGCGTGAAAGGTACAGCCGGCATGGCGGGACAGGGTGTTTTACTGAGACGGCGTGAATTCATATGCTCTAATTCAAACGCCGACATCTTTCTGCCTCGTGTCGCTTCCCACTTCTCTTCAATTTCTCCTCCCACTTATTTCTGATCGCACGAACAGGATGCTCAGCAACTTTGCTCGTGTTTGAAGAGTGGTATAAATGTGCACAGCTAGCAAAATCACCGCAACACACAGTTCACCCGCCGTTATTGATTTAAAACCGACGCCGATATGCTCGGTTATGTCCATCATCCTCCTTTGCTACTCCTTCGTAGACATGGTGGATTAATCAGACTTTTGACACAAGATGTACAAATTAATTAGACACTTTCAGTTAAAATCTCAGCAATATTAACAAATAGCAAAGATTTTCCAGGAGCGATCTCAGCCCCGAGCTTGATACTGAAGTACGTGCGTGTCCTGCATTGAATGTAGAACATTTTTGTATTGTATTTTAAAGATTTTTTTTAAAAGAAAGTAAATTAAATATTTAGAATTTCTGGTAAGAAGTCATATCCGCATGACGGGGTCAATCCATTAGGTAATTTGGCTGAATAATTACGAGCACGCTGCATTGTGAGTAATTACATGGATCGCAGTGACCTCAGTGAAAACAAAGTATCGTAATTAGTGAGAACATCTTGTAAAGTCTTTGTGCGGGAAGTGTAAATGCGGTTCCAACGAAAAAAGGACCTAAAGAAGCAAAACCACTCCATGTGTTCCAGGTTTGGTTTAATGGGTTAGTGGGTTATTTTGCTGCATTAATATGTGAGCTGGTTGTAGTATGTAATGTGTGTTCATGTTGTGTGTTGTAGTTAATAAGCTCTATGAGCTCAATAGCAGAACACTGTTTGCCCTCGCTGCTGCGCACACTGTTCGACTGGTACCGGAGGCAGAGCGGCACTGAGGACGAGTCCTACGAATACAGACCCAGATCCAGCACCAAGACCAAAGGGTAAACACACACACACACACACACACACACACACACACACACACATGATCTCATGCAGGCATGTTTTTCCATTTTACTCAGTATTTGTGGTGCATTTTGTGCCATTAGTGTATTGAGTTGAAAAACAAATTATCTTCACATTTCATTCTATTTCTCAATTTTAACCTCGTGATATTTTATTTCCTCCTCCAGGGATGAACAGCATCGGGATAAAGACTACCTGCTGGAAAGGAGGGACTTAGCCATAGACTTCATTTTTTGTTTAGTTTTAGTGGAGGTTCTGAAACAGGTGAGATGAGTACATGTGCCCATGTGTGTGCTGTAAGGACGGGTGTCCGTATAGCATTTTTACTGGCAGGGCGCTGGGGAGCGCTTCATTTCAGCGCTTCAGCAAAACAGTGCATCCACGCTTCATGTCTTTTTTGTTTCTATAACAACAATATTTTGACACCTTATCCGCACTAACTGCCGTGTGATATGTTGCCTGAGAAGGAGCGACAGTGACGACACCAGTGCATTACTGATAATTTTCAACTGGAAGCGCTTGAAGCAGCTGCAGGAAAAAAAAAAAGGTAGATTGATCTGAAAAAAAGATGCTGGGTGCAGGCCTTTTTCTCTAGGTGGCCTTATGTGCTCTCTCCTCATTGGGAACAAAAAGATGCTGGCGCTCAGAAAAAAAATGCTGTATGGACACCTACCCTAAGGAGCTTGCTTTAGGTTTGCCGTCAGAGCACACCTTTATCAGACCCCAGCTTAGGCTTTTATGGTGGTTATGGTTTGTGATGACGCTGTTTTTTGCCCTGCGTAGATTCCTCTTCATCCTGTACCAGATGCGTTAGTACACGAGGTCCTTAACCTGGCCTTTAAGCACTTTAAACACAAAGAGGGGTAAGTGGTGCACATCAAACTCGCCAGATACCCTCATCACATGCGTCCCGCAATCCCACATCCCACTTTCTGTTCAAATTCACACTTTTGTGTGTTTTAACCCGCTTGCATGTGTCCTAAGGGTAGTTTTGGCTTTAATGTAAATGCGTTTATCATAACTGACACGTCGCTGAAAACATGGCACAATAATGCTACCCAATACTGATTCCACATGCTGAAGTGGGAAGTCGGAGCTCATAATGACATCATTTTCAATTGTTTATTGATGAAAACAAGCAAATGTGTCTGTATGTTGATTGATATAAAAAGCTAATATTTGTACATATAGTATGAAAGGTGGGAAGTGCTACTTTGTTTACTGCTGATGCTGTGAGCAGCCGTGTCGCTCGGCGTTTAGAGCTCCCAAATTGGAATTCCGAGTTGTTGAGGGAGCATTTTGTGTGTTTTTACCTGATCAGAGGTCAGGAATTACGAGTTACGATTTCTAAGTTAATGCAGTAGAAGGCAATTTGCGGCATAAAAGTTATGAATCTAATTTGTTGCTTTGTGTGACAGGTACTCTGGCCCCAACACTGGTAACGTGCACATCATTGCAGATCTGTACGCCGAGGTCATCGGAGTCCTCACTCAGTCCAAGTGAGTCAGGATTTTTGCCCCACTTTTCTTTCCCTTTTGCATCTGTAGGATTTTTTTTTCCCTAATCCCTAAGACAAAGGTGGAACCTTTCTGAAAAAGATTGTTGTCCTCTCAGCACAGGGCTGCTTATGTGGTTTAATTAAAGCAGTCTGTGTGTTATGCAAATGCAACTCTAATGGCTCCATTTATCCCCAGGGTGCATTCAGATGAGCTGGATTGACTGACTGTGCAGGACAAACAAAACCTTTAGGCTTTGCACTACCGTTAATTTCTCACACCATCCGAGTAGCAAGCGATTGCTAAATACAGAGCATTCTGAACCGCACCAGACACATTTAACGCTCCCATAATTCACCCTCAACACACGCTAAATCTCCTGCACAGTTGCACAAAGCACCCAGTAATCTAATTTTACTTAGTGCTGCAATAGTAGTAATAAAAACTGATTTACTGTACAAGTGCTCCATGCCTTTTTTGCCTAGAACTACTTAATCTTATAACGTGTTTAGCACGTTATGTCGTAATAATGAAATTGCTTGTAGCCTGGTGTCTGAATTTGATAAGATTAGGAGTCTGAAGAATTTAGGTCACTCTGTAGTGTCGTCTTTACTTGGCAAATATCTTGGCGTAAACATCCGTGATTTGGTGTTGTGGATGTGTGTCTTTGTGCAGGTTTCAGGCAGTGCGTAAGAAGTTCATCACAGAGCTGAAAGAGCTGCGGCAGAAAGAGCAGAGTCCTCACGTGGTGCAGAGCATCATCAGCCTCATCATGGGCATGAAGTTCTTCAGAGTCAAAATGTACCCGGTGGAGGACTTTGAGGCTTCCTTCCAGTTTATGCAGGTTGGTATACACACACACACGCGCACAAGGACTGAAATGTCCGCGGGTACTTGAATACCCGGTTAACTGTTGTTGTGTGCCATTTTTTTAACATTTGCATCACCATTTCCGTGAGAAAAATAAAAAGGGAAGCCTTTTGCCACAGAGAGCAGCATTGTCATGGTGTCAAGTTAAAAAAAAAAAAAACCAATGGCACAAATAAAGAAGAGACTGAATATTTCCAATAATGTTCAGTACTACTTTAAAAATCATCTTAACCATCAGTGGACTCAAATCAGGGGCCTTAGGGTTGTAGGCAAAATGCATTTTATACCTTTAAGTGATGATGCACTGCATTTAGTAAACATATGGCCAGGTTGTGCCAGCACAATCCCTCTTTTAGCATGAAAAAGCAACTGTCGGGATTTACTAAAAATGAGCAGTGAAGAGCGATGGAAAGGTGTGGATGGCGTTATTTTTGCGGCTGACCTCATCGCATATGTATTTGTAGCCATTTCCCTTTCAGAGCAAAAATTTAAATAATAACTGGAAGCTGGAAACTCCAGGCTTTCTCACAGACCAACATGACAGCCATCATCATGGGATCGATCTGCGATTCCCGATGCGATCGTAAATGAGTATTTAAATAATAACATAGCACGATTTACTAAGGTTTGCAATAGTCAATTTACTGCTAATTGCATCATTTTTAACACAGAAAATAAAAGCATGGCCTACTTCTGCACTTGACATGGCTGCGATCGTTGCCAGGTTGACTGAGAACGAGAGAGTGTACAGCACGCGGACTGAGTTTAGAGTGCAGAGAATAGATTTGTATTTGCTCAGATTGATATTTTCTCTTCAAAATATAATCTACTTGCAAACGTCCCACTTGCGTGCTCAGGAATGAGGCCCAGAAATGACGCCATAGTGTTAACTCGTGTTAATTTATATGGCATGCCAGAGGAAGACATTATCAGAACATACTGATTATCAAGGTACATTATTCTGTACCTGTTAGTGATCCTACTCTAATATGCTCTGCTCTTGGTAGATTAGATTGCGTTGGTCATTACTGAAATGAAATGCGCCTGTGTTCATTATTTTGAGCATTGTAAGTGAATAAGTGAATTGTAAGCCTTTGTTTACAAATATTAGAAATAAAGCTCTGACTATGAACACACACATTGTATTTTGAAATGTTACTTGGAGTCGCATCCAGTCAAGCCACATTTAAATGAAGAGTGTTTGTGCTGTTTTCGTTGTCAGTAATCCATGATAGTGATGGATGTCATGTTGATACCCCATTGAATTTTTAATCATCATAAATGATTTACCTTTACCTTTTATGCATTTTATTTGTTTATACAGGAATGTGCTCAGTATTTCCTTGAGGTAAAAGACAAGGATATAAAACATGCTCTAGCTGGCTTGTTTGTGGAGATCCTCATCCCTGTAGCTGCTGTAAGTACCTCACTGCCCATTTGTTACATGCTTCCTTCTGTGTTTTGGTGTGTGTATGATCCTGAGAACCACGTGGCGACATGTTTTTTGGAAAGACGAACCACAAAATTTGACTTGTATATCCCAGACGCAAATATGAAGCCTTATCTTCACGTTAGGGCCACATCCTTACTCCTCATCATACCCATTGCGCAGTCTGCAACCGCAAAACTGGTGTAGTGGGGCTTTGAGGCGCTAATTAGGCTTAACTAAAGACTAGTCAAAGTCAAAGTGAAATTTATGGTCATTCAGACCATACACAAGGAGTGCACAGCTGAATGGCGTTGCGTTTCTCCAGGCTTAATGTGCAAACATAAACATTAGGTGGATGCATGGAGGGGAACAACAGATAGATATAATACACAGCATAGACAGACAAAAAATATTCATATAGGCCTAAAGACAAACTAAGATAAGAAATATTGCATGATATTTTCAGTGTTGCAGACTAAAGGAGAATTAGACCTTCAGCTCTGTCATGTTCAGTGTGGCCCTGAATGCAAGAGAAAGATGATTAAATTCATTGTTAGATACAACGCTGGAAGGCTGGAAGTTGAATTATTTAATGAGATCACTATAACCGAATGTTTTGTTTAAACGTTTGAATGCTGATCCTGATAGTGTGTGTTTGTGAAGCTTATACTGCATGTATTTAGCTCGTTCTTAAGGGCCAAAACTGACCAAATGGCCGAAGAAAAATATGCTGTTTTATACTACTTATTTGCCAAAACCATCAAAATAATTCTTTTTAGTTCTTTTTTGAAGCCTTTTGCCACAGAGAGCAGCAGATTTGAAGCCAGTTTTGAATGAATTTATCAAAAATAAATGGAAATCAGAATGGGATCAATACTCAAATAATAAA
>JAQMYM010000020.1:822285-837891 GCA_030014255.1 Parauchenoglanis ngamensis | reverse complement strand
ATTGTGTCGATGGAACAACCTCACTAATATATATGTGTGTGTGTGTGTGTGTGTGTGTGTGTGTGTGTTTTAAGGCTGTGAAGAATGAGGTGAACGTGCCCTGCCTGAAGAACTTTGTGGAGATGCTCTACCAGACTACTTTCGACCTCAGCTCCAGGAAGAAGCACTCACTGGTAAATGCAGCTCTCATTACATGCATAGCCTCTTTCTTTCTGGGTTTATTCGCAGAGAATCTGCACTACATTCTGCCCCGAGTCCATTCCCACCGTTTCTACAGCCGTTTGTTGCCAGGAGTCTAGAGAGCAAACTTGTCTGTACAGTCTGGCTAGGAGCGGTAACTAGACCAGTCACCAACCCTGTTCCTGGGGATCTACCTTCCTGCAGGTTTTATCTCCAACCAAAATCTACCACACCTCTTTCAGTTGACCAAGAACGTCTTAAGGCAGTGATTCCAGGTGGGCACAATTATGGTTGGAGCTGAAGTTTTCAGGAAGGTAGATCTTCAGGAACAGTGTTGCTGACCACTGCACTAGAAGGGGGTGACTGTCAGTGTGAAAAGATGTGGATTTTGGTTTAGGTCTTGGAGGAAGCCCATGCTTGCCCCTCCCTCAATGTTTGGTAGCTGTCATGTGATGGTTGGCTAGTGAGTAGGACCAAACCGGGGAGAAAATGGACTAAATTCAAGAATAGCATTGATTTCGGAGATTCCATTCAGGCCCATAATGTAAAAACGCTACAGTTTAGAACATTTGCAATGGAAAAGGATGGAATGATTTCAGGCCCTGGTTTGAGAAATAGTACTAGCACCATGTTGGCTTTTCTCTCTCAGACATTGCTCTCACAATAGAGAATGATAACTTAATTTTACCTCACTAACTGAGTATATCCTCTGTCTGTCTGTCTGTCTCTCTCTCTCTCGCGCTCTCTCTCTCTCTAGGCACTGTATCCTCTGGTCACATGTTTGCTGTGTGTCAGTCAAAAGCAATTTTTCCTCAATAACTGGCACATCTTCCTGCAGAACTGCCTCTCACACCTAAAGGTACAGCATAACCAGTATAGTCAAATTCCTGTCTTCTAGTTTACACTCAGTTTCTTATCTGTGACTAGCATAATGCTTCAGAACTTCGCCACAGGCACAAAGCTTTATCTAGATTTACCAGTTCACTGCACAAATCTTAGCAAGTGTCAGCTATGTAGTATTTCCTGTTATAAGATTACAAAAAACAAATATATGATTATTAAACCCATTTACAGACAATTCAAGCTTGAAATAAACATTTATTTTATTTTATTTGAAGAGCTTATTTCTAAAAAATAATCCATCTTCCTGCCAAAGGAACATGAGAATTTGTAGTTTGAAATGAGCTAACACATCTAAAACATCATGTTCAAGATATTTTCTCTAGCCGAGTTCTCTCTTTTTTGCTGCATTAATATGATGAGGCTTTCTTAACTCCTAATGGTTGTACCTCTGACAGTGACGGTGAGTGCTGACGTTATTTTGCTAAAACTCAGTTAGTAGCTACTTCAAATGTATAACATGAGGTCATTTTCCCAATATAAGCAGACGTTTTTTTTTTTACCATTTTAACATCGACACACAGTGCAATGAGTTATCACTTAAAAAAAAAAAAAAAAAAAACACACAAAAAGGATATTCTTCCTCCCCCTCGAAACAAAAACTGCAGACGAGCCAGTCAACGTGTGAATCTGGAATGATGGATAGTCGCGGCTGCTGCCCTTAAGTTTTAGTTAAAGGGCCACTGCGTAGGATTTAAGGGGATCAATTAGCAGCAATGGAATATAATATTCATAAGATGTTTTCATTAGTGTATGAAAACCTGTAACTATGAATAGTTCTGCCACTGCAGTAGCCCAGACCAGACAAACCTCTAGAGAGGTTTCACGTTTTTGTAAGAGGCGGTGTGAATCCGGAAGGACGACAAGGAGGAAGAAGAAGAAATTATAGGAATCAGCGTTTGCTGGTGCTGGCTAACAAGTTTGAGAACCCAAATTTTGAAAAAGGAGGATATTTACTATTACTATTTATTATAGTTATTATTTATAAATAATAAGAGAGAAAAGGCAAGAGAGCGTGAATGTAAGTACTCGGAAGTACGCCATGTGCACCTGAGGGCCAGCGTACGCTCTAAGACATGCTGGAGGTATTAGGGAGGGTCATTTAGATGATTGCAGTCAACTGCATCCTACACTGTGGACCTTTTAAAGTGTAAAAACGTTTACAATTCACACTTTCAGATTTATTGCTGGACGTACCGTCTTTTCTACTTTCTTGCATATCTGCACCTTAAAGGGCCAGCTCACCCTTCCCAGAATCTCAATGTATTGTTTTTTTGTTTTTTTTACATGCGTAATAACCATGTGAAAACAGAATGAATCAGTCGAAAGAATTTAAAATATAACTACTTTTACAACATATCTTCGATTTGCCTGCCAGCTCCACCTCCACCTTCACTGAGGACGACACAATATTTCTCTTCAGGTCTGCGCTAGTTGACTTTAGTGTTGGAGTACAGAGCAGTAACTGTGAAGCGTAGTGTTTACTGCTTGTAAATGTTTAAAAGAATCAATTGAATTAATAATACATCACAGTAAGTTCTCATTTATTAGTAATACAATCTCACTTTTCTTTATATCGACGTCCTCATTCATGTATGTGTTAATATAATGTACCTGTGACTCAAAGCTAAAAATAACCCGACTGCTTCATAGATATTTGATCCGTTGTCAAGTGCCGGATCTTTCTGCTGCTTTTTCCTCCTGGTGATGTAGTGCAGGAATAATTTTTTTCCCTGATTTAAAGTTGATGTTGTGATCATGTGCTTGTACTTCAGTGTGATTTTTCCATCTGATTCCTGCTGATTCCCTGGGAGTAACTAGTTCAATTAGCGTTTAATCCGAGCTCATCAGCTTTGCTTCCGTTCCTTCCGTATGAGGCGTCTTCTGTCGCTGCCGTAATCCAAACTGGTTCCTGATCCAATCTGAGCTGTTCCTTTTTTTTTCTTTCTTTTTCTTTTTCTTTTTTTTTGCATAAAATCAATCTGTAGATTCAGTGATTAAAGCAGAGTTGTCATCAGTGGTGGGTAGAAGCTTCTGTAGCTCTCAGGCTTGTGATTTCTAGGCTCAGTATGGGGTTCGTTCCTTCCTGATTGATTCATGATCTCTTCCTATTCAGTTGTGCTTTTTACTTAAGCTCCTCTTGCCCCTGTCTCCTCATGTTTGCCTGTGTCTGCTTCACCAAACCCAACCAGCTGAAACCTTTACAATTGCTTTGCCTGTTTCTAGTCACCCCATTTATCATCTTCCTTTCCCGCTGTGTGTTACTAATCAGAGTGCTCCTTTAGCATTAACACTGCTCTTACTACTACAGCGTCTACCGTTATGCTACAATCCACTGTACTCGGAAAATTCCAGGTCACTTTTCCCAAACTCTGATCTAAACGTTCCAGTGTGTCGGCTCGGAAAAACACGGATGCCCAGAGCATGGTCATATTTTTATGGATAGATTCTGAGTTTTATAAACATTTAAAGAGGTAAATGAATTAGTTCTACACAATTAGCCATGAGAAATGACATATAGGAAGCGGTTCGCAACGATATGGCGACAAGCCACGTGTAATGACAGAAAATTTGGCAACTTGAAGCATGACGGGTAAAATAACCATTGGCGATGCAGGTACCAAGTTAAACAACTCTCAATTTTAAGGCGACACGATTGAGGCAATTACCAATGGGAGCGAAACGATACCCCTGACTGTCCGATGACACCAACACGGAGTTCTCCAGAACGTTTATTGTAAGGGGGCAATGTCCACGACTTTGGTTCCTACGTCAAACTGGCCGAGCAGCTTGTCACCGCATCTCCCCCGTATATTATACTTCTGATTTGTTATTTTGGTGTAACTTTTAGCCATTAGTCAATTGTCATTTTTTTAAATAAAGATTTATCTGATTTTTGAAAGGAAGAATCTTGCTCCTAGTGAAGTGATATAACCAGCCCTTGTGCTCACTAGATACTTCAGCAGTAAGCAAACAGCCTAAAATGTGCCTTAGTGACACGGTACAGAAACCAGAAAAAGATCTATAATCTGTACTATCTGTGAGCAAAAGGGAATTAAACGTGGGTGACCCGTCACTGCTGAAGTGTAGCTCTATGCACATACTAGCGATATATTTATGGTCTCAGAGGGAACTAGCCAGCTACTGCTTGTTTCACTCGAAAACATTTGGGGTGGGAAATATATAAGCGGGATACCTCGGCAACCAGAGCCTGGATTGTCCTGGCGACGAGTGAATCACTTTATTTGTTTATTTGCCTTAACAAGCGACTTTCAGCAACAACGCGATGGACGTCTTGCTCATTTCTGCTCATAAAATTTGTCACAAATCACAGTCAGGTTACAAAACTAATCTTTTCACAACACAGCAAGCTGCATATCAAGTGAAGTCCAGTTTTTGATTCATAGGGAAGTCTTTTCCAGCTCGCTGTGTGTGTGCGCCGTCGTGGTGTTGTGACATCCCAACTGGGAATTTCAAGTTGAATGACTGTTCCAAGTCTAATGGATTGCAGCATTAGTGTTTCTCCAGACAGGTCCAGCGTTTGTACAGACTTCTTCCAAACTCTCTGTACAAAACTCTCACATGTGCATGTTATTAGTGGTTAAGTATATGTTTGTTTTTTGTGGGCTCATGTTTGCTTTATCTAGTTCTTACTATCATCTTTTGTTCTTTTTTTTTTTTTAACATGCATGTTTTCCTCCTACCTATCAAACTCCCCTCCCCATCTTTTTCTTTCTTCCTTTCCCCCCCCTCACAAATTCACCTGCTCCAGATGCCATCAAACAACAGCATCCGTAAGCAGATTGAGACTCTGCAGGTGAGTGGCGACTGACTGTCAGGGGAGCCGATCTGGTTTCTGCGAGGTCTTCTGATTGGCCTCGTCTTCTCCGTGGGCTTATTTGACTCCTCAATCGTTGTGCTTTGATTTCTTAGCGGACTAAACAATTGAGCGTCTGTATTAGCCAGTGTTTACTCGTGGGTTCGAGTAGAAAAGCTGTGCGCTGTTTATCTTTGAGTGAGCTTCGATTCAGTTTTTGAGCCGATCTGCGATGTATACGCATGAAGCGTTTAGGAGCGTTAACATTCAAGTTACCCACAAACTCACAACACGAGCTCAGTCACGTCACTATGAAATGTTAGAGAAAAGTGGATTTTTAGCCCTCGCTTCTAGGCTGTGTCTATGCTTAGTGTACGTCTTTGCGGCTGTGCTGATGAAAAGCATTTGGTCTGTTTTTAGAAGTTGTGCTTAAGTGCTTGTGGGTGTGTGTAATGGACATGGGGAGTAGGAGTTGTTTAGTGCATGTTGAACAAACCGTAATGTGTTAATGAAAGGCTTATTTGCAGGAGATTTATAAATTCTTTGAATTCGAATGAATCATCTCTTCCTAAGGATCATTAGAGTCGAGAGTTGTGTTAAAATCTTCAGCGTTCTCGGCTTGTTGTAAATCACGTTAATGAAGGCTTCATGTTGATCCCTAATCATAATAGGAATCTGAATCATCAATGCATGTCCTGCCCGTTAGTTTGATTTCATTAATTCAGATCAGATTTGAGTGGAGGTCTTATGCTCTTTAAAGGTTACATGTATGCACGTCTTTATGTTTTTAGAACAAAGATCCCAAAATGTCTCGTGTAGCACTGGAGTCCCTCTACAGGCTGCTGTGGGTTTACATCATCAGGATCAAGTGCGAGAGCAACACCACCACGCAGAGGTAACACGGCCACGTCCAGCAAAAACGCCAACACAGGAAGACAGACTTAGTAGCTGCTTCATGAAACTATCTGGAGATGTTGGAGATATCTATAATATTAAAAAAGATTCACAACCACACGAGCATGCTCTTCGTTTAGTAAATTGTTGAATAGTGTGCAGAGATCACTGAGCTCTTCTGTCTTTCTTTTCTAGTCGCCTCCTCAGTATTGTTTCAGCACTTTTCCCCAAGGGCTCCCGCAGTGTGGTACCCAGGGACACACCACTTAACATCTTTGTCAAGATCATTCAGTTCATTGCTCAGGTAAACGCACTAACTCGCACCCAAGTCATTCGATTTAGACTAGTATTAAGAGATTCTTTCTCAGTGTGTGTGAATTAAAATCATGAAAAGGGAGTTGAGCTGCATTTTTCTTCCACAACATGGTGTAGTGAAATGGTACATTTGGGCTTGCGGTTTTATCCACTGGAATTTGTGAAAGTAAAGGAGCCTGAGGTGGAGGGAAGGGAACAGTAAGCCATTTTCATTCAGGAGGTGGTGAATATCGTAGCCAGTGTTTGTGGTCAACCTGCGATGTTTTTACAATGTTACGAAGAGGAAGAAATCACGTTTTAAGCGATTGGGGCTGATGACTCCTGCCCATTCTGACCGAGTTAACCGAAAGCTCAGTTTCAACAGGACGTTTGAATAATGTTATGTAATTTTCTTAGGGTTCTTTTCTTATTTAATTAGGGCTTGTTATGTGGATGTGTCGTATTTCTTTAAGCTCCTGTATGTCCTCACTGATCTCTCACGCTGTGATTATTGACGGTTTGTGCTATACAGGAAAGGCTGGACTTTGCCATGAAAGAAATTATCTATGACTTGCTCTGTGTTGGCAAGTCTCACAAGACCTTCACCATCAACCCAGAGGTATGTGGACACACACACACACGCACACACACAGAGCATAAAGACATTATTATTTTCTCTTCCCTTCATCTCACACCTCTCTCTCTCTCTCTCTCTCTCTCTCTCTCTCTCTCTCTCTCTCTCTCTCTCGCGCTCTCTCTCTCTCTCTCTCTCTCTCTCTCGCGCTCTCTCAGAGAATGAATATTGGTTTACGGGCATTCCTGGTGATAGCAGACAGCCTCCAGCAGAAAGACGGAGAGCCACCAATGCCCACCACTGGTGTTATCCTGCCCTCGGGTAACACCTTACGGGTCAAGAAAATCTTCCTCAACACCACCCTCACTGATGAGGAGGCCAAGGTCATCGGTAAGAGATCCTGTCTTTCCCGCTCAGCCTTTTTTTTTTGCTACGAGGAAGGGTTTATGTTCAGATTTTATTCTAAAAAAAGAATCCCTTTGTTTGTGTGCTATCTGTATCTCAGCCCATTGTTTTCTACTTGAAAGCATTTCCCAGACATTGGCTGCAGCTAAAGGTTTTTTTGTTTGTCCGTATTGAATGCATCTCTTTAATGTACGTGTGTGTGTGTGTGTGTGTGTGCGCGCATGTAGGAATGTCTCTGTACTACCCTCAGGTGAGAAAGGCTCTAGACAACATCCTCAGGCACCTGGATAAAGAGGTGGGCCGCTCCATGAGCATGACCAGCGTACAGATGTCCAATAAAGAGCCGGAGGACATGATCACGTGAGTGCTCTCATGTGTTTTGCTGATTCGATTGATTTGTATCTGTGCAGTTTAAATGAGCACAAAATAACAGTTACAACTCGAATGCAGTCATATGCAAAATGTACAACGTGTAAAACAAGGTACGCATACTTCCTGTCGTAGTGGAGAGAGAAAGCCGAAGATCGATCTGTTCAGGACGTGTGTAGCCGCCATCCCCAGACTGATCCCCGATGGCATGAGCAGACAAGACCTAATTGAGCTCCTGGCCAGGTAATGACCTCCTGACCTGTCGTTGCTAAACTCTTCACTTATTCCAAAAAAAAAAAATAGAAGAAGTGGTCCATAGGGTTAAAAACAGGGTTGGGAAAAACCCATGACTTACAGGTTATAAACTATGAGCCAAGCTGGATTAAAAAAAACGAATACATTTTTTTTCTAAAACCCAAATTGAATCCAAGTCAATTCTGATACATTTCTGGGTACGATACAGATTTTTTTTGTTTTTGCTATTTCTTCGTAACATGGCATAACACATAATTTTCACTCATTTGTAAGATGAAGTGAAGCTACATTTCTCATAAGATTTGTCGGCTGATACACGATGGCAGAAGTAGGGTTCTGAGGGGTCAAACTCTGGTACCCCTAAAAGGGCAAAAAGTAATTTATTATTGAAATCATTACAGATAAGCCAAGAATTGCATAACTATACCACATCTTCATAGCATGTGTGCTTTGTGAGTCTTTAAGGGAGAACAGTGGCGTAACACGTCACATAGCACATTGGGTGAAATATTAACATGGCTGCTATTTCAGGAAGAGTGAGAGTTGACTCACAACCCTTGATTTGACTTGGAATCACCATTCATTTCTTTAAAATATAATAAATGCAACAAATTTACTGTAAGTTTTGTTAAGATCATTGTGTTTGTTAGATTTGTCAGGTTTGAACTTAGTCCTTAAATACCAAACCCAAATCTCTAATTCTCATGAATGTTAAGTCAAAGACAAGACTCATGAACACGTGTTTGTGTGTGTATTCTACAGACTGACCATTCACATGGACGAGGAGCTGCGTGGCCTGGCGTTCACCACTCTGCAGGCTCTGATGGTGGATTTCTGTGACTGGAGGGAGGACGTGCTCTCGGGGTTTGTGTACTTCATCGTGCGGGAGGTGACGGACGTGCACCCCACGCTGCTGGACAACGCCGTCAAGATGCTTCTGCAGCTCATCATTCAGTGGAGACAAACTGTACAGAGCAGCAACCGCAGCCAGGACTCACAGGTGTGTGTCTGTCCTTGCTCTCAATGTGACCAGTCAGTCATGTTGTGCGAGTGCATACCCGCAAGAAGAATTTACAACTCTGCTTCTTTGTGTGCATGTTTGTGATTATTTATGTTTGTGTGTGTGTGTGTGTGTGTGTGTGTGTGTGTTAGAGCTCCAAGGGAAGCGGGTGTCTACCTCTGGAGCGCTCTCCTGTCATGGGCGTGCTGCACGTGGTAGAGGGACTGGCTCTCGTGGTGCTGTGCAGCTGTAGGCCGGCCACACGCCGCCTTGCTGTCAACGTGCTTAAAGAAGTGCGTGCACTCCACAACGCCCTGGGCATCGCCAAGGTAACCATTCCAGGGACAACAAAGAGCATCCTTGTGTCTATATTTTTAATTACAGGGAATTAGAACAATGTGATTTTCACACTCTTTCAGGGTGATGAGGAGCTGGCTGTAGATGTGATGGATAGGATGAGTGCTTCAGTACTGGAGAGCTTCATCCATCTCACTGGTGCAGATCAGGTAGGAAACCTACACACACACACACACACACACACACACACACACACATACATACAAAAACAAACGCACATGTATCAGTGCATCATTTCTGTAACGCAAATCTACCTGTGCAGACCAGCCTGCTGTACTGTCCCAGTGGAATAGACCTACAGTCACTGGCCGAGTGGAGCTCTTCTCCCATCAGCCACCAGTTTGACGTAGTCAGCCCGTCGCACATTTGGGTTTTTGCACATGTGACCCAGGGTCAGGACCCGTGGGTCATCAGCCTGTCCAGCTACCTACGCCAGGAGAACCTGCCCAAGCACTGCCCCACTGCGCTGAGCTACGCCTGGCATTTTGCCTCCACCCGGCTCCAGCTGCTCTCTCCACAAGTTGACATCAAGTAAGGATGTTATACCTCTTCTTCTTCTTATTATTATTATTGTTATTGTTATTATTATTAGCTCTGTTTGTTACGTTGTTGGGTAATAAATGCAATTTAGTTTTTGGAAACTAAAGTCTGTCATGAGTATAAAAATGTCCTTATTTTGAAGTTATATGGTGAAATTTCTAATGTGTTTAAAACTTAATAATAATAAATTAAAGTTTTCAATTTGAAGAATTTTTCTGCAGCTGATGGAACTTATTAGTTAATTCCCAGATTTAGTAGGTGTACACAAGCAGGAAAAACACCAAACTGTTAGAGTCAGCTAGAGTTTTACACGCCTGCTAAATACAAACGTAGAGACAGACGTTTTGTGTAGCAAATCAGCCCCCTCTTACTTTTTCTCCTGACTTTTGCTTCCCCTTCCCACTTCTCTCCAGTAGCCCAATCAATGCTAAGAAGATGAACAGCTTGAGCAGCAGCGACTCGTACGTCGGTCTGTGGAGGAACTACCTGATCCTCTGTTGCAGCTCAACAACCTCCTCTTCATCGTCTTCTTCATCCTCCTCCTCATCCTCAGCCACCGGCTCTGTCCGCTGTTCCCCTCCAGAGACGCTGGCGTCCACCCCGGACAGTGGATACAGCTACGAGTC
The DNA here is from genome assembly GCA_030014255.1 of Parauchenoglanis ngamensis. Lineage (NCBI taxonomy): Eukaryota > Metazoa > Chordata > Actinopteri > Siluriformes > Auchenoglanididae > Parauchenoglanis > Parauchenoglanis ngamensis. The sequence goes on along the minus strand of JAQMYM010000020.1, from coordinate 827,680 downwards.
AAAGGTCAGAGAGTCACCATGTTCGTGCCATTCGGTATCATAGTGTTCATCATAAATTGGGTTGTTAAACTCAATTTATTAAATGTTATTAAGTGTTAAATGTTAAATTACCTGTGAGGAGAGGACAATTACACTGGTGTCCTGGTGTCTAGGTTAAGGATTGTGCGTGTGCGTGTGTGTGCGTGCAGATCATTGGCATTCCGTCCCCCTCTTCCTTGTTCAAGCATGTGGTTCCTATGATGCGCTCTGAGAGCATGGATATAACGGAGTCTCTTGTCCTGGGGCTTGGCCGGACCAACCCTGTCGCGTTCAGGTGTGTCTATATCTGTGTGTGGTATAATGCAGTATCTACTGTGATTTCACCTCATCGTAAACTGTGTGTGTTGCCTGTGTTGCTGGTAATGTGTACGTGTGCATGATGTAAGTCACAGTAATGCAGTGTTCTTGTCTGTTTATCAGAGAGCTCTTAGAGGAGCTGAACCCCATCATTAAAGAGGCTCTGGAGCGAAGGCCAGAGGTGAGCACATTTTTTAAAATTTTGTCATGCTTGTGTTGGGATCAGTACAGTCAAGCTGTTACCTATTTCTGCTATTTCTCATCTTTTCCTCTGTTTATGTAGAATATGAAGCGGCGCCGGCGTCGTGACATCCTCAGAGTCCAGCTGGTCCGGATCTTTGAGTTGTTGGCTGACTCGGGAGTCATCAGCCAGATGTACGGGACTTTCTCCTTGTTGTCTTTATTTCATTTGTTCTCCTGATCAGACATACATTCAAATGCATAAATATGTGTTATATGGTAAGCTCTGTGGTTTATACTGATTATAAAGATCCAGTAGTAGTTTATTAAGCATATGATGCAGTGCTAAATTCATACCTTTCTCAGGATTTCAAAGTTTGTAAGACCAAAATTACTCAAAAAGCTTTCAATTTGATTTTGGATTTCAGAAAATAGGCTTCACACATTTGAATTCACTCACTTCCAAAATCACTTTGGTTTTTGCTGTACACTGAAGACATTTGGGTTTGAGGTCAACAGATGAATATGAGATGGTAGATAAGAATGTAAGCTTTTATTTCCTGATCTTTACATCTAGATGTGTTAAACAGCTTAGAACATGACACCTGTAGTGGCAGACCACATACTTTTTTGGTTAGCAAAAGTATAGGTGCAGATATTCTTAAAGTTAATAACACTTAGTATTGGTTGCCTGTCCCTAGCTTGCAGTAACTGCATCAAGCTGGTGATGCTCTGACAAACTGTTGCATTTTTCTTGTGTGATTATCTTCCAGGCTTGTACTGCTTTTTTTTTTTTTTTCAGTTCTTGTTAGTTTTCGGGACTTTTCAGACTCCTGTTCAGGAGGTGAAACTAGGTTACGGTCTGATGACTGACTTAGCCAGTCTAAAACCTTCCACTTTTTTCCCCTGATGAACTTCTTGGTTGTGTTGCCTGTGTGTTTTGTCTTGCTGCATGATGAAGTTCCTCTAATTAGATTGGATGCAATTCTCTGTAAATTGGCAGACAGTATAAATGTTTCTGAATTAATTCTGCTGCTACAATCATGAGTCACATCATCAGTAAAGATTAGTGAGACCGTTCCATGGAAAGCTATGATGAGTGGTTTGCATGTTGTAGTATGGCCTCTGCATTTCTACTCTCTCGAAGTTTCTTCAGAGGGTGGATTGTGTCATTTTCACCCCTGCCCTGTGGAGGTTTTTGGTGATACCACTGATGGTTGTTTTTAGGTTTTTCTCCACAGCTCACAATGTTTCTGTTTGTGCTGATGCTGTTTTCCTTTGCCGACCGTTCAATTTCTGGTTGTTAGTACACCAGCGTCTTCTTTCTTTTTCAGGACATTCCAAATCGTTGTATCAGTGAAATGTGCAATGGATCTGAGTGATTTTGCTTCTTTTCTCAGCTTCTCAATAGCTTGCTTTTCTCCCATAGACAGCTCTCTGGTCTTTATGTTGGTTTATCCTTTTTAACAACAGATGTAGTTTTTACAGGCAAAACACAGGACTCAAACCAAAAGTAGATATTCAGAGCTATCTAACAATCTAACAGGTCACACCTGGACTAATCAGGAAGAGGAAGCTGGACAAACACTTGTCAGTCACATTTTCCAATATTAGTAATCATTTGAAAAATTAGTGGGTTTAATGCTTCTTCTCGTTTAAAAATCCCGAGGACCATAGAAATTATTAATTAGTATTGTGGGTAGTTCTGATTCCTTTTTTTATTATTATTTATTTTTATAAAGTTGTAAAGTATATAGTCTTCATTATATTTTGTGGTACTGGGACTGACTGTGTGTCTCTCTCTGTGTCTGTGTGCATGCAGTGGGAGTGGGGGGCTGGATGGGGACAGCCATTCTCTGAACAGTACCCTCTTAGAGTATGTAGATCTGACGCGTCAGCTGCTGGAGGCTGAGAATGACAAAGACTCGGACACACTCCGAGACATCCGCTCACACTTCAGCGCCCTGGTGGCCAACATAATCCAAAATGTGCCAGGTACACACAAGCGCACACACCAAAATGTTCACATTATCTTGCCAGTTTTTTAGCTTGGATGTACACATTATGTTGCAGTGTATATATACTGTGATGTTTCATGTCAGGAAAAGCGATACATTCTTTCCACCTTGCTTATGTAATTCATGTGTGTTCTCCCCAGTGCACCAGAGGAGGAGTATTTTCCCCCAGCAGTCTCTGAGACACAGTCTGTTCATGCTGTTCAGTCACTGGGCCGGACCCTTCAGCATCATGTTCACTCCTCTAGACCGCTACAGTGACCGGAACATGCAGATAAACAGACACCAGTACTGTGCTCTCAAAGTAAGAATACATACGCAAATGCACAACACTGCAGCGTGTATGTCAATATATACCAGCAACAGCTGAAGCAGGCCAACCATCAGACACCAGTGTGTGCACATAGATTTGTTCACAAACAGGATTAAAAAAAAACACAAGTGTTTCACTTTCCTTCAAAGACTTTCTTGCACAAACTCGTGTTGAAAGTTTATGCTTTTTTTAAAAATTGCACCCGTTTCCTGCAGGCCATGTCTGCGGTTCTCTGTTGCGGTCCTGTGGCTGATAACGTCGGTCTCTCGTCTGACGGATACCTCTACAAATGGCTAGACAACATCCTGGACTCACAAGACCGCAAGGTAACCCACACACTCTTTGTAAGGATTCGGAGTGAGAGATGGATACATCTTGAATATAAGCGCATTGATTAATTTTGGTTACAGACACTGTGAATGTGTGGCACGTGTTTGCAGGTTCACCAGCTGGGCTGTGAGGCAGTGATGTTGCTGTTAGAACTGAACCCAGACCAGAGTAATCTGATGTTCTGGGCCGTGGATCGCTGCTACACAGGCTCCCGCAGGGTGGCCACTGGCTGCTTTCGGGCCATCGCTAACGTTTTTCAAAACAGGTACAGCTCAGTCAGCCTTTCTGCGTTTATATAATCAGGGCCTCCTTGTGAGGGTCCTGTGGGTACAGAGTGTGTGTTTATTAGGCTGTATCTTGGTCATTTGTGGCAGGGATTATCAGTTTGATACGGTGGTGCTACTGAACCTGATCCTCTTTAAGGCTGCAGATTCTTCTAGAGACATCTATGAAGTGGCCATGCAGCTACTTCAGGTACAAAAAGTGTTCATGTAGTCTGACATTTCCGAATATATGTCTTAAAGTTTTTTTGTTTTTTTTTCCAAATTAAAAATCACTCCCAAGTTGAAAAGTATGTGCGTATGTGTTAGATCTTGGAGTCGAAGCTCTTCCGTTATGCCCATAAGCTGGAGATCCAGCGCACTGATGGGGTCCTGACTCCGCCTTCACCGCTGCCTCACCTCTACTCAGTATCTTACTACCAGCTCAGTGAAGAGCTAGCACGAACCTACCCTGAGCTCACACTCCCCATCTTCTCAGGTACAAAACAAAAGTCTGGTGTTTTTCATCTTGATTCCCAATCATCTGAGTCTTTTGTGGGAACATTGTGAACCACAGTTGCTGTAGATAAAGCGCTGGAGTGGTACTTTAACTTGATCTTGTGTTCCACACTGATCTTGTTCAAATGCAGAGGTGAGTCAGAGGATCCAGACGGCACACCCGGGTGGTAGACAGGTGATGTTGCACTACCTGCTGCCGTGGATGAACAATGTTGAGTTGGTAGACTTTAAGCCGCTCGTGCGCCGGCAGGAGGAGCCTGAGGAGGAAGAAAACGCACGTGAACGTGAGATGATGGTGAACAGTCGCCGCTGGCTTCGAGGAGAGGGGTGGGGTTCTCCACAGGCAACCACCATGATCCTAAACAACCTCATGTTCATGACTGCAAAGGTACACACATGCTGTTCTGAAGTAACAACCAGGGTTTTCAATGATGACTCAGCATTGAGGTCGCTATTTTAGGACTGTGAGCTTTTTTGACTTTACATTAGTGTTTGTGATTGTTTATTCAGCATTATGAGTACCTCCAAATATGAGATTGGTACACTCAGATACTGAGAGTAGCTGGAAATACGTGTGTAGCCTAATGTGTGTGTGTGTGTGTGTGTGTGTGTGTGTGTGTGTGTGTGTGTGTGTGTGTCCGTCCAGTATGGAGATGAGTTTGCATGGTCAGAGATTGAGAATGTATGGACCACCCTGGCAGATAGCTGGCCCAAAAATCTCAAGATCATCCTGCACTTCCTCATTAGTATTTCTGGAGTCAACAGTGAGCCAAGTCTCCTGACATATGTGAGTGCTACCTTTTTCAGCCAATCACAAAGTAACGCATTTTTATTGTCATGTGAAGGTCTTAATAGTGTGTCTCGTGTACTTGCATGATATAAATATTGTTTTTACATTTTTGTTTTTGCAGGTAAAGCGTGTGGTGGTCTACCTGGGAAGAGACAAAACTATGCAGCTTTTGGAGGAGCTGATGACGGAGCTGGAGCTGACCGATGCTGTGAGCTCAGCTGTAACCCACATGGATAACCCACCGTATTACCGTATCACCTCCTCCTACAAAATCCCCTCTGTCACTGGTGAGCATCAAACAATATCCTCTGATGTGAAAATCTATTAATAATGTCATCATCCCCAGTCTTAATAGTGAATTTGCTTTAAAAACAAGCATTTTTTGTCTTCTAACTAACAGGCACTGCATCCAGCACCAACACAATGGTTCCGGGTCCTGATGGCCACCATGACAACAAGATCAAGGATTCCAATATGGAGGAGAAGTAAGCACACTATTTAATGCCCCCTGTAGTGTATTAACCTCTGCCTCTTTCTCACAGCATCACCGCTGATCATACGTTTAATCTGATGCTCGTGTGTGTGTGTGTGTGTGTGTGTGTGTGTGTGTGTGTGTGTGTGTGTGTGTGTGAGTGTGTGTGTGTGTGTGTGT
>JAQMYM010000020.1:776666-798912 GCA_030014255.1 Parauchenoglanis ngamensis | reverse complement strand
ACATTATTGTCAGTAAACATATAAATGTCTATTTCTCAGAGTTCCTACGTGATGCAGTAAAACCAAAACTATATTTGCATACCCAGTAGGTACCTGTCACAATCAGCAAAAACCTTTCAGGAAGCAAGACTTTTTAAAAAAAACTTGTTGTGCAGTGTAATCTAACCCATTATTCAGTATTTTGTAGAAGACAATTTTGGTAGCGATTACAACTTTAAGTCTCAAGCTCAGTCAGATTGGATGGAGAGCGTCTGTGAAGCAAAAACGATCTAAAAACTTGTTGGAATCATTGCGTTTAGATTATTGGAAATCTATATGATCTCATATACTGTATAATCTCCATTTCCTTCAGAGCAAATTTTCCAGAGTTTACCGTCTGTCCGGGTTCCTCTAGAACAAATTAAAATCTAAAACAAACACACACACACACACACACACACACACACACACACACACACACAGTGTGTCAAAAGTCTGGATCCATGGGCATTTTACTTTTATATGAAATTTAATATTTTTCTTTTTATTCCAGATCCAAGATGGCTTTGATGCTAACTATATAAGATCAAATTCAACGTATAGACAAGTGTCAGGAAGTCGAAGGTCGTCAGTGTGAACATTTGTCGTAATATCAGTATTTAAATAAATAATTGCCTATGGATCGAGATTTTTGAGAAACTCTGTATATATTTAATTTATTTATTAATGTTTACTTGTGTACTGAACATGCAACGGCGATGTACACCTTAATATCACTTCAGTGCTTTATCAGTATCAGTATCACTACTTCAATTTCCTTTCCAGGGATTTTTCCTCTCTGATAATCTCCGTCTCTCTTTGGGTCTGTCGTCAGTTCTGCTTCCACTGTTCGTTGTTATTTTTTGCCAAAGAAGATATGACCTGATCGTTTGAGAGATATTTTAACTCGACTTTCTTAATTTTATTTGTGCGTATCTAGCTGTGATCTTTTTCCTGCTAATGATAAAATCCACTGCGCTCTCTCTCTCTCTCTCTCTCTCTCTCTCTCTCTCTCTCTCTCGGTCTCTCTCTCTCTCTCTCTCGGTCTCTCTCTCTCTCTCTGTGGTTTGGAAGTTATACTCTGACTAATGTTTTTTCTCCATCTCCTTCTCTTGTTGCTCGTATGGTGACCTGTTCTCCCTCTTGCTTAGCAAATGGAAATTCTAGCAGTAAGTGGTTCTTGTATTCTTGACCTTTCCGTAATCATGTCATTCTGGCAAAACACACTGATCATTCCATCCACTCATTGTAAACACAAACATCTTAAACCAGCCATTCTGCTCCAATCAGTGATTTGAACAGTCCGTCTCTGCCTCTCTTACTGCTACAAACCTTACATAGTTATATTTACATTTTAATGTTTATCTTTATTGCCTTGCCTTAAATGAATAGTTTTTTTGCTACATCTGTACACATTTGCTAATGGCGTGTCTGTTAGGAGAACAGTAGACCTGAATATACATGAAACTAATATATATATATATATATATATAATGTACAGATTCTGCTTTTTCATTACTAGTCCTTCTTTTGCTTTGCCCTTTCACTCTAGATATTCAGCCAATACGCTCTAACGTTAACAAGTCACAAACAGCTCGGTGTCATGCCGTTTCTTAATCATGATGAGCACTGATTATTGAGCATGCTCGGTCCAGGCTGTCTTTCTATGCGCTACATGCAGAATGGGGGTTAACTCGAGGTTTCTCAACCTTTTTGGACACCTGATCTTATTTACTGATTTATACTAGGTGAAAATTTACATTCAATGTACTTGGTATTATAGAATATTAAACGCTCTTTCTCTTATATTTACTTTCATGCAGGGTAACAGATCACATATGACTGTCATATATCATAGAGGGAACAATTATAAAGTTTTTTGTACATTTAACAAGATGTTATGAATCAGTCATCACCGATGATGGGCTTTCATGCTACAGCTTATTGAATTCAGACAATAGTAGATAAGATATCAGCCGTTTTGTACAACCGGGATCAGCATTTACATTTCATGCACACAAGGACACTGAACCCCGCCCCAAACAAATGTTTTATGAGTGTAATGCTCATTTCACACCAGGCATGTCTCAGGGCATGCATCATTCATTTTATTAGTAGTCCCGATCATCAGATAATTATAAGCGTAAATTAACACTGTTCATCTAACGAAACCTCCTTTCTCCTCTACGCTGTCACAGTTTGGATTTTAACTAATGCCAGAGCACCACAAAATGAACTAGAGCTTTATTTAAGTCCTAAGAATACACTTAAACACCCTCGCTCAAGCGGTTGTACTGAATATGGGCATGGCTGGGACTCGGCTGCAGGTAGTCACAGTCACACTGATATTCAGCGTGATAACAGAATGACTGAGTGCGATACTGCTTTTATACGATAGTTCGATTTATAAGAAATGAATATTGAGTCACTGACATTTCAGACACAATATGGTGAAATATTTTGTTCATATTTGCTCGATCAAAGAAAATAGAAGCCACAGATGGATAAGGCGGTGCGTGTTGCCATGCCAACGCACTGCCAGCCCGTGTTGAGTGTAGCAACGGTTTCAGTGTAACGAACTATTGCTGTAATTGGAATTTTATGTTGCAAGCACTGATAAATGGTGTGATACAAACAGAGAAATGTCCAAGTGCTGTTAGATTAAATATCAGCACTCTTGAAACGCCATTTCACCAATCAAATTAGTGGATATTGTATTAATTAAAAATAAGGCAGCAAAAACACACTTTGTGTACATCTTATTTGGAGGCGATGATGCAGACACCCATGTTCGCTTCATGATTGGGTCTCATCAGTCACGACGTATTCTCCCCTGATCTGTCACGTTCCTATCACGAGAATTATACAAACTGCATCAGCCTCGGGTACCAGTGGTGCATACAGCATGGATAATGAGCGTTGCTGACCTTGTAGTCTTTGCTAGCAGCTGTTAAATTCTGCATTTTATAATGCTGCAGCTGCCTACATGCACAGGAGGCAAGATATTATTCTAGGGATCTGCAGCTAAGCAAGCAACTGCAGAGTAGAATCTGCTTCCTGTTTATACTGGCAGGCACACGCCCAGTGTACGTGAATGGTCATGTGATGATTTTCAGTCGTGTTAGTATGGACATGGACAGTTTCTCATACAGAGCGAAAACATTCTCTAGATGGAGATCGTTTTAATTTTAAAACGCCGTTTTAAAACTCAAATGTATTAGTATTAATATGGACATGGCCGCAGGCTGGTGTAAATCTGATTATTAAATAAATAGCCTAGGTTGATAAAATATAGGTAGTATTTTTGAAATGTTAAAAGTTCTAATTTTAATTGTTATTGTAATAGATAAAAATCCCATGACCCCATCTGCGACAGTGTGAAGTTGCAGCCCCAAGGTTGAGAACCTTTGGTTTAACTCTTCCATCCATCTCTCTAACCTAGGAGCTTCATCCATTCATTTATTCATTTACTCATCCATCCATCCATCCATCCTTGTGATTGTGGCCATGCTGCTCATGCTAGTCGTTGTGATAAACACACATCAGTGAGTGGATTGAGAGTAGTAATGATTTTGTCTGTGTTTCTGTAGGAGCTGGAGCTGTGTCGGAGGTTGTACAAGCTTCATTTTCAGCTGCTGCTGCTGTTTCAGGCCTACTGCAAACTCATTAGCAGGGTGGAAACCATAAAGAGAGAGGCCGAGGTACGCGTGCGCATGTGTGTCCGTCCAGAGGGAATTGTATGACGTGTGTAGTGTTACACTGACATACAATTGATACATTTTTCTTTTTTCCCCTCACCCAGTAGCTAGCCACTAACTCCTTCTTCTTGTAGTTTATAATCTAGACACTGTTAATTGAGTTTATTATTATAAGGCTTAATTAATATATGCATTAAAACTACACAAAAACTAGACTCAAAATAATTGTTTGATAGCGTTGTTATTTTGTCAGTGCGATGTAAAGGAAGCTGTGTGTGTGTGTGTGTGTGCGTGTGTGTGCGTGCTCAGAGCTCAGGCACTGTAGCTGTAACTAGATTATTTCTCTGAGTAAGTCTGATTAACTACAGGGCTGGACTAAGCCATTCATCTAATCACAGATCAATGCTAATGAAGTTACTGATCTCTACTGACTGCACATGCTGCGTGTCCTCAGTAGTCAAAGCCACAGGATAAAGTTATTAAATAAAAATATAAAACATTCTTCAAGGTTTGTATAGATGAAGCTGCTCATGGTTAGAGGCTTTTATACTGCACACGTATGAAACAGTTGTGTTTTGTAGGTAACCAACATGTCAGAGGAGCTGGCCATTTTGGAAAGCTGTCTGAAGGAGGCGGAGTCAGTGAGTGATGGACAGGAAGGGGTGAGTGTGTCTGCGGCAGTGCAGTCCAGCACCGAGACGGCTATCCACTCGCTGATCGAGAGCCTCCGAGCACGAGACTTCAGTTCTGCCCTCGCACAAGTCAAAGCCTTTAGGTCTGTGTGATTAATTTATTGTGCACCGTTATAGTTAATCAACACACAATACTGTATGTGGTTTACTCACAATCCCTCTGTCTCATATCACGTTTTTTGATCCATCATCGAGACTCCACACCGCCATGTTCTAATACAGTTGGAATACATTAGTCTTTTGATGAAAACGATGCTGTCTGGTGATTTATTCCTTCCCAGAGTAGAGTAGCTGGAAGGAACTGGACAGAACATCACTTATAATACACAAGTGTCTTTTCTGTGTAGATTCTACATAGATTAGAATAGTGCTGGGGAAAAAAGCCCTATTTGGACGGGGTTGTAGGGCTGCTGTATTTAGTCTCGTGCGTATCAGTAGCCATGTTTCCACTAACCTGCTTAATTCGTATGCTTAAATTGTGAACTAGAAAACGAGAAATGGGACCGTGCATTACGAAAAAAAAAGCCCTCAGAAATCACAAAAGATGTTGCACTCCCCTGAAGTGGTTTTTCAGACAGTTCAATAAAGCAGTATTTCACAACACTTAAATGGAAGCACATTTTTCGCACTTAAGTGCCATGGCAGGGAAACACTGCCTTTCTGAAAGAAGAGCGCTCTGTAAGAGCTATTGTGAAAGGAGAAAATCTAGCTTTAATCACAGAACCCCTCAGTGGAAACACAGACCATTCACAATTGTGTTTTGCTGAAATTCTTTTATACATCACTTCTATTTCACACAAAACCGCAATGGAAACCCAGCTAGTGACTCTACTCGGATGTTAAACATGTCCCAAATCACAAAAAGAAAATGGAGGCTTTAGTGAACCATATACTTCTGGCTCTGGGCGGTAAAACCTCGACTACCCACGCTACCTGGGAAAGTCTTTGCAGGAGGCAAAAAGAAAATGAAATGATTAAGAAAAGCTCAATGATTACATGAGCTGTTGTAACAGCAGCTACAGGAGTAAAGCATTACTTTAAATTCACGTATGCACAATACCATCAGCATTCAGTTTTCTGTAAATAATTATTAGCTGTATCGCTGCCAGTTTCTCAGATATGTGAGTGACTCAGACATTCATGTTTGTAGAAATTACAACTGCGGGAATTTTATTGCTGGTTTTTTATAACCGAGGAGATATAAAAACATTTATTACAGACGTCCTCCTGATAAATTAATCCAGTCTGAGTAGGGCTTTTTCAGGAGCCATGCACTACCATACTGTATACAGTCTAATCATCTCCCGTTATTTTTCTTTCCCCTCCCATCCTCTCCTGTCCTTGTTCTTTCTCAGATGCTTGTGGCCTAACGACATTTTCGGCAGTGAGAAGGACAACGCGGTGCAAACCTTGCTGCATATCTACTTCCGTCACCAGACGCTGGGTCAGACGGGGTGTGTCGCCGTGGTGGGGCCGAGCAGAGATCTGTCTCAGGCCAGCGGTCGCCTCATGGAGCTCAACCTGCAGATCCGCGAGGCTTTACGGCAGGCACAGAGCTCCCAGAGCCACATTTACAGCCAAGCACTTACTGCTGAGACCCAGATCAACACACACAACACAGTCCTCAGCTCAGGACTGTGAAAAGCCCGTGCAAGTAGAACGTCGAGGCTAGCGAGTGGGTTCCAGCAGGGAGCAGAAGTACGGTGTCTTTAGCAGGAGGGGCTAAGGGCTGGGGTATTTCTTGACACTTCACCTTAAAGGGCTAATGGACGTGTGTGTGTGTGCGTGTGTGCGTGCGCGCGTGTGCGCGCGTTATAGTGACTTTAACTGTGCTACAGACACACATTCCTTTTCCTCTCCTTTTCCTTGCCATTTTTGTTCTTTCTCTGAAATAACATGCAACAGCTGTGTAAAGCACTGATGACCAGACTGAGGAAGAAAGATCATGCCATGATGATGATGATGATGATGCTAAACTGGAAATTTTTAGCGGAATGACATATGACCTCTGGTGTGTCCCAAAAAAAAAAAGAAGAAGAAGAAAAAAAAAAGACCTGTGTGTAGAGCACTGGGATCGTAATGGTTGTTTGGTGGTGGGGTTGCTATGGAAACAGTGTACAAGTCCTATTTTACTCCTCAAAAACAAAACAATAAGTACATAGAAAGTTTTCAAATGCATGCTTGAAAGTGAGAAAGCACTGCAAGAAATATTTTTTGAGAAATCTATTTTTATTAGAGCTAACAATCCTAGGTTGTAAATGTAAAGGGTATTTAATGTATAATTGAGAAGCGAGGGCTCGGCCCTCAGACTCTGTGTAAAGAGAGGATTAACTTTATTGACCTGCGTCGAGCAGAAACTTTAGCTTTCACTGGGTTGCTCTAACAAAACTTGTACTCTATAACCAAATAAGTAGCTGCCTGTAGACAACCATAGACTCATCTGTGTGTGTGTGTGAGAGAGAGTGTTGCGTATGGCTGATCTTTGCACACACATTCTCACATGCACATTAGCACATAAAATGCACACACATTTGTGCAAACTGGCTGCAACTCATTATGGAAATGTCAATAACTTATTGTACTCTGTATATATTTTAGAAAAATGTATAGTGTAAAAGCAGTATTTTTTCCCTTGTACATTTGTGTAATGCACTGTTCAACCACAATAGAGTATGAGGCTAATGCAAAAAAAAGAAATAAATCAATAAAAGATTTAAAAAAAAAAAAAAAAAAAAAAAAAAATCCAGCTGTAACAGTCACTAACAAACCTCTCTATCGTAGATACACAAATCTAATTTTCAGCTTTCTTTTAACCAGCGAGCGTGGCTGGGAGCTATGACGGACCTCGTCCGTTGCGGTCACTCCGACGCTCTCTGGCCTTTTCCCAGCTGTGCTTGGACATATGCATTCCTTAATCTCCACTGTGATCTTCACGTTGGCTCGCAGGCTGCTGATGCTGCTGACGCCATGCTTTAAAGTCCCTGCCGAGGGGGGAAACTGGGGGCCGGTGGTCGTCCATGTTGGCTCGGTGTAATCTCCCAGACTCAGGGCTGCACTGATGATGATGGGTTGTTGGCTCCGCTGCGCTTTTTCAAAAGCACTGTGCTTCTTTTTGGCTTGAACACGCAAAACAAAGCGCGGGGCAACACGAAACGCTTACTTACAGCGTCGGAGGGACACAACAATGTCACGGCACATTTTTGTTCTTTTTTAAATCACTGTATTCATTCCTTAGAGAACTTCTTTCTGTTGCTTGTCTGGTACATTTTGGATGCTGTTCTTAATTATTTAATGGATATATTATTTACGTGGAGAAAATAGTTTTTATTTAGAGGTGCATTATCCAATTTTTTTTCTCATGTTCATTTTTTTTGTTTTTGTTTTTCCTCTTTGTCATCTCACTCACCTGCCTTACCCTGTCCTGATTAAATAAAAAGCAAATTGCACATGTCTGTCTGCCTCCTCTGTGTGTGTGTTTGTGCTGTTGTACAGGAAGTAGATTCATTGCATGCTTTGGGCATGTTTTATCCAACTTGTTGAATTTTTAAAGTGCAGCTAAATTTAAAAACTGCGGTTCGTATTAAAATACAAATGTATAAAAAAATGAACTTGCACCTGTTGTCTGTACTGTGTGGGTGTCAAAGTGTAACAACAGGAAAAAATGGATGCCTCCCCGATACCCACTGTGTGGAAAATATAGTGGCAGATGCTTTGGAATAGAGATGTGCATCAGAACTGAGATCACATAAAACCTGGCAACAAAACCTCAGGACCAGGCTGTCAGATTAATCTACGGTAAAAAGAAAGGCCAACCTGGGAGTGTGTTGTGCTGCATGAGGAGTTTACTGAGTTAATTCATCTTCACTAACTTTATCAGCTTTATCCAGGTCACTATGGCTTAAATGACTGATATTTTGGGAAACTAGGCTTATTAGAAAATATTGCAGGCAGGAACAAAGAAAAATAACAGAGGACAGGACAGTGAGACTGGTCAAGCATGGATATTGTGACCTCTGCCAATGAAAGAAAAACTTGCATTCACTTAAAATTTGAATTTTTTCCTGAAAGAAAAAAAAAAGTGTCCTTTATTAAAAATAAAATAAAATTTCACATCACATTTTCAGGGGTGCCAGAGAGAGCAGCTACAGCAGAGAGATTTTTAAAAAGTCCAAACACTTGTAAATTGAGACTTGTTTTTGCTGTTCTGCAGCAGAAATTTCACCAAGATCAGGCTTTTGCAACCCAAAAGGGAAAACTCTTGGTTGCCTCTGGCAGCAGCTGGAGTTAGAGTTTCAACTAGGAATTTAGCATATCTGATTAACACCCACATTTGGAGTTACATGGTTTTTACTTGGTAGATATTCATCACAGACCAGATCCCATTAATAGATACAAGTAGTAATACACTGTATATGTATGGTGCCAGTTGTGACCATAAATATGCTGATTGTAAATATGCTGACACTGCAATGCTTGCAACTAAATTTGGAAGACCACCTATTAAGTAAAGCCAGGTTTCCATTAACCTGTTAAAGGCACAAGTTGAAAGCGCACACAAATACAATTAAAAACAGGCAATTTTCAGAAGAATTATCAAATAAATCACAAGTTTATACACTCAGACATGGTTTTTCAGAAAAAAGTCAGTAAGGTAATTTCACAAAACTGAAGTGGAGAAGTCCTGTATTTAATTTAACACTGGCTTCCAAAATAGCTTTTGTGGCAGGTGGAATTGACCACATGCCAAATATCAGTCTCTGATCCAAATCAGAGTAGGGGAATCTTATTTCCATTTACCATTTATTTAACAAAAAAAAAAAGCTAGTTTGCACAACACTGCAATGGAAACCCAGCAAGAGAACCTTCAACAGCAACCTTGCAGTCATTTATTTGCAACAAAAACCACAAGACACCAGTGCTGCTGGCAATTTTTATTTATTTTCACTTCCCCAAATAAATGGTTCACTACTGGGAAAGCTGTTCAACAGTTCAACACAAGTGAACAAAAACAAAAACCATCAGTCCTTGGCACTGGCACAAGATCTCCCTCCAAGACCGTCTGCTTCAGGCTCCGAGGTCATCCCTGGCGGAGGCCATGGACAGTGGAGATCCTTGCCCAGGCGTTAGAACAGCAGTGAACCGCCATCAGGATGGAGCCTGTGCAGGGATGAGAGAAGCTACTATATGATGTACTTAAAACTGAACGTGCTGTCACAGGAGAGGCGTTTGCCTTTGCAACGACCACACAGATCCTGTCGGTGTGGCCGTTTAGGGTCCACATGGCGTGCCGTTCCTGGGCATGTACAGCGCGCCTTCTTGCAGCTCTGAAACAAAAAATATGAACGCTCAATCTTTTTAATGGGTCTCTTAAAAGGTATTAAGGTGGTCAGCTTACCTGGCACGTTATATCCTCTACCCGGTATGGGTTGAAAGCCTTCTGGCACGTTCTGCAAAATTGCTTGAAATAAACCTGTAAGGCAGGACAATATTCTTGACATTTGTACCAACTCAAAATATGGAGGGGGAGGGGGAGGGGGGGGTGGGACAAACCCTGCTGCTACCTTGTTTGTACCATGAACACACCACACGTAGGCGCTCTCCCAGCGAAGGTTGCATTCTCTGCAGTGGTAGTAGCCATACTTCTGCTCCAAAAACTATCAGGAGGAGATATGCTGGTTAGAGTGCAGGGACAGCAGGTAGAATCACAACCAGCAAGTTACAGGACATCAACCCTTGAGAACTGGGGGTTTCCCGAGATACTGACCTCTTCCAAGAACCAGATTTGAAAGCTTCAAAACAAGCAAGGCAATCTGATGTTCAGTGGTCACCAACCCGGTTCCTGGAGAATTTCCATCGTGCAGGTTTCATCTCCAACCAAAATCTAACACCTCAGTTGATCAAGATTAGCTGGTCAGGTGGGCACGATCGTGGTTGGAGCTGAAGTCTTCAGGTAGGTGGCTCTCCAGGAACAGGGTTGGTGGCCACCACTGTAGTTAATCAAGCATTTCAGCATGAAGTGGTTTTGCTGTTTAAGTAAGATGCATGTGGATTTAAGAGGTCATGGAAAGAGAAGCAGGTTTCACCAAGAACAATTTCTCCATCTGGACCAAACTAAAAGCGGCTTACCTGGAAGCGCACTCTTCCCTTGGACTTGGAGTCATCCTGACCGCTTTTCTCATTCTCAGTCTTCAATTCATCATCCACTTTCATCTCCTTGCTTTCATCGTTTTTACCGGGACTAAGCTCTGGTTTGGTGTTTGTATCGTCTGCTTCTTTGCCCTCTACAACCTCTTCCAGCTCCTTGCCCTTGCCCTCGTCTATGCTCTCGGACTCTTCTGGCTTTCCCGCCAGCTTCTGCGGCTCATCATCAAAACCATCATCTTCATGCTCCTGCAGGAGAGCCGCGAGTCCCCGCGTGGCGATGGGGGAGTACACGGCCTGCGTGCGCGGGAACCGGATCCCGGCGCTCACAGGGCTACTGGGAGTCTGGCCATCCGGTCTGCGCCTGCGCACTGCATCCCGCCGGCGTGCAGCCAAAGTGCGCGGTCCGAGCGAGCATTGCACCGAGGCGTCGGCCTTCGGGTTCACCTGCACGCCCACGTCTTTGGTGTTGGCTTTGCGCAGGCGCGGTGTGAGGTTCGGGTTGATCTGCGACAGGATAGATCTGAGCTGCGCGCGGTGGTAGTTGTCGAAATAACCCTCTCCGTCTCCGTACGCGCTCAGGTAGCTCTTCTGCCGCCAGCTCTTGGGCTTCGGGCATCTGTACGAGTAAGGGTTGTACGAGGAGTAAACGTAGTTGTCGAGTGATTCGTCTCCGTACGTAGCCATTTTCTTTTTGTTTCCGCTTAGCCACCAGACGGAGTGCGTAAGGGCAAGTTAAGTAGGCAGCAGAGACGCGGGTTAATTAGGATCAGGTGTGCAATTATACAGCCAATTAACTCTGGCTGCCTTCATTAACACACGCGCTGTCATTTTACACCAAGAAACAAATAAGCACACACTTTATTTAGCCAGTCACATGGGTTTATCAACATGTTTTTACATTTAGATAAGAAACAGAGTGGAGGAGCAGCCTGTAGACACGCAGCTGGCGCCAAATACTGCATGCCTCACTACCCCACGTGGCCAAAAGTATGTGGACACCTGACCATCACCCATGTGTGCTTCTTCTCCAAACTGTGGCCACAAAGTTGAAAGCTCACAATTGTACAGAGCGTCTCTGTGTGCTGTAGTGTTACAGTTTCCCTTCACTGGAACTAAGAGGTCCGAACCAATTCCAGCATGACGATGTCCCTGTGCACAAAGCAGCTCCATGAGGACATGGTGTGTTAAGGTTGGAGTGGAGGAACTCGAGTGTCCTGCACAGAGCCCTGACCTCAACCCCACTGAACACCTCCGGGACAAACTGGAACACCGGCTGCAGCCCAACATCAGTGGACTTTTGTCCATATAGTGTAAGTAGGATGTCTAAAACCATATATTATTCACACTTTATAAATCATGCCTTAAATCACAGTGGAGGATATACAGTACAGTACATTCATGAAATCTTACAATGTACTGTAACAGGTTATAGTGTATAAACTTATCTTAGAGTGATGATTCTCACAGTGAAACAGTGAGAATAAGTGATTTAACCGGTTACATGAATTGAATAAGGTTAAATCGAAACCTTTATAATAAAACGAATGCTATAAATAATGTCAGCTCAGACCTACCTAATGTGTCCTGTTGAAAAACATACTCACCCTGATGTTTGAATAGTTGGATTGTGTTTGTACGGAGGGGTCATTGGAGTTTATTTATAGTTAAAGATCTCCCTGGCTGCACAAAAGTTGAGAACTCCTGTCCGAGAGTGTACAGAATACACACAACACACAACAGCATATAGGGCTGGGCAATATGATCCTTTTATTTACAGTATATTTATTCCTGACACACTGATCTCATTTGGTGTAAACATACAAGTCAGGTAAATTCTGTATCTTAACAACAAAAAAGAGTAGTGGTTGGCCTGCACAGTCTTAATAAACCTCTTTATACAATTTATCTGTCATTTACCAATCCCACTATGTATACATTCAGTACCTTTACATGCACACTAATATTCCAAATATGACAATATTCGGAATTTGATACAGATGTAAACAGCATATTCTGAACTTATCATTTTCCGGTATAAATATGGGATATTCTGATATTATTCTTGTTTTAGGTGCATTCTTTGGACACGTATACAGTGCATTTGGAATATGCGTCACAGCTTTTACGTTTTTTACAGCATTTTGCGACACACAGTCTCTTACCTGTATAAGGTCAGCTCTGTGCATTGTACATAAACCGACTACACAACAGTTTGCAAGGCTGTGAGAGAGATGCATGCATATAAAAGGGAATATTAGTGGAATATTCATGTTCATTAGCCATGTAAACAGCTTAGTAGGAATACTGGCCTTTTTGGGAATAAGGGCACAAACCGGAATATTTTGTGAGCGTAAATTTAGTGAGTGACGGCGAATAAAAATAGTGCATATGGAGGTTCTTACTCACCTGTAACTTCTTTCTGAGATTCGGTTTAAGGCATTTATTTGACTCATCCTATAGCTGAATTATGTAAATTTCCTATGTGTCATTTAGACAGCATCATTTAAGAACGTGAATATATGAATTCCCAGGAAAGGGGTATTTGGGGCACTTGACCTAAGCCTAAGCACATACTGGAACTGAAAATGATCATAATTAAATGAGCATAATTAGCACAAGATTAAGCTTTATGCTGTAAGCTTCAGCTTGTTCTGAATAGAGGAGTTTCTTCAACGTGCAATGAGTTTATTAGGTCTTGTTTTGGAAAAGCTTCAGAGCTATGTTATAAACAGTGGGGTAGTGAGAAATCAGATTTGCAATACAGCCACAATATTTCAGCAGTAATCAGTTGGCATAAAAACACGGAATGTCACAATGTATTGCGCAGTTCAAGCATCTGTTCACAGTGATGTCCCATTTTTTGTATCTTCTACAGAGGTGTTGGGCTTCCTGCCCCTCCCTGAGTCTCCAGCTCAATGGAATTGGGGTTGTTTACGGCAACCGAACCGTACGCTGTGTTGACCGGCCCATCTTCCTCCTCCTTCATTCTCTTATATGTGATGTTGGTGTCATCGTCGTCCTCTCCATTCAGGTCCTGCTTGCGAAGCACCTCGCTCCTGTACGCGCGATACACCAGGATGATGACGGCGGCCTCGGCTGCCTGGAAGAGTGCGTAGAGCAACGGGAACATGTACATTGCCCCCATGAGCTGTGGAGGGAACACCAGCTTCAGGATGGCCGTGCAGAGCTGGATGTTCTGGCAGCCCGTCTCTAGTGAAACGGTGCGGCAGCTGTTGGGTGGTAGAGAGAAGAGCATGGCCAGCCCGTAGCCTGCTGCGTATCCTGCCATCGGCATGAGCACGGCCACTACGTACACCGCCGGAGGGATGGTTGCTAACAGCTCGGGCCCCAGCATGACACCCGTCATGATGAACAGCAACACCAGTGTGACGAGCATCAACCACAGCGACACCTGGTGGATAAACACAAGCAACAGGTAAAGCGTTAAAGCAGAGGTGTCCGGTCTTATCCGGTAAGGGCTTCTGTTCGGTTGGAACGAAAACCTGCACCCACACTGGCCCTTTGCGGATAAGATTGGACACTTCTGTGTTAAAGGAATTCAGCATTTGATACAGACCTAGCACACTTATAGTTATTTATATCTACCTGATCTCCAACCTGGTTTCCCACTGTTACATTTTATTGTGTACCACTACATATATAGGGGTTGGTAGACATGCCAGAAATATATCACAATATTTTTGAGACACTTCAGGGATACATGATATGCATCGTGATATACAGGTTTCCTAACAAACTTCCAGCAAGACAGTACAATACAATACAAGTTTATTTGTTAATAAACCTTAAAAAATGTTTGATACTACTTTTTTTTTAATGTGTACAAAAATCAAAAATTCAGTTCACTT
Organism: Parauchenoglanis ngamensis; assembly: GCA_030014255.1. Taxonomy (NCBI): domain Eukaryota; kingdom Metazoa; phylum Chordata; class Actinopteri; order Siluriformes; family Auchenoglanididae; genus Parauchenoglanis; species Parauchenoglanis ngamensis. The sequence goes on along the minus strand of JAQMYM010000020.1, from coordinate 784,491 downwards.
CTATAGCGTATTTATAGCGCTTTTAACAATGGACATTGTCACAAAGCAGCTTTACAGATATATATATATATATATATATATATATAAATAAATGTATAAATTGGACGGTGGCAAGGAAAAACTCCTGAGATGACACGAGGACTTCAGTGCAAAACTGTTCTTAACAATTTCAGTCCTAATACTATGCATGGAAGAACATCCACAACATTTTCATCATTTCTACGTGGCACCATCCCATCCAAAGTAATCTCATGGTGATCTTTAGGCTGTCCATGCGAGATAGCTGAAAACTTTATCAAGAGTTTGTAATTGTTAAATTAAAAAGGTGTAAAATGACAGGATATCACTGAAAAGAGTATCATGACACAATACATCACGATATTGATATTTTAGTCATATTAGTCATATTGTTCTGCCCTGTTATTGACCTTACTGCAAGTTAGCCTTATTAAATTATCAGATTGTTCCATTTGTAGCTTGTTGTACGTTGTAGCTCCAGAATGCTACCATTAATTGAGAAACCTTGTTTCTGGTCAGTTGGTGATCTTGCAGCACGGTCACTCATTGTTTAAACAGTATTCCGTTCCTGCTTACACAATTGCATGTTTTGACCATATAACACCCAGATAACACGGGTTCCTTTTTGAGCCCGGTTCCTCTCAAAGTTTCCTCCTCAGGTTGTTTCAGGGACATTTTCCCTGCTACCGTCACTCTTGCTTGATCATTAGGAATAAATTTATAAACTCATATGTTTAAAATTTATATCTGGAATTGATATATTTTTGTAAAGCTGCTTTGTGAGAATGTCCATTGTTAAAACTTCAATAAATATTAAATTCAATTGAATTCAATTTAATTCTCATGAACTAGTAAATTGTTTTAGATACACGTATCTGCCAAACATGTAAAAGGTACAAAGGAGGTTCAAAAACAACCCAAATATTCTAATAGAATATTCTAATAATATACTTTTTAACCAGTACAAATGACACTTTTGACTCTTTGTAAACCTGTTAATGTTTCTGTACCTCAGTATTTAGCAAGAGAATACTTAAAGTTAGCACGCCGTATTGATAGAAACCTGCCTCCAGATATTCCCATTCAATCAATAAATACAAAAAGATGCCACTGATTAAAAATTTTGCAGAACGGATTAATGTTAAACTGAAGACTGGGGGTCACGGACATGTAGGCACGTCTGACTCAGAGGACAAGTGAGCAGAGCCATCAGAGTGACAGTGCCTCCTGCTTTTATCCACTCTCTTTAATTTACAGCGCGCTCCTCCCTCCTTTACCCTGTAAAACACTCACACGCACGCACGCACGCACACACACACACACATCTCAATACCCTTTATCACTCTGCTCTTCCCTGTTTCGTTCCCTCCCTCTCTCTATCTCTCATTGACTGCCGAGCCCTTATCAAAGTGTTTGCTGATAAAATTAACTGAAAGAAGGAACTCGTGTTCAGTTTTACATCCAGAAAGCAATTGGCAATGACTAAGGAGGACTACTTCATAAAAACTGGTATTAAAAACAGGTGCTCTTTGGATCCAAGGACTTAACAAAGAAAAGAAAGGTCAGACATCCTTTTTTCTGTGATCAATAAGTCATAATCCAAAAAATACCAAGGCGCACTGCTTTGCAGCCGTAATTAAAAGGGCTTTTGTTTATTAAAGCCGCATTCCTTGGTATTTTTTTGATTATGGCTTATTGATCACAGAAAAAAGGAAATGGAACAGGAAACCTTTCTTTTCTCTTGTTCAGTTTTATTTTATTGAACATTATTTCTGTCCCAAGGCTCTGGTCTTGTTTACTGCTTTACTGAATTCCTTAAGTATAAACATCTGTTGGATTGAGATTGACATGTCAAGATGATCAGAAGTTCATTCATGTCTCTTGAAGAGTACTTTCTTAGGTCAAGCATCACCCTATAAAGCAAAACGAAAATTCAAAACTTCATTAAAAGTTCAAAAAGAGGACATTATAAATTAAGCAGACAGTATCCACTGTTGATTAATAGTCACTAAATTTCATTAGCATTATATACTATATGGCCGTGCGTGCGTGCGTGCGTGCGCGTGTGCGTGGACACCTGACCATCACATTGTGGTTCTTCCCCAAACTATTACCTCAAAGTTGAAAGCACACAATTGTCTAGGATGTCTTTATATGCTGTAGCATTACAGTTTGCCTTCACTGGAACTAAAAGGCCCAAACATCAAACATTATCTCTGTGCACAAAGCAGCTCCATGAAGACATGGTGTGTTAAGGTTGGAGTGGAACTCAAGTATCCTGCACAGAGCCCTGACCTCATCCCCACTGAACACTTTTGGGATGAACTGGAACACCAACTGGAATGTGATGTTCAACAGGATCATTTGGACGTGATGGTCAGTTGTTCACAACCAGTACTCTGCTTTCTCCCAGCCTGCATACATGCATTATGTGCACACCAGGACTCAGGTGCAGTATTCAGTTCTAAGACCTGTGCATGATAGCCACACTATTTTGTCGTACTATTTAGGTGGCCTACAGCAGCACAAGGTTTGGGAGGTGAGGTGATCTCAGCCCACTTGACGTGTTGAATTGTTTACCTTGAGCATGATGTCAGCGGCGCGGGGGTACCTGGACCTGAGTGCGACCCCGAGTCCGATGGGGATGAGTGTGCTGCACACGGTGAGAGTCACTGCACCCAGTGGCAGCAGCTGCACCACCGGCGTGTCGATCCACGCACGACTGTACAGCCACAAGCACAGCGGCATGAGCAGCAGTGCCAGCACCGTGGACGAGATGGTCATTATAACACTAGCAATACACACAGCACCAAACACACCCATTACTAATAAAGACAGGCTCAAGTATGTGTTATGTTATGTTTTGTTGTACAATATATTTTTTGATACACTTGTAAAAATCTACTTTAAATAGACTACGTTTTAAGTAGCTACATAATTTGTCATTAGTGATGTGAGACCACTCTGCAGGTAATTGGGCTCAAACAAAGGCTTACAACAGGTTCTTCAGAGAACCTTTTCTAGAGATGGAGACGTTATTGGTTAAGCATTTTCTGACACAACGGTAAACTCAGTAACTTAAGGAAATTAAGCAGGTGACATTTTAATTAATGCGTTATTTGTTTACACCTTGAGCTTATTAATTCAATTCAATTCAATTTTATTTGTATAGCGCTTTTAACAACAGACATTGTCTCGAAGCAGCTTCACAAAAGGTGACATGTGTGAAGCTTATTACTGGACAGTTTAATATTCTTCTTTAAATGAATTGTCTAAAATTCGCTCATTATACCAAATACTACTAGGCTACTACTACTACTAATGATGATGATGATGGTAAGATGAAGCGCGAGTGGGGAAGAAAACACTTGCAGGAGAGGTGTGTGTTCTACCTGAGGTTCATCTCGCCGTTGATCAGCAGGGTCATGAGGTTTGACAGGTTGCCCCCCGGGCAGCAGCCGCACAGCAGCACCGCCACGGCGGCCACGTCGTCCAGAGAGAAGGCGAGCGCCAGCAGGAAGGCCACCAGCGGCATGATGGCGAACTGGCAGATGGCCGCGAGCAGAACCCCGACCGGCCTGCGCACGTGCTCGCCCATCTGACTCATCTCCACCGTGCAGCCGAGCCCGAACATGGTGAAGCACAGGATGAAGCCCACGAACACGTTCATGCCGTGGCTCAGCGGCGAGTCCCAGAACGCCACGGTCAAGCGCGCGGGTGCAACCGGCTGCTCCGACGCGCTCCAACGCGCCAAGGCAACGTCCGGGATCTGGGACGCGTTCGGGGCTTTCTCCGGGAAGTTTAGAAGCGCCGCAGTGAAGAGGTCAGTGCTGGAGTTCTCCATTGTGACCTCAGCTGGGAAGGTGTGACTGAGGGGAAGCTAAGAGAAACCCGGAGAGCCTCTGAGCGACTGCGCCTTCAGCAGCTCGCGCTCACTGTGACGTGACGCTGGAGTGTGCGGAGAGTGCGCGCGCGCGTCCGTTTAGGCTGCGGTGGCACCTCTGATGGAGCATGCATGAGCATGGAGACTTAGATATGAGCTAAATAATCATTCAGTGATGAGAACTGGAACTTTTGTAATCTTTTGCGCATTACACAAAACCTGTAAAAATATCTCTCTTTCATGGAATGACACGTTCCTTAGTAAGAATAACTAAAATAAAGTTTTTAGACCAGCACTCGTCCGGGTCTCCAAATACTCGCCGCGCGCGCGCGCACACACACACACACACACACACACACACACTCGTGCGCGCGTTGGATGTCTCCTCCACCCTGTCTCTATCTGCATCAACAAATCACAGTCAGCCACAGCCTGTTATCACTGTCAATGCAGTTGTTTCTGATTTTATTCCAACATCATAGAACACGGCTCACAAAAACCCCGCCTTCACCGCCGACCTTGGTTTAAAACGTTCCCTCTTAAGACGTGACCACTCTGTTAAATTAAGCAGGATTTTATACTGCCTGTCTCCACAGCTCTGTGGCTTAAGATGTTAGATTTGTAGGGTGTATGTGCGTGGGGTTCAGGGTTATGACGCATTTCACCATCTTTCAGCTTTATGAGTTAAACTCTGTATGCTTTTGCTTGGCATTATTATTAGTAGTAGCAGTATAGTATAGCCTATAGCACAGGTTAACAACCCTGGTCATGGAGAACCCCCTGCCCTACACAATTTATTGTTTTCCCAGCTTTAACACACACACTTCAGCTCAGAATTAGCTGAGAAGTTGAGTCATCTGTGATGAGAGCAGCGACAGCACAACATGAGCAGGACAGGGGGTTCTCCAGTACCAGGGTTGGGAACTTGTGGCCTAGAGTATAGTGGTCAGAGTTAGTAGTGTTAAGAAGATGGAGTCAACAGTACTGACTGACTGTTTAGTAAAGTACAAGGTACACCAGTGTAATGTGGACAGTCTGGAACAGGCGCATAAAAAACATGCTGCTGGAGCCTCAGCGTTGTGCAACTGTGTTCGTGTGTGTGTGTGTGTGTGTGTGTGTGAGAGAGAGAGAGAGAGAGAGAGAGATCGAGATCTGTATGAATGATTCACCTTTATTGATCCACCGGAATCTGCTGCAGCTTTCACACACGGTGCGTAAAACCTACTTTTTATTCAAAAATGCTTTAACAACTAATGTCCAGAGATACTCAATCTAAATCCTTTATTAATCACACAGCCTGCAGTAAAACTACTTAGTCTAATTCTAACTTAGTCTTTGACTACTGGACTGGACGTGAAATCCTGACATTATTTGCCTAGTGACAAATTTACCCATGACCGATATTCCTGTAAAAGCTGATGAAATCTGTCTTTAGGGGATTTATAACGGAAACGAAAACCGAAAAAGCACTAAACTGATTTACTTTCCCTACAGAGTTCACTAGAGCTGAGAGGTAAGGGCTCATTTTATTCATGTTATTCCATGCTGTTGCTCTTATGATCTTAACTACACTTTACTGATGCCTAATAAGCGTTGATTCGTTATAGTTTGTGGGATTCGCATGTACTTTCTGTGTATATTTTATTTTATATATTTATCATGTCTGTCTGTAACATTTACATAAGAGTTAGTGCAGTTTCAAGCCTATTTATTGGGGATCAGGGATGATTTGCCTTAATGCATATGTAAGTTAAAAGATGCGTGTTCGTGTATACGTTTATTTAGTGTTTTATCCTTCAGATGGAGTCTCGCGGCCTCCTTGCGCTCGCGCTGATCCTCTGGCTCCGTTGCTATGGCGCCCTCTCGTGCCCGGTGCGCTGCACGTGTCACTTCGGGATCCAGTCCACAGAGGCAGTGTGTCCCGACGCGGCGCTGTCGCATTATCCTAGCGACGGTCTCCCAGGCAACACTACCTCCCTAACCATCCAGTTCACCAACCTGAGCAGCGTCTCCGCCCACGACCTGGGAGCCACGCCCCTTCTCCAGGAGCTCCACCTACCAGGAAACCGACTCAGCAGCTTACCTGAGGACCTGCTTACCGGGCTTAATCACCTGCACACCATAGATCTTACAGGTGTGTGTAAAGAAATTTAATAAAACCTTTACATACTAGTCCATGAAATGTTTGCAACAGCACATGAGTACTGTTGCAAGAAACTGCCATAACCTACATACAGACTTCACAGGTATGTTTGAGCAAGTGTGAGAAGCAGGATACACACATTGGACCTCATTTATCAATCTTTTAGTAAAGTTATGTGTAAATGTTGGTTATCTGTAGCACATGTGCTCATTTGCATGTAGTGACACCTACAAAACTCCATAAAAGGTCAAGTTCACAGGCAGCTGGGAGCATGAAATGAACAATCAGGGTAAAAGCCTGAAAAATAGAAATGGAATTTATTTTTACCCACTTCCATGCGAGTAAAAAAAAAAAAGCTTAATAATAATAAGCGAGCACTAAATCTTCTGTCAGCTGAGGCATTTATTTAAGGCTTATGGCTCTGTGCAGGCAGACCGGCACCATTTCTTTTCTTAATGTCAGTAATATAAAATGACTGGTTTTCACAAAATGTTCTCCATGGTATTCTTAGTCCCTGACCTAGTGAACTATGGATAAGGACATCTGCTAAATGCTGTAAAAATAAGCAGTTTATTTTTAACTCAACGGTGAAGTCTGGATATAGAAGTGCAGTGATGTGCACATTACTTGATTTGAAGTCCATTAAGTTTATGTTTACATTAGTTAGTCTTCTCATGTGTATATTTACTCTCAGCAAGAGCATGAGTAAGATATGAATGTTTTTTCGAATTAATGGATTTTCATGAATTCCAAATTTCTTGTGTAAATGTTCCTACAAATTATTTACGAATAAATCGGTTCATATCCAGCTTGATAAATGAGGCCCATTAACTCTAAGTGAATGTGTGTATTAGCAGCGCTCTCACATAATCACAAACACATAAAGAGCACGCCTCTAGGTCAGCGGTGGCTGGTGGTTTTTATTTTTTAAAGGGTGTGTGGTTCGGACCTCCTGTTTCACCATATAAGTAAGAGCATGGGAATACTTTTCCAAAATCAGGTCGATAAAATTACTAGAATTAGTGAGCTAAGTTGCTAATTAGCTCAATTTCACTGAAAAATGCAGTAATAGCTAGATATCTAGAGCTATAAATAAACAAAAACCTTGCAAATTATTTACAATATTTAGCAATTACAAAGACAAAATAAGCTAAACTGCACATGTAAAACTCTAATAGAACAGTGTATTGAACATTATTGGTAGCTCTGGACACTTTGAGTCTGGTGCCAATATGTTGACGTTTGAGATGTTGATCAAGTTCATTATTGCTTAAGTGATTTGCATTTGGTTACATGGTTACTCCCCTTTCAAAGATCTTTCAGTCATCATATGGAGAAGCTGTGTGTCCAGGCAGGACAAGCAAAGAGTGCACTGTCCAATAAATGTTGAGATTGAGATTTTTTCTGCACCCACCAGCCCACACATCCATTCACCCCAGGAGATTACGTGTGTCTGGACATGGCTCAATAGGACATATTAAAAGCCTGTTGTCCATTCAGCACTAATCTTCCCTCATTAAAACACAGTGTACTTGGATGTGCCATAGCAGAAATGCTTCTCTGGAGTTCTGTAAGCATTATGTGTCACAGGCATTGAAGGAGATTTTCACACAGGCTGCGCTGAACATTGAAAAAACAATTTGCTTTAAACGAACGGACAGCGCGAGATTGCAGTGAGACATTTGAAAAAACTGATTATCTATCCATCCATCATCTATACCGCTTTATCCATCTGGGTCGCGGGGAAGCTGGAGCCAATCCCAGCATCTTCAGACGAGAGG
>JAQMYM010000020.1:713720-742085 GCA_030014255.1 Parauchenoglanis ngamensis | reverse complement strand
CAGAAGAAAGTGACAGTCATGGCGCGCGCGCACACATACACATACACACACAAACACACACACACACACACACACACACACACACACACACACACGGAGGACAATGAAGGAGGGAAAGATGAACTGGTGCACCTCCAACTAATCACTGTAATGACGTCAGCTGTTGGACGGACACACACACACACACACACACAGAAGCGTTTCTGGCGTTTTGTTTGGCTGTGACTGGAAACAGCTGCTGTGCTTAAAGAATCTCCAAAAGAATTTAATAAGGGTGTGATCTCTCTCTGTCTTTCTCCAACACACACACCCCGCTGTTTGACTCACCAGCTGTCTTCGTCCTCGTTTAAACAGTCCATGTCTTCGATATCCAGGATCTCCACCTCGTCCAGGACTGAAGACTCCAGGTCCTCGCCGTAATCCAGGGACTCGCGGCGGTAATACGGGCTGCTGCCGGCGTGTGTGGCAGCCGGAGATCCGTCGCAGTCATAAGCCGACCCGTAGCTCCCGTGGTACGAGCGCCTGGGGCTCAAACAGCGCGAGTTCTCCAGCGGAGCGGCTCCCACGAAGCCCCGCATGCCGCCCAACCCCACCCCGGTGAAGCCCGCCAGCCCCGCCGCCACCGCTCCGGCTGACAGCGGCGAGTCGTAGCCGGCGCTCAGCGGTCTGGTGTTGGCTGCCAAGCCGCCGGACGTTGACAGCAGAGCGGAGCGACTCCGGAGCTGCTCGTTCTGCTGTTCGAGCTTCTTGACCAAGTCCTGAAGCTTCCGGACCTCCAGGTCCGCGTTGATGTTCGAGTTGATATCCTCCATTGGGGCGAAGCAGCACTACACCCGCGAAAAAAAGAAATACAAGCTACAAGTCAACAAACTGCTCAAGCGTTAGTCCTAAAGTCTCTTAACTGTACACCGACAATCACGCAGTTATAAAGTACGTTCCTGCTCCTATGACCGTCATCTTTCCTTAGCAGTTAAACGCACTAGCGGCTCGGTCGCCATCTTTACCGTCCGTCAGTTGCCAATTATGGAAAGCGGAAAAAGCTGACGCGTTACGTCATCACGCCTGCAAGCAGGAACGAGCACGCTTTGGGAGTGACGCCTCACATGAACGCGCCTCATTTCCTTTCCTTCCAAACAAAAATAAATAATAATATTTAGGATGTAAACTTAGTAAAACTCTCACAATTTTGTATACACCTAAAAAAATACATTTAAAGTAATTGACCAAAAGTATCTGGACATTTGACCATCAAACACACACTTGTGTTTGTATTTTTCAGCATTGCAATTTACCTTCACTAGAACTAAGAGGCCCAAACTCGTTCCAGCATGACAATGCTCCTGTGCACAAAGTGAAGACACGGCTGTGTCTAAAACTCCATACTGGCCCAGTATATGCTGTGTATTAGTATGCAGGTACAACTTCCATAGTGTATTAGACTATTACGCATGTGTCATCATGTCAACATCACACAGGGGGCTCATGGCCATAAATCAGAAAACCAGGCTATTGCTACTAGCGAATGCTAGTTGGTGACCTCGCTGATGTATCATGTATAAATGCCATCTAGCTTAGCAAGCATGCCATTCAGTTACATTAGCAAGCTAGTTAGCTAGCATTCGCTATTGTTTGGGTTATTAGTTTTGTTAAAGAACAAGAAAACAAAACACACCAAAATATGCAACTGATACTTTATATTTATTTATTTTTTTACATTTATATTTGGTGCTGGAATAAAAGCCGCTTTCCTTCTCCATTACATTTTTAAAAACATTTTCAAGTAGGTCTAACTGCAGACTTACACCACATGCCCTACTACATCACAGTCCCACATCATGAAGCCTCCATCTTGCACACTACACCAGCCTTATTAGACCTTGGGTTAAGGTTAGGGTTGGGGACAGGAACCTCTGGAAGTTAACACACATTGTCTCAGGGTGTGTCATGCACTGAAGTGGGTGTGTCTTGTTGGCTGCAAGACTGTAGATAGGCTCTACTAAAAATTTTAGGAAATTGGAAATCACCATGTTGCATCATGGGATGCATTAGCCCAAGAAGTGAGCTCTGGCTGTATACTGTAAATTTTTAACATAGTAGTATATTATCCAGGTAACTGTCATGTATTGCAATATTTAATTTTTCGTGTATGGCATACTACTTCTTTTCCATCAAGATCAGTATATGAGCGGTATGGTACGGTATGATCCAGTATGGTGTTTTGAATTCAGCCATGATTTGACAAACTTGGGGTGGAAGAACTCGAGTGTCCTGCACAGAGCCCTGACCTCAACCCCACTGAACACCTTTAGGATGAACTGGAACACCTACTGCACACCAGACCTAATCTGAAATCAGCACCTGCCCTCACTAATGCTGTAGTAGCTGGGTGAACACAAATCCCCACAGCCACGCTCCAACATCTAGTGGAAAGCCTTCCCAGAAGAGTGGAGCACATTATAACAGGCAAAGGTGGACTAAATCTGGAATGAGATGCTAAACAAGCACATATGAGTGTTATGATCAGGTGTCAACACACTTTTAACCATTGGAGAGCTGTAAAACCCACTCCATACATTTTTATATACCACAGAAATCAGGACAGACATGCAAGCAAAAGCGAGTGCAACATGTTCCAAAAAAGATCACTTTATTCTCAGAAGTGAACACAGCATTTCATTTATTACAGATATACATGAAATATTTAACATGACCTCAAATTCTCATTACTGAGTCAGATGGTTTGTTATATGTACAGTGTTGGGTTGAATCAGGCACAAAGTGTCAAAGGTCAAAGTGTATCTGACCCTGAAGTCTGCTCCAAGATGTTTCCTGACTCTTCCCCCATCTCCTCACATGCCGCCACTTCTCCATCTCCATCTGCACCCTGATTGGTCGATTTTTCCATCAGTCTGTCCTGGTCACAGCTGATATCCTGCGACTCATCAGCCCGCTCTTCCTCCTCCTCGTCCTCCACGTCCATCTCAAACACACGGACGTGACGCAGGTTCGAACTCAGCTAGTTCGGCAAGTGCAAAATATGTGGGGTTAGTTTACTAAATTAGCATTAGCAAGTAGCAATTTGTTTGAATTTGTAGACCTATACTTTATTCATAGAGACACATACATGCTCCAAGTAAGCTGTAAAACAGACAGAACTCAAGTAGTTACAGTAGGCTCATGACAGGTTTGTATAATGTGCTTAATCCAAACTCTTTACAGTCTCTCTATGATTCTAATCTCTAATTCATTGTGAAAAAAAAGCACAAGAATTGCTGACCTTTTACATGCTGCATGGTTAGTTTATCAAGAATCGCATTGAGATTCATTCACGCATTCATATCCTGAACATCTTCATTAAAATCATAAAAATAAGTGTAATAAATCTATTTAATGATCAGTAACTACACAAAATCAAAAACGCATGTAATAACAAACTGCTTACCACGCAGGACACCTTGCGGATGCCGTTCACGGCCACAAACTGGGCTTTCATGTTCTCCAGGTCCCGGCTCATACTTCCCCATGTCAGCCCTCGTACGGGGATCTCAAGGCCCTGCTGGTCCAACCTGGGCCACAAGTGAACAGAACTACACTCACTCTTGAATTCTCTTAAATAAAGAGGGCATAAAGTAACTTTTCCTCCACTGATTCAACATGTGCACAAACTGAGATTTGTGTCTTTACAAATAAATCAATAGCTCTTTCTTTTACATAAAAAATAAAGCTGACAGTGCCTGGGAGGTACCTGAAGGCAGGGTCCCAGCTAAACTCCTCCCCACAGCTGAGGGCAGGGCCAAGAGGAAGCTGGGCCAGAAGGCGGAGCTTGTTCTCATCCTCTTCCTGGGCTTGCAACACCACAGTCAACGTCTCGTCGTCATAGAGACGGGCATCAAGGCAACTATAGGAGCGATCGCTGCAATGCAAAGGTGTTTTTTTCCCCAATTCATTACTTTAACCTGAACATGCAGGTATTTTTTCTTTTAGCCTTTATAAAACTTACGACTGCTCAGGTACAGGTGTTTCATCAACAACACTGCTGTTGAGAGGAGTGTTTAGGTCTATAGAAACTAAGCCATTTTGGACCAGTCTAAAAAAAACAAAAAAAAACAGAGTAACTTCAACCACAATGTAAGTATCATGCCTTTTCTTCTTTATCTGACTGTTCTTTAGGACTTAATATGTATGAATTGCATGCATGTGTGTGTGTGTGTGTGTGTGTGTGTGTGTGTGTGGGGAGAGATGTGATTGATTGAGGAGCGAGGTTACAAACACCTGTTTGGGTCTGATGCCCTCCTCAGGATGCAGATTTTGGAAGTGGACATCTCTGGCATACAGAAAACTACATAGTGCATACCAGCATTTTTATCATTCCATCTGCAGGGAAAAAAAACAACTAGTTACCAATTTAACCATAGTATTATAATCATAATAATGACATAACGCCACATATAATCATCATCATCATCATCATCATCCTACAGTAGCATAAGAACAACAAAGATGTTCCAGTAAAGTAACTGCTTTATCCTGGTCAGGATCAGGGTGGATCTGGAGCCTATCCCAGGAACACTGGACAGGAGAATTTCAACTGGATAAAATTTGAGTCCACACACACACCACAACTACCAACCAGTAGGTACATGTACAAAAATTTCAGCTTCAATTTTAAAACTAATGGCAATACCAGAAAAGGTGTGAAAAACCCTGAAGAATGACACCAAGATCACGTCTCTATCATAACTACAGACCAAGTAATCCAAATTTGAAATTTACAACATTTATTCCCAGTTTAAATGGAAAAACACTAGGACACGGGTGAACAAATTTGTGACTTTCATTTTTTTCTTCATAACTCTAATAATAAAGGTATCTGACTGAAACCTGCACAGATTGTTTCACGCTGAATACTCTACACATTAGAGTGATTGTATTTAGCATCGCACAGTTATTTTGAGTGAATTAGCTGGTAATGAACATGATTAGCAAGGTCATCCACTGAGGTAAGTGGAGGGCAACAGCTACCGATCAGTGAAGTTCAGTTTTCAAAAGAACCTTTAAACTACATTCATAACTTCATTCTTTTTAATTAGGTAGTCTTTTTCCTGGCCTAGATTAATCACCTTCTAAAGTTAGTATCTCTATGAAAATTTATCAGAATTGAGAAAAGATATGTATATGTACGACCATTTAACTTTCAAACAGAAATTCTTAGTAAACGGATCGCTGAAACTTGGAGCAAACTGCTGCAACGAGCTGAAGCGAAGCAGAAAAATTCACAAACAATGCCCAAGAGGAGGTCTCGTGAGTAAGAGGTCATTAGGATTTCCAGGAATTCTCATCCTCTAGCAAATGGGAGGCGATTTTTGAAGGGCTACCCCAAACCACTTTGTAAACCTCAATCACAGCACTCGGGGAAGAACATGGCCGCTGCGCTTGTTTTTTTCAGTCCACGTTCCTACAGCCAGACATGGTGGGGCTAGCATGTGCTTCCTCTGAGGCTCCATTCACTCCTCGCGTTGACATGCATCCTGGGTGATCGGATCATATGAGGACAGAATTAAGAACTGACTTGCATTGGGTCAGATGCAATCCAAGCTCTCAAAATCTCTGTCGCTAGGCTAATCGATAAAGGTGATGCCATAACAGAAGACATGAAAGCTATTAATAGCTTGGTCATCTCATCTCTCATTCATTTATAAGTTTCCTTAACGGACCACTTCCGTGCCATGACAGGGAGCATCTCCTCCTCAGTGACATTAATTAGAGGTGAGTGGAACTCCAGGAAGTCTGCGCTGCTGCTACTTGGACATCAGAGTTCCCCATCATTCAGAACAGCAGGAACTCCGAGAGAACAGTCCAGTCCAGGGTAAGATAGCTGTATGACAGCAGTGTTTATTATACTGGTTAGTACATCACTTTGTGACTTATGAGACCTTAGCATGCATGCACACAAGAAGGTATCCAGGTGATTCTCGCTGCCCCTGGAGGGTATCTGGGGTAAAACCATTTCAAAGCTGGCTGAAAAATTGTGATCATCATGATTTCAGTATTTTAATTCTATGATTTGAGACATTTTAGTGCCATAGAGCTGTTACCGTTAGGTGTTACTTACAGTGACGGAAGCTCAAACAGCCGTGGCATGTTCTCAGAACTGTCAAAAACATAAATATTCACACATCAGCTCATCTCTTGTCTGAGAAGCAGCCTTAATGTTACCATTAGTGTTAAACAGCAGTGTGTGCTACCTCTCAGGCACAGAGTAGAGCCGCAAGCAGACAGCCTGCTTCACTGAACTCCCGATCACCTCCTGGGGAAAAAACACACATCAACAAAACCAAATGTGCTCATAATCATTATTCAGCTTCAGTAGTGGCAAAAGCAGACAAGATGAAAGCTAAACATTTAAATTACATTAGAAACAAATCAGCCCCTAAATGTAGGGCGTGTGCAGTATATGTGAGGGGAAATGAGAAATCATATATAGAAGCAAGTGGAACGAAAAGAAACACAGGTGTGTGTGTGTGTGTGTGTGTGTGTGTGTGTGTGTGTGTTTTCAGGTGCTCATGCTACAGCAATTCAATTCATAACAGTTCCTTCTGCCTGACTGGAATCCTAAGAGCACTTATGCGAACACACACACAACTGACTCAGCAATAACTTTAATGAGAGGAATGAAAACAAAGCCTGTGAGTAATCTGGTTTGTTCAGCTGAGACAAATAAAGCCATGACATTTTTTTATTCATGTGAAAAAAGTCACAAATCTAACATGTGACACAGAGAGAGAGAGAGTGTGAGTGAGTGAGTGAGTGAGTGAGTGAGTGAGTGAGTGAGTGAGTGAGTGAGTGAGTGAGTGTGTGTGTGAGTGTGTGTGTGTGTGTGTGTGTGTGTGTGTGTGTGTGTGTGTGTAGAATTACAGCTGGTTTCTGCAGACAGAGTTCAATGGTGCCCTCCATCAATCTCTTCACGAAGTGCAGAGACTTTTGGGGGTAGGTGGGAAATAGCAGTGGGCTCTCTGCATGCATGCACACACACAAAAATAAATAAGAATAATTACACAAGAGCATACATCTTACAATGAGAAGAACCAAAAACTAACCCACCCCATTTTTACTACCTAAAATGTCTTACAGCTAAACAAATACATGAATAATGAAGAGGAAAAGATTCTCTCTCCTCAACCCTAACTGCCCTCGATCATACATTTATGTACTTATGCATTTAGCTATTCATTTTCATTAACCATAAGGACACTCATTTTATTAGGAACATCTGTACACCTGCTCATATAATTATTCAAATAAAATAAAAATAAATCATGCAGGTACAAGTCAGTTAAAAGGTGCAATAGTTTATTTTTTTTTATCTTAACATTTTTCATCCTTATTTGTATTCTATATAACCTGGAAGTTACGTAGGCCCTGCCCTTAGCAAAAGTTGATTGAAACCCATTTGGGAGACTGATTTCTGGTCAGGAATGCTTGTTTGTGTTTGGATTCGCCTCCTGTCGATCATTGCACACTTTACACCACGGGCCGGCTAAGAGCCTAGGGGGGGAACGTCATTATTCATTTAATCTTACCTAAAGCAATTTGGCACCCCAAATGTTCCAGGCTACAGGTGTTCCTATTAAAGTGGCCAGTGAGTGTAGTTCATGACAAAAGAAAATTCTTTGCCTTTCAGGTGTGTACTCTGCTGAACAAACGTCACCCAGTGATTGCCCTCCATATTTGGGGGGGACACCAAATCTTCATCTTCATCTTTCAGATACTGCAAAAAAAAAACAACAAAAAAACCAAGGGGGAAAAAAAAAAAAGAAAAGAATGATAATATCCACCTTACTGTTTGACAAGTTAAAGCTAGACTAGATCATTAATATTAAATATGTAAAAAAATATATAATATTAAGCAAAATAAAGATGGACATATTTTGAAATCCTCGAATCCCATTTAAGTAAGGAGCATCATGAAAATATGTCGTGCCAAATACCTTTCAGGACACACACCCATACACAGACACACTCGCCCGCCCAACGTGCCCTCACCTGCCCCACGCGCTCCACGTTGAAGTACTTCCCTTTCCGATCAAACAGCTCCTCGTTCTGTCAGGACAAAGAACCCAGGCTGACAATACAGTATGTCATAAAGAAATGTATTAATGTTTAATAAAGTGCTTGTATTTACTCACAGCACTAAAATGCTCAGACAGGAAATCAGCAACAAATGCCAAGTCCTTCTGGGTCATCTGAGGACACAATTAGCGCAAATGGACACACATTATGACTAAAACACACAAAATATTTGAAAAACCCTTCATATGGTTACATTTAGACATTTGTACAGTTCTGAAAAGTACACATTATCCTGAACTGAACTTTCACTGCACAATCAGAAGTTAGAGAACTTTAAAGTCTAAAATATAATCCTAAAGCTAGATCCGGTTTCCTGTAAAGTTGCTCTGTGACAATGTCTGTTTTTAAAAACACTTAATAAATAAAACTGGACTGAATAAAAATTTTTATCTCCAAAAGTGTAAAGAGTACACTTCACACTTATAAATTCTCTGGACAGAACGTCTACGTGTATTATTGGCTTTTTTTCCCCCTCATTTCTGTCATTTTCAGAATTCAGATACAGCAACACCTGACAGCTTTGCACATACCACCATTCATGTAATATTTTCTCATACTAAATATCATCCTGCACCCAAATGCCCTCCACGTTTGCCCCCCAAACCCATCTCCTCCCATTAAGTCAAGTTGCGCTTGCTGCATCACCGTGTCTCAGACTTTCCACATTCACGCTCAGGGGATTGTTTCTCACCTTGTTTAGCTCTGCTGGGACATGATCTTCTGACATGCGAAGCATTGCTTACCAGGAACAAACAAACAAACCCATGATTACCATGATCAAGGACACCATGGCTCATTTTTAAGTACTAAAAAAAAAAAAAAACAACAACAAAAAAAAACAAAAATAGTGCACCGTTCCAGTCTTACCGACATAGAGCCATCTGAAAAAGGCCTTAAAATTCTTCATACTTTTATCGATCACTCTGGAAAGGAAACACACACGCACGCACGCACACACACACACACACACACACACACACACACACAAGTGCTCAATGAACAGTTTATGACATGTTTACAAGAACGTTTTGATGCATAGCAGTGGAACATGTGGAGGCCACGTGCTGACTTACTGCAAGAGCTCGCTAGCCTTGAGTGTGAAGGAGCCTACTGCCGTGATGGCATCTAGAAGAGACACAAAGGTATACACTGCTGTCTTTTAAAACACAGTACAAATTATTCCTGTTTTCACATCAGATGTGCCGATATATTATGTTACTATCAATAGATTTTGATGTCCCAGTTACCCTCTATAGCAGCAGGGTCCAGACCGAGAGGCTGAAACTTTTGCTTCCACAAAGCCATGCCTTTCACCTCACTCAGATGATACAGCAAAGCCTCCGAACCACTGACAGGAAGAATTCGTATGTTAATAATCAGAGGGCACAGATACAGTAATCAATACACAGTGACGGTGGAACATTTTACTCAAAAAGCTAATAGTGGTGGTCCTGAACAGCGCAACAGAAATCCGTTCGCCTTATTGTCAGGAGATCCTAAGATGGAAATGGAAATGTAAAACATAAAATGATGCCAAAGCCATGCACAAGACTGGCCGTGCTTACTGAGCAGGAGGAACGGGATTACTCCCCTGTTAATCACAGCGATACTAGCCAATGTGTGAGCTCATGTATGTGGAAGATTTCATGTATGATTACCTCACAGTGTGTTACGCTGTTATACGGTGCATATAGTGTGTGTGAGTGTGTGTGTGTGTGTAGATAGATAGTATAGAATATAGAGAGGATAGAAAAGCTACTTAAGTGTTTCTCCCCCTTTACTCTAGTGCATCGTACCTCTGTAAGTGACTGATGACCAGTTTCTGGATGCTTGAGTAGGACGACTCAATGGACTGGCCCAACATCTTCAGGCCCTTTCAGTGGCAAAAAAAAGACACAAAAATATATTAAAACAAGGATAGGAAGTGAAACAAAGGAGTTTTCCGGACAATCAATAAAATCTTAACTCTTTCAGAGTTCTGAGTTCATGCATTGTGAGAAAGAAAGAAAAAGACCAAATGCTGTGGTAAAGAACATTAACAGCTCCAGACTTACTTTGACGGTCAGCTGATTCATGAGAAGAGCTTGCAGTTCAGGGCTGGAGGGAGGAAAAAAAAAAAAAAAAAAGAGACAAAATTCACTTCGGTGGCTGTGTGTATCTGTTACATAGCGCCCCCTGTTGGACAGCTAATGCTAATGCAGGCTAATAAGGCTACATTTACACTAGAAATTAAAGGAGATTGTAAGCTCAAGTGCCACATGAACTACATCTTGCTGGTCATTATTGTCTGTCTGCAATACAGCAAACACACTGTTGTTACAAGCACTTTAGCCGCGTGATTAATGTTTACATTGAGCTGCAACAACTAATCAATAAAATTCAACAAAAATAATAATTGGCAACAAATTTTATTACATTTAGTTGGTTATGAAGCATGCCATGGCAGCAAAGCTATTCAAGTCAATTAGGCTATAAGCAGTTAAATTATTTTTTAACCCCTGATCTTTGATAAATGCTACATCAGTTAATTTTCTTGTAAATGCACAGAAATATATATTTTAACCCCTGCCAAGGAGATTATATTTTCAGGTCGTTTTGTCAATTTGTCTGTCTGCTTGTATGCAGGATTGTAAAAAAAAACCTACCAATCAGATTTCCATGAAACTTGGTGGCAGGGTGTAGCATGGGCCAAGGAGGTACACATTCAATTATGGAGCGGATCCGAGTCAGGGCGGCTCCAAGAAATATTTTTTTTCTTTCTCTAACGTTGCAAGATATGGCATTTGGGTTTGGCGGAAGTCTACGATCAACAATGCCATAGATCTTACATTCCAGTACATGGCAGTAAAGTACAAAACATTGCCAATGCAGAAATACGATGACGTCATTGGAAATATATAGACTTGCCCAAACATATAAAGTGAGATCGAATGTTTCTCACAGCTTGAACGCAAGCGAGAACCATCTCACCTCTCAAACGTTCCACATTAAGTCTAATTATAAAGTATTAAAATGTCTGGTTTCTAGTTCAGTAATACATTAAACGTTGTAATCACTGACAAATCACTGTAGTATAAGCAAAATAACACACTCCAGACCGGGCTGTTATACAAAAATAAATCTTTCAAATCTTCAATTTTGGCACAAATCAGATAAATACTTCCTGATCCTTCAACAGAATTGAGAAATTTTAATCATATACATTGTTTTAAAGCATTTTAATTAACAATATCCAAGCTGATTACTCCAGTTTGGACAGAAAAACGTGCATTTCTTCGCTATAAAAATGTTATTTTCAGGTGCAGCAGGGAAATCTTGCTGTCAAAATGAGGCTGAGGATTCCCTCTTTCGTATTACATCATAGAATCCTCATTTAAATATCCTAAAACTAGGATTCCGAGGGAGTTTTCTGAGGCCCTCCTCGTAAACAAACTCGCACTGTTGCTATGGTGACATATCGACACGATACAGTAATAAACTTGGAGCATCAAAATGGAGCTTACTGAACCAGAAATCTGAAAATATGCAAAACTCGAATGACCCAAAATGCGACTTAATACCTGATTAGATGTGACGGGTCTCATACGCACCATCTCCAACATGCACGCGACAGAAATATTAAAATATTCAAAATATCCTACACCATCACATTTGACAGTGGTGTCTGATCTGTACCTGGCATGTCCCCATAGCAACAGCTCCAGGAACTCATCTTGAACCTGCGTACTTGTATTCTTTTCCTGAAAAAACAGAAACAGCAGAGGGAGGTCTCTCACTCATATCAACTATATTTTTCAGTTAAGTTTAAAATCTGTCAGGGAGGAATATTCATCATCCAGCCATATAGACAGCGTTATTGGACCTGGACAAATTTGGTGAGGCGGAGATCCATTTGCATGAGGATGTCCTCCCAGGCCTCGCACATGCAGGTGAGAGACAGACGCAGGT
Organism: Parauchenoglanis ngamensis; assembly: GCA_030014255.1. NCBI lineage: Eukaryota > Metazoa > Chordata > Actinopteri > Siluriformes > Auchenoglanididae > Parauchenoglanis > Parauchenoglanis ngamensis. The sequence goes on along the minus strand of JAQMYM010000020.1, from coordinate 730,007 downwards.
ACTGCGAGAGACACAAATAGAGATCGGCTTTACGTTTACATTGCCAGATAAAAACAACTGCTGTTTCTAAATTTATACAGATATTAGATAATGTTGAAATCCTGACCTGGATCAGGGTGGAGATGTGTGTGAATTTGCGGGCCATCCTCGTTAGCTCTGGGAGACATGAGGACAGCAGTCCTGTGTCCAACTAAAATAAGAAAACGGAGCATCTTCACAGTCCTCATCCATTACACACAATCCACAAACCCACATTTCTGCTGGCTGAACTGGAAGACTACACTGCATTAAATATTTATAAAGACTCCACATTAGGACACGGTGGTAAGTTAGGAATAACTCAGGACAGACCAAACTAAAGTGGATTATTTTTGTATAAATGTTTATACCACAGCGATTTGCCAAAGATTATAATGTTTCATTTACTGATGAATGACAAGTCACACATTTTATAGGTATATAGTTAGATTTAACGCTGTGGAACATCCACGAAACTAGTTAGTTCCCATTCTCAATGATGTTCTAGCACTCACTCACTCGCTCACATAAACGCTTCTTTCCTGTAGACTCTCCCGTCTTGAATCTTTCAACCTATCAATCTATCAACGATTATGTGTTTTACTTTATTTAACATGTTTTGATTGTTATAAAACTGATTATTGCGTATTAGTGTTAGGTCATGTAGAGCATCTGCCGTACCAGTCCCTGTGTATGAGCTGTTACTATAGAAACAGTAACGCATCAGAAGAAGTGCATTAATATAAGACTCTCATTGACGTTACATTGACGTAACTACTGTCCGAAAATAACGCACACCCGACCAATCAGATTCAAGAAGTCATCCAGGTGCGTCATGTTATGACATAATATCGAGATCGTGATAAATTAGATCACGATATATTTTTGGAGTCGCCGTGATATCTTATTACACTATTTCGATTTTAAGTAAATACAAACTGACTTGAAGCAGCTGACTGTAAAATGTTAAAAATATTAACAGATTTTACAATTTTTCTCCTTTTCAGTGTTAAATATTTTTAAAGCATTAAATATTTCGGTGTTAAATAGTCGTTTATTCAGAAATATGTTTATAAATAAAAATGCTGTTTTGAATATAATAAACACATAAAAATGCATTTATGTAGACATCGAGGTATCAAAGACGGTTTTTGGTTTTGTTTTGTTTTTTTCAGTCGAGCCTACATTGGGTTGAAGAAATCCGAGACCACTTTAAAAATCAGGGATTTTTTTTATTAACTGAAATTGGAAATAAACGGATTATGGAATTAAAGATTTTGAAACATTTAAAACAATGAAAGTAAGCGTTCAAGCTCTTGAATACTTAACCCTTTTATAAATGAATTTTGATATTTTTTGAAATGCTAGATCTTATATTGAAGTGTAAAGGTGTAGGAAAACCTTGAGTAAATAAAAAAAAAAAAGATAAAACATTATACCAAAATAAAAAATCAACTGTTAACATCCAGTTAGAAAATATTAAATGTTAATGACAAAAAAATACAAAATTTTATTTTTGAATAAACTATAGCTAAAATATATACAGCCGATTTTGGAGGTAAAAATTCTCAATTTTCAAAAATTTCAATTTTCAACTAGTTAAAAAAAAACCCTGTTTTTGCATCCTGACAAAAATGAAAGTTAATTTAATTTGAGATTTTGTGCAGAAAGTTTGTAATAGATATGCCAGAGACACTGAGAATGGCAAATAGTCTGGAGAGTAACAAACATGCTTTATTGGTTAATTACAGTAATGGGCTACAAGCGATTTTTGCATGAAACATGAATAATATTCAAGATTCTGCAGTAGTATGAGGTCCCTTATTATATTTAAATGTAAGCAAATGTGTGACATTGAGCATGTTAACTGCTTTGTAGGAAAGAGAAACTCTTCCTCATGTCTAATCTCTTCTCCTGAAGCGCGTGATCAGACGACACACTGATGGATTTGATCTAAAACGGATCATAAGCTTTTACACAAACTTGTGGAGTCCACAGCAGAAAAGGGACGAACCAAATACTAAGACTCTGCAATTCATCTCAATATTTCTAAGATTCCACTTTTCACTCAAGTTGTCAATAATATGATTTGTAATGAAAATTGCCACAAAAAAAAGAAGCATTTTCACTAGTGCTCTCGCGCTCTCAGACCTTTTATACCCTGTTGTATACATCCTGATATACACTGTGTATCAAAGAAAGATCAGTTTTTAATTTAGAAACAGGCTACTGACATCACTTTCTGATCAAGTTTGGACACAGTTAAAAAAAACAACACAGACACTCAGAAAAAAACCTGCCTTGAAATATCTGTTATCTACAAATCAGTAGGACTATACGAGTCTGTTCTCTTATCTATATTAAAAATAAACAGAAATGTGAAAGGTTATGAAGGCCTGGTCCGGGTGGTGTTTCACTCACCTGGATGTACTGGATCTCAGAGCTCCTGTCCATGGATCTTATTTCCGTTATGACTGAGAGAGATTTGAGGTCACTTGACAAACAGAGAGTACGGCAAGTTCCAGTGATCTGAAAGAAACAAACCAGAATTATTAATATTTTCTTTTTTTCTCAGTACTGGAGCTTCATGAAGACAAAGTAAGTGAGATGATGAAGATGAAGCCAGAGAGGAGCAGAGAGAAGAAAAGATGAAGTCGCACCCCTTGTAGTGTGGCAATCTTATACAGGCCATACGCATACAGTTCCACAAAACCAGACGGCCCGCCTACGACCAGAATGTTGAACCTGCAACACACATAAGCATGCATCGTTGAGGGAAAGAAATGAAGAGTCAGGGTTACCAAAGCAGGAAATCACATCACGCCACTGACCTGACGTCTCCCAGCAGGTTGGTGACTTCATCAGATTTCTCTTCACTGAAAAAGAAAACAGTGCATGTGGACACACAGCACACATACACCGAGTTTAACAATAAACAAATATAAAGAAACTTGTTATTTAACACAGAGAAACACATAGTCAAATGAGGTGGAGCTTTTAGGACAGAAGGTCTTAAAGTCACATGACTTTGTGCTTTGCAGTTCATCAGCAACATAAGCTTCTTTTGTTTTGTGTTAACCTCAAGAATTTTTTGTTTCAAAACAAAAAATAAAAAATTCAAGATAGATAGAATGATTGAAGGAGAGAAATGGAGTGAAAGATAGATGGGTTATGCCGAGTTGATATTATGATAGAAATAAAGAAATGAAGACAGAGGGCGATAGAGAGAGAAAGAGTGAGAGAGAGAGAGAGTGAATACGATTAATAAATTTAATAGATTGAGAGTTAGATAAACAGAGAAATAAAAAGATAGAGAAAGAAATTAAATAGATGTGGAAGTTAAATATTACAGAGAGAGAGATAGACAGATAGACAGACAGACAGACAGACAGATAGATAGATAGATAGACAGATAGATAATGTATGGTTGTGCTGTATTTTAGCTGTTGAATCTACAGATGAAGTTTGACAGTTCTACCTTAAATGTTGAAGGAGTGGTAAAATCAGTGGCTCTACCTTAAAAGATAATTGGAGGATGGAGGAATGAAATGGAGGGATGGAAAAAGAAAGTAAGAAAGAGGAGCTATGCTAATTGTGCTGCAAAGTATGACAATCTAACAAAATTTACCAACTTCAGTGGTTCTAGCTAATCTCAAGCAGTTAGGCCTCGAAAATGAACTGAAGCCAATGGGAGAAAAGCGAGGGATGAAAAAAACAGAAAGCAGGAGTGATAAAGGGATGAAAAGAGGTGGAGTGCTTAGTAGTATTACACAGAACATATCTAGTAAGTTTGAAGGTATTATCTCGAAAATGTACTATGTGGGAGCAGTTTCAATATTTTCCCTATCGAAGTCTATGAGAAAACTGGATGGACAGAGGGATATTTAAAAAAAAAAAAAAAGAAATATGAGAGAGATATGGATGGAATAGGAAAATGAAAATAACACATCTCAAGTGTCATTTATGCAAAGTTTGAATAAAGTTTCTATGTGAAGTGGTTTGAGCTGAATTAATCACAGAAAATCAGTTAGAAGAAAAAAAAAGACAAGAAGAAGAAGCAGCAGCTGCAGCTTAGAGAAAACACTACAGTGCTATAAATCGAGTCTGAACATTTATAGCTGCTATAAGTGATAACATGAACTAACTTGTTTTAAAGGTAACTATAAACAGATAATAAAATTGCAGGTTATTTTACATGCTCTTAAAGGAAATGAGCAACTTCTGGGTGGTGACACGTGACTCCACCTGCCACCAGTGATTTACCTGTAACTGCCTGCCAAATTGTAATTTCCTCCTTACTTACACAACAGAAACGACGTCAACATGCTCCGCCCACTCACCTAAATATCTTGGATGATGAGCTGTAGCTGAAAACACAGAACATATACGCAACAGTTTTATTCTTCAGAGCACACACTGCATGCATTTTGAACACAACACACAGCTCCGACCCGACGTCCAAACTGACCTCTTGGGTAACGTTGGCAGCTTGGGCAGAAAACGGCTGGACTCGTCCTCCGACTCGCTGGATGAGGACAACGAGCTTTAAAACAAGTGAAATGAAGACCACATCTTTAAACAACTTTAAAAAAAAAAGAAACCATTCACAAATAGACACATTATTCACAGATAAGACGCACTTGCTGTCGGTCTGCACTTCCATCCAGTGCATGCAGGACACGGGGCAGTCAACAGGAAACAGGTGGAGGATCTCCGCCTTCTCAGCATCACACAGGACAACCCGCTTGGTGTCGCCCACACTGAACGCCAAGACTGTCAACAACAACCAAGAAATATTACACAGGCTCCAGTGTCGCTTTTTATCTGGATTTTAAAAGAGCTCCATTGCTGCAATTCACTGCACTCCGAGAGACTGGAGAGAACAAGATCATGTTTGTTTGTCTAGTCTTTGAATCTGATAAACATGTTAATAAGACATACACTAATTATTTCTGTGTGATTAACGAGGAGAGATAATGTATATTTGGCATGTAATAATAAGATATATCAAGGTACAAATGTATGATGTATTTGTAATTGCGTGTAATTGTTTAGACAGCAGATGACACAATATGCATGTGACGTCACCACAGGCGGACAAAACACAGCCTGAATGCTGAGAAGACAAAAAAAAGATTGAAAATAGGAAAGAGCTTTTGTGCAATTGACTGTACAAACAGATTCAAAAAGAAATCAGAGCTCTCAATTACAGACTGCCAAAAGTTAAAGAAAAGTGACGCAAATGGAGGGAGTTTTTTGATCTTTAAGCTGTCTTCAGCCTTCACAGATGTTCATAAATGTTTATTAAGAAAAACCTATTTGCTATTCACTCACTTAATTTCTAATGGAAGGAATATTTTAGTTAATAAACTATTATATTTGACTCCAACCTTTACAATTATTGTTGGCTATTAAGAAAATAAAACAACTTTTTTAAAGGAATATTTAAGTTGATAAAGAATATGAAAATAAATGTTGCATTTTTTTTTTTTATAGTAAATGTTCATTTAATTTTTTTATTTCAAAAATATTATGGGAAACTCGAATCGTGAATTGAGTGAACCTTTACATGCATAATGTATACTGACATATAATGTAGCCCTACTGTTTTGTTCGTCTTTGGTTGTAAAATGTACCGTCACAATGGTTTTTATCGCATTAGTAAATTTGGGTTGAAATCAACAGAACTGTTACAGATAATAATTTACCAGGCTGCTAAAACACGTTTTCACAACACATAAGCAACGTATCAACTAAAATCAAACAGAAAATTCGAAATCCATAAGGAATTCAGTTTACTCTTGGCTCTCTGTGTGTGTGTGTGTGTGTGTGCCTCATTGATGTGACGTCAGAGAACCCAGGCGAGGTGGATGTCGCTGGAATTTCGACACCATTAACAATTCCGTGTCAGAGACGGGTTATTTTTTCCAAGTTCTGAGCACGATGAATTGCAGCGTGTGCATCCAGGTTACTGATCCCGACACTCTCCCGCAACCAAGCTGCTCTAAAGGCTAGAAAACATCTGAGGCACAAGAACAGCCCGTTAGGTCTATTCTAGATCCAGTCTAACATCAGCCAACACTGCAAGCATCCCATACATCAGGGAATCAGATCAGAATTCATACATCAAATCCAGCTTCAGACCAGTAACGGCTCTGATGCTGATGCTTAGATCGGATCGGACCAGTGCAGCTCTCTAGAAACACGTGAAACTCGTCCTGCGAGTTCTATGCCCTGGAAATAAAAAAGATTTGAAATAAAGAACCGTAAGCTTACTTTTGCCATCAGGCCTCCAGGCCAAGGAAGTGATCTCCTTTCCTGTGTTTTCGTTCGGCACTAAACTCCAAACACGCTGAAAATTAGCAAGCCGGTGCAGCAGAAGCTGAAATTGAGGATTAAAAAGAGCTGTAATGTAGAACCAAATCAGAGATCAATACAGACACCAAGATATTCAAGTGCTCTAGACTGCTGTGTGTACAGAAATACAGAAATGGCAGATCTGAGAATGTAATATACAGATATCTTCATAAATTATGTCACAATACATTTGATCTAGATCATGGATATGGTTGATATCTTTTTATATTACATTACACATCTGCTTACAAAATGACTTAAAGCAGCTGATATCTTTTCAGTGTTAAATATTTAAAATATTACTTTTTTATGAATACCATTTTATTTATATTTAAATATAAAACTAAAATATTTTGTAGACTGTAAAAGGTTCTATCAATGACCTATCTAATTTTAATTACAGAACTGCTGGCAGTTTGTTGTAAACCTACCTATAGTTATATATACCTACGTTATAAATATCATTTATCACAGAAACACCTTAAAGAATTATGATACAATATTTTTCTCATATTGTCCACTCAGAGTGTATTATTCTAACTGGAGTATACGCGCTTAAATATATTTATATTATTCTAACTGGAGTATACATGCTTAATAATATTAAATATTTCCAGTCTTGTAAAAGAACCTAATATGGCATACTGTATAGCCGAAAGTGTGTGCATCTCTGACCATCACACCCACATGTGCATGCTGAACATCTCACTCCAGATGTTTGCCTGTTATAATGTGCTCCAGTCTTCTGAGAAGGCTTTCCACTAGATCTTGGAGCATGGCTGTGGGGATTTGTGATCATTCTGCTACAAGAGCCTTACTGAGGCACATACGGGTGTGATGGTCAATTGTCCACACTAATACATTTAGGAGGTTGGAACAACATTAACTACAGTAATATAAGGATATAAGAAGACTATGTGATGTATAAGAGAGAGTGTTTGCTCACCTCGCCGGCAGTGTTGGCCAGGGCTATGAGATCCCTCTTTGGAGACCAGGCCATGTAGAGGACAGGGTTGGGGAGCTGCTTCTCTCCCACTTGTCTGAAAGCTCGCATCCTGAAGACTTCGGACGGAACCGAACTCACAACTATCTACTATATACCGAATATATCTGTAGCTCCTCGCTAGCTGGATTAGCCGTCTTTAGCAATGTGACAGTCAGAGAAAGAGACACTTCTGTCACCTAAAACACTCACAGCACATCAACACGACACATTACAAACTTGTAAACTAAACCAGTTGAACTGTGGCTTCTTCGGAACTTGTTTTTTAGTACATGTCGGTTTTTAATCGACAAACTTCCTTGAAACTGTGCGCACAGTGGGCGCTGACCAATCAGAATCCTCCTTTGCCAGCTAGCGAAGCGCGAGCTAAGGAAGCTGAAAAGGGACAAGCAACTAAAAGGCGAAAACGCTGAATAACGTCTAGAAATAGCTATATATTGTTTATGTCGCGTTCAACTCGGAATTTTCCAACTCGGAAGCTCATGTTCCCACTTTAAAATGTAGAAATGTTCACTAAAAACTGTCTAGAAAAACTGGAATTAATGAGTTGATTGTACGTGCTTAATTTTTAAAAGTGCAATAGTCGATTCTTTTTATTCTTACTTAATCTGGAAGATATTTAGAACATGATAAAAATGTTTGGATTAAGCCAAAACATCAGCACAAGCGTTCTACTGGCTGAGAAAAACGAGTCTGGAAAACTGGCTTCCGGTCCAGAATGCTTGTCTGTGTTTGGATGTGCCTCCTGTCAGTCGGTTTATAGACACTACAGACCACCGAAGATCCTGAGTGCAGAGATTTGTGAACATTGCAACTGGCTGATTACTCAAGGAATAAAAATAAAATCATTCAAATATTTGCACCTTTGCACACTTACATATTTGTCCTTTGTATGAATTTCCATTTCCCTGCACTAGTTTTGTGATTTATCATTGATGGTGTTGTTGATGTTGTCCGTTGTCATCACGAGAACCCTAAATAAAGATAACCTTCAACATTGAAACCGACAGACATACAGCATATTAGAGAATTAATCTTCATTTAAAAAATAAGACTTATGTTCGCAGAAATCAGAATTTTCCAAGTCGCAACCTCCAACTTCCCGCATTAGAGCGTAGTGATGACGTAGTGGCCATGACCAGCCATATCAAGTCTGATTTAAGACCAAGACCTTAAAGGGTCGAATCTGATTCAAGACCAAGACTCTGGCATATTGTTGCGGTCGAGTCAAGGCTGAGTCTTTGGAGGAGGCGAGATTGAGTAAGGCCAAGGTGCAAAAAAAAGTCAGTTTTCAAGACCATGGATTTAATCAGACTTGTTTACCATCACCATGGTTAATATTCCGCTTGTTGGCTATGGGGCAGTCTGGCACACTCTACATCTCCAGCTCCTGCAGGGAGATGCAACAAAAATATAGCATAAAAGCATCCACCCTCTTCATATGGGTTCTTATAGTCTGTAAAAATACCTGGAGGTCGAAAGTTGCTCAGCTGGGGTCAACCTGAACATTTGATGAGACCGAAAGTAAAAAAAAAAGTATCCCAACACTGAACATACTGTAAAAGTCTTTAAGATAGATATTGAGCTTCTTCGCTTCTTCGGTCGCTCACATTAGGGTGTGTTAATAACTGCAATGTACTAAGATTTCATATTAACAAAGTGTGACATTTAAAGGCATTATATAGCTTTCAGCACAAGTGAACACAATTATACACTGTTTTTTCCTCTGTGAGGCACTGCACACTATGTAATGCTGTCATAATTAATAACTTATGGATTCATTTTATATATAGTCTTAATGTGTATAATTATTTTGATAGCATGAAAAATGGAAAAGTTTATCATTGTCACTGTGGTGGGAAAAAAAGGTCATGAATCCAACTCATGCAGCTCTGGTCTGAGACCGATTCAAGGCCAAACACTTAATTACCTTGTTTTCTTGCATTAAAAAGTCATGGCAATGTGTATTTATTAAATAGGGATGTCACCAGTGTGACCTGCGTATCTGAGAAATCCCCTTGCTTTCGCAGTTTAGTCATCATATTGTTGCCTACAGGGAGCTTCGCCTTTCATGAAGTTTTGTGTGTGTTACTAAATGTAAATTACCTGTGCAGTGAACATGCTTGTTAATTTATGGCTGATTTGCATTTATAAACATGTAATTATAAACTCAAATGAGTATGAATAAACCTTTTCGAAATTTGACAGGAAGTATTAGTTCTGCTACTAAAAGGCTGATAAACAATGCCTAGTAACTCCAAATCCATTCCCTGGGCCACATTTATCTTTAATTAAAGTTGTGTTTATCTTTTATTAAACCTGTGTGTAAGTGTTTGTGCAAGCCAAAGTGAACCAAAAAAAAACTTTCTGCAGACCATTTGCAAATGTGTTTTGTCAACTTTTTTTTATTATTCTATTTAAAAAAAAAAACCTGCAATAGAAACTCGCCTAACGTTAGTCTGTGATCATGGTCACATTGTGATAAACCTCTCATGGTAGACATTCCTTTGTATCCAGTCAGCATGGCTGAACTGTAATCAGTGGATTGTTGGGAAACGGGAATAGCTCAGAGCTGTCAGACATTCAGCAGCGAATATGATAAGGGCCCTTAAATAGAGCCTTGCTGCTTCTCTCCGACCCACACACACCACTGTCACTTTCAAACACCTCTGCAGCTAGCCAGCCATCATTAAACAGCAGACAGGCTCCCATTTCCCCTTCTAAGTTTAAAAAGTGGCTTCATGTCAGTCAGAACAAAGTCAGATTGGAGAAAGATTCACTGGTACTCTGAGTCTAACAGAATGCCAGAGAGGATCGTTAAAAGTGGCAGGTGAAGTGAATTTAAGTAGGAAATAAGAATATAAGAATAAGAAATAAGTAAAGAAAATACAGTAGATAAATATTTTTCGTGTTTGTGCTGTGCTAAAAGCAGTGTGATGTGTCACGCTTGTATCAGTATTTAGTAAATGAGCCATTGATGCGACGTTATATTCAGCGTGGGATTTTATGACTTGGCCACATGGATATGTTTTAACTCGCAAAACTCAATTATGGTCCTGGCAGGTGTGAGTGAAAACTGCCAAAATTTTACTCTCAGGTCAAAATAACCTTAAATTGATTTGTAGCTTCAAATTAGAAATTCAGATGTTGTATAGTGTTTTAGTTTTTGTTTTGAAAGCACATGACCGCTACATGCTAGCTCTCTGTGCAGAAAAACCTGCACTAATTCACTGTAAGTGATCAATTCGAAACCCATCTCAAACTTTTTCTTCATTCACGTCATACGTGAAAGCTTTGAACAAAATATGCCTTATTTTTTCTTTTCTTCTTGGTCACCTGTGAGACAGTTGTGGTCCATTATAAATGGAATAACCATACAAAAATCAATCGAAAGAGTTTAAAATATAGACACTTTGGCAATATATCTTTAATTTCATATTACAATTTAAGATCTATGGCTTAGGATGTCACCATATAGCTGCGGATTGTTTTTTGGAATATTGATGGCTTCAAAAATGGTGACTCGTTACTTGCTGCAGAGGATTTTGGGAAAAGTGAGCCGCCATCTTTAATTCATAAACGTTTAAATGACCTTATGAAATAATCACGGAATAATGCAAAAGCTGAGAAAAAAGGTAATTTCCTATATTATGTTGTAGTGTATTGTGAAAATAAATTATAGTATATAGTTAAACAATATCATTAATATTCTGTCCTCAAGTTGTTTTACTAGTTTAACCATATTGGCATTGATAAAAAATAATATTCACCTTTTTTTATTATTATTATTATTTAGAATGCAAAATCATCGTAAACCTCTGACCAAGTCACAATACTTTGTCAATTCAGGTTCTGCTGATACTGGAGAGTTATCACAACTATAAATAAAGATTTAGAACTTTCTGCTTTTAGGAGGAATTAAAGCATCTTACAAGTTAAAGTTACAGCTTACTCAGTTCTGCATCTTGCAGCACATTATTCAGTATCTCCTATAAATGATATAACAGCTTTGGTTATGTGTTTTGGTGTGTGTGCATACTGTATGAGTTTATGGCTGAAAAGCACATCTTCTGTGAACAATCCAGACAGCATATCTGTGATGTTAGAGGTAAGGAGCCACCTCTCTCTTGCTTCCTCTCTAACTTTTCCTTTCCCTCTCTCTGGATGTGAAACCTGAGCCAGTGGGCCAAATATAGCGGTGGCGGGTGAGCGGTCAGGGCTCAGGACAGGTGGGACGGCAGGCCGAGTTCAGGCACTGTGCAGCACGCTGACCAGCTCACTGTACAACACTCCAGCTTGACTATAGAAAACAGGAGAGAAAGAGAGAGAGAGAGAGGGAGAGAGAGAAGATATATGATATATACACAAGTGAGGAAAATAAACCCTCTGTTTTATCTCACTGACAGAAGTAAACTTCAGAAAAACTGGACAAAGTGGGACAGACGTTCGTGGAAAAATACTTGAAGGTAAAAAGAAAGATATTTCCAGCTTTTTAGGTTGAATACTAACAAGATAAATGCCATACGTTTGTTATTTTTTCACTCAATTATATTGAACTGTAACCTCTAATTCTGCTGAATGACTGATACGTGATTAGTAGACATTTTAATTTGTTTGGCTGCAAGTTTACAAAATGAATTATGGGTGTGTTTTAAGCTAGAACTGTTTAAATATTCATACTTTGTTTTTGTGCCTTCAATGAAAGAAGGAACAGCACAGTGTGCGCTTTTAGCATGTTGTCCAGGTGCTGTTGATCTGTTTTTGCATTCCATTATGAATTATTCAGCAATTCCACAGAGATGCTTACATTTCCATTTAAATAATAGGGCTTAAAGAGTGTGAGTGTGTGTGTGTTTGTTTTATCTGTAGGAGTGTAAGAGTTTGAAGCTGTGAAACATACCCCTTGGGGATCAAAAATAACAGCTGGCCTCCAGGTCATCATGACGGAGAGAATGTCACACCATCACAGTCGCTCCCAACGCATACACACACACACACACACACAAAATTAATCACAATTAATCTTAGAATCAGATGTTAGATCAGTGGAAATCTGCTGCAGGATATGGATCTTGCTCTTAAAATAAATTACAACTATAGTAACTGTGCATTTGTTTTAGGACACTTCAGACCCTCAGCCTTATATTTAGTTCAAGCAGTAACTTGGAAGCCACTGGAGTATCAAATAAAGACAGCTTTGAACTTTGAACATAAAAACTATAGAAACTGTGCACCATTTTTACAGCCGTCACACCAATACATAACTAAGTTCATAGACATATGAATTCATGATACAGGTTCACTCCGAGACTCGATATGTTTGGGAGAGAGACAGCTACCTTTCTGACTCTGTTTCAGCTTCATACTAATGTTTCACCAACTGTAGCATGGAGGGTTTTGGGGTTTTTTTGCACAAATGATTGATATTGAATGTAACAGAATTGTTCATTGTGAAATATATTTGTTTCTTCTACTTCTTCTTCTTCTCATTATTATTATGTAGAGATCTTGTTTGATTATTCATTTGTCCATAGTTAATTAGTTTTGTACTGCATTCCAGTTGGGTGTTAATGAATGTTTAAGATATGTTAATTGATATATTGATATAATTGATATATGATATGTTCACTCAATAGTGGCATAATTTACCGCAGGATTATCTTATAACGGTGACAGTGAAGTACAGTACCAGTGAAAAGTTTTCACACACCTTCTAATTCAATGGTTTTTCCTTATTGTTATTACTTAAAAGGCAATTCATGTCGTTTCTCTTTACTTAGGTGAGCGGTTCTTGATATAATAAGGATTACTCCAGTTGTGGAACAGGGCTATTTACTGTACACCAACACTACCTCCACACAACACTACTGATGATCTCAAACACATTAAGAAGGCGAGAAATTCCACTAATGAACTTTAGAAACGTCACAGCTGTTAATGAAAAGCGTTCCAGGTGACGACCTCATGAAGCTGGTTAAGTTAACGCCAATAGTGTGTAAAGCTTCAAGGTAAAAACTGGCTACTCCGAAGAATCTAAAATATGAAACAAATGCTGAGAAGTTCAATCACAATTACAATCCCAATGAGAAAAGCATCAGTGATTACTGTTTATATACAAGTCTAGTGCATCATAAGGGTCTTTTGGGAAATCCATCTCTGACTCAGCCTTGGCTATGTTGCAAATGCTGTTCCTATCTTGGTGACATGGCACTGCAGAGTCACTACATCTTGTATGCATTCAGCCAAATTATCATCCATACAGCTGCTAACACAAAAGTCATAAGGTCCGAGTTTATCACAGACAGTAGTGATGCTGAAAAAGACGATGTGCTTATCAGCCTTCTCCTTCACCCGGCTCTAACACTCAGATGCCACTAACATGGCATGTCTCTCTTTTTCCATATTGAAAGCATCTACCGATATCCATAAAGATGCTCAAGTGACTGCAGCTGATCCTGAATAAATAAGATGGCTGCTTCAACACTGGTGTATCTCTTTCTGCAGAACAGACTTCCTGACCTCATGTCTTGCTGTTATAATACAGCTGTGTCACAGCGCAAGCACCTACTTTAGGCCATTTTTAAAATATAATTCTGCGAGCTGATTAAGTGCATTGATATGCTATATGCTAGAGGTTCACTTTACATGCTTTCTTGAGTGGCTTGTTTTTTTAATGCTCTGAAGGATCATTGTCATATACTATGCAAACTGCCAAGGTACATATCCGTGACTTTGATGCAGACTGAAATGTGGCCATTTACTGACGTCTGGTGGTGGTGCTACCAACTACAGCTAATTCGGATTAACCTTGTGCAGGATTCAGTGCTGTTTAAGTTTAATTTAACTCATTATGAAGGTCACAAATATAATGCATGCTGGGTTTGCTATCCATGGGAAAGATGGGTATATATATTTTTCTTTATAATGTGACACATACTTTTTTTCACTGTTACATAATACAGTGGTTTCGAATAAAGCAGGCTAACATTAAGCTTAAAACAAGTCCTGACCTCAACCTAATCAAAAATATGTGGACTGTGCTTGCAAGTTGGCTCTGTGCTAGGAAACACATTTAACTGAACTCTACCAAATCTGCCAAAAGGAGTGGTCAAATATCCCACCAGAAAAGCATCTGGTCAAGGTGAAACTTGCCTTAGCATTTAACCAAATATTAGGTTTACTGTATGTGTAATTTTGACCCTGAACTAAAATCTCACAACTGGTGTCAAAAGAGGATGGCACAGTGGTGCAGTGATTAGTGGAGTTTGCATGTTCTCCTCGTGCCAGTGTGGGTTTCCTCCAGGTGCTCCGGTTTCCTCCCACAGTCCATGGAGATGAAGGTTGAACCCAGAGGTGTCAATGTGAATGTTTGTCTCTGTGTTAGCACTGCGATGGACTGGCGACCTGCACAGGGTGTACCCCCGCCTCTCACCTGAAGTCAGCTGGGATTGGCTCCAGCTTCCCCACAACCCTGACTGATAAGCGGTGTAGAGAATGGATGGATTTAACATAGGGACATACTTTATTTATTAACATATTCATATTTTTATTATGATTTACAGACAACACTTGGAGAGTAACTCACTATTTAGTAATCAGTAAGGTGTTTCACTTTGTTCCAGGAAGTTTTGTTTCTTTTGCATGCAGGTCACCTGTGGAGTAGGCAGGATTGGGGGTGGAGCTTCGAGTTTCCAGCCCGTAGCTGGATGAATAATGTACACTTTGGTTGGCCAGCTGTTGAAGTCAAGGTAAGAGTAACGACTATTTTATTTTGAAAAAAATAAAATAAATAAATAGTGGAATAGGGAAAATCTATACATATTAAATTTAGGCTTCATATAAAAAAATTAATACAAGTTTTGACTTTTAACTTTGTACAGCCTATCGCTTTTAACATTAAATACTTTTACATGATCATGGTTAAATGCACGTTAGTGTGCTACAGTCTATTACAGCAATGTGTACATTCATATGTTGTTCGTTTGGCTTATCCCTTCCTTTACTTGCTAAACTCCGCTTATTGTTAAAAATATATTTTAAGTATGGAATCAAAAGAGACTGATAGTGTTGACAAATGTCATTCATGAATGATCTTGAAATCAGTTTCAAGTATGTTTTTATGGTTTCTTCCCTGTTTAGTTTTTACTTATTTTACAAACATGAAATATAAAATAAATAATATTATAATATAAATAACAAATGAAATATTATGCATTTAAATTATTATATGTATAAAAAATAAACATCATTATTAGTTATTAATAACTAATATTTTAGTTAAACTCAAACTCTTTAACACAAAAATTACTTTAATTGTAAATGTAATAATTATAGAAAATTATAAAGTAAACATTTGCAGTTTCAAATATACATTTCATTTCCAAATTCAATTCTAGTATCTGGATATCAGATCAGTGCTGTATCTAATTATTCTATTTAACCAAGTTATGATGTTTCACATATACATTATATCACATCATATCATGAAGCAGATTATGTTTGTATCATTTTGTATAGCAAATTATCTTCCACATAAAGCTAAGCAAACGTACCAAATGTTCCCTAAGCTATGTTTTATAGGTGACATTGGAAAGTCTAAATGTTGTGCTGATCTTCTTGTATAAATAGAACAGACTGGAACAAAAATAGCAACTGTATTAAAATGATAAATTGTGGATTGTACCTTTGATAAGACACTAGGTGGAAATGAAAATTTTGGTCAAACATTTTCCAAACTTGCATCTACACTACCAGTCAAAAGTTTGGACACGCCTTCTAATTCAAATTTTTTCTTTATTTTTATTACTTTAAAAGAGACTGGATAATGATGGGCTGTTGTTTCTCTTTACTTAGTTGAGCGGTTGTTGACATAAAAGGTTATTAGTGGAATTTCTTTCCTTCTTAATGCA
>JAQMYM010000020.1:696843-713620 GCA_030014255.1 Parauchenoglanis ngamensis | reverse complement strand
GTGTCTTTTAAGTAATAAAAATAAAGAAAAAAAACATTGAATTAGAAGGTGTGTCCAAACTTTTGACTGGTAGTGTACATATTTTCTTTTAATAATTTTTTGCTTGTAATATGCATGAATATAAAATTTATTTTTATTCAACACAGGTATAAACATTTAAAAACATTTTGAAACTCTTTTTATGATGCTCCATGTGCTCGCTTTCATCCTAAAATGTGTTATTGCTCTCTCCTCCTGCTGCTTAACTCTTCTACAGCTGCACTCATCCTCTTGCTCACAGCCCTTTATTTCTCTCTTTTCTTTCCTCATGTTCCTCGCTGTCTTTCTTTGTTTTACCATTTGATTCTGAAACACATTTCTACTTCTTATGCATAATGATAAGAATATATCCATTAGTAGTGTGATGTGTTATTGCTAAAGTGGCACAGAAGAAAAAACAAGCTAAAACATATTTGCCATTCTGTTCTAAATGTTTTGCCCTTTTGCATGACCATATATCTTTTAATCAAGTTTTACTTTTATTTCTTGACATGATGTGCTTCACGTTTATATGCATTTTACTTCTCAGTCAGTGATCCTCATGATCCTAGTTACTCAGAGCAGATTATACACGTTAAAATACAGAGAGATTGGAGTTTGTCTGCCACTTTACAGCATTCGCTGTGTTTGTGCCCAGTGTGGATGCAGGTTTCCCCCTCACCTGTGTCTGCTGACGGCGCGCGCGTGCTGAGTGTGTGTTGGTGGTGTGTATGACCCCGCAGCCCAAACGCACCCGTGCAGCAGCAGTGCAGCCAAACACAGAGCAGATCCGCCCGCCATGATTCACACAGTAAAGGAGCAGTTCTAAACTGAGTTACAACCAATTCAATATGCAGTTAGACCTCAAAAACAACAGTTCAGGGTATTAAAGAAGTCCGCGTCGCGCGCAGGAGCGAGTGTTCCGCAAAGGTCTAATCCAAGCGCTCCATCAGTCCCTGCGAAAAGTCTCATAACCTCAGCTTGAAGTTCATCTCCTTTATTCCGCAAGAACCAAAGCTGAGGATCCCTTCAGCATCCACATGATGATCCACACTGAGAAGCGGCAGGAGCAAATCAGACAAATGCTGACTGTTCAGGAGCTGCTCTCTCTCTCTCTCTCTCTCTGTCTCTCTCTCTGTCTGTCCCACCTCTCTCTCTCTCTCTCTCTCTCACACACACACACACACACACACACACACACACACACCCCTCTCTCTCTCTCTCTCTCTCTCTCTCGCTCCCACTTCTCACACATATATTTAATACTTGGATGCAAATCAATCACCACCTAATATCTGGAGCCCATGGACATCACCAAATGCTGAGTTTCCACCCTTGAGATGCTTTGCTCTCTCTCTTTTTAGTTGCTGTTTATTTATGGCTCTTTATGCCTCTAGTTTTGTGTTCAATAAGTGAACAGCAGCTCAGTTGGGTTGGCTGACTCAGCCATTTAAGAACATCCCATTTCTTTGCCTTAAGAAGTTCTTGGGTTGCTTTCATCCTTTGCATCATCACCAATCTGTACTGTGAAACTCTGTCCTATCAGTTTTGCAGCATTTGACTGAATCTGAGCAGAAATTAAAGCTCTATACACTTCAGAATTCATCCAGCTTCTTCCATCAGCAGTCACATCATCAATTAACACCAGTGACACAGTTCCACTGGCAGCCTCACATGCACATGTAATACCACTGCCTCAACTACGTTTGACAGATGCTTTGGATCATGAGCCCTTGCTTTCCTTCTCCAATCTCTTATTTTCACATCATTCTGGTACGAGTTAATCATGGTTTCATCTGTCCAAAGAATCTTTTTCCAGAACTGGACAGGCTTTCTAGCAAAGGCTAATCTGGCTTTTCTTTTCTTGAGTGTCACGAGTGTTTCACATCTTGAGATAAACCCTCTGTATTTGCATTCATGAAGGGAGTATGCAAAAATGCTGTAATTCTTAAATGGTTAATGTGATAATGTGACACTTCAATGACATATTAATTGCATCATTTCAAATCCATTGTGGTGGTGTACAGGGGCAAAATCTCAAAAATTGTATCACTGTCCAAATGCTTATGAACCCGACTGTATTCTACAAGTTTCTGGAACTGCACATAAAGGTGCATTATGTTATGTTCTCAAAAGTTTCTCAAGATTAGGTCTCTGTCACTTAAGTTGGTAGAGCTGAACAAGATTTGATTGATTTTTTTTTAATTCCTTGAGCTCCTGCCCCTTTTCCCACCCATAAGCACAAAGCAGTGGTTCAATTAGAGTCAGCATTAGCAAGCACTGTCATGACATCACTTTCAAGTGCACTATATGACACTATAAACGTGCACAATCCGGCTCATAATGACTTATGAGAATGCTCACAAGTGCAGTGTCTGTTCTTTTTTCTATGTAATAAGAGGTTTTAGCATGTTATCAGAGTGCAGACTGAAAAGGGCATGAAAATAACTTTATATTGATTTTGGAGTGACTCTTACCTCTAAGAGGAAAAGTGGATCCAAACCATGCCAGCAAAATTCCCCTCATAGTATAACAGAGTCACCATTTTCATCAGCCTGTATCTTCATAAATTTAACCCATCACCTCTGTGTACTCTGTTTCCTCTTTTCTGCTTAAGGTCTCAACACCTAGAAGCAGCAACAGGGGAACTCGCACGGATATTTAATCTTTCTAAATGAAAAGGGAGTGCTGTTTGATATAAAGCTGTGTCCTTTGAGGACGGATAGGTCGATTTCTGCAAGAGTAGTAGAGTAACCTCACTTGAGAACAATTATTGTACCCAGTGTCTCACATGGCACTCGAGCATAAAAAGTGGGGAATCAACGAACTGTGTCTCAGTGTTAATGTGTCCTGAACAGTGACTTTTTCATTCATGTAGGAAACATTTGTTGATATGGTAGGCATTACAGTATTTATATACATTACTTATATTACTGTAGAATTACAGAACTGATAGATCATGGACTGTGTCAGCCAGTTCTCTCTACTCACTTGACATCTTAGATTGCACAAGTGTCACCAAAAATAGTTTCTAAAAGTCCACTGGGATCTCACAGTTAATCTGGGAGGTATATGGAATTCTGGGAGAAAAAGTCAAGTCATTAGCTTTGGATGAAAATCAAGTTGGATGTGTTTAAGATTAGCCCCTAAGCAGAGTTGATAATAGATTTAAAAAAGGGTGGAATGTGTGTATGTCCTCCTTCATTGCTTTCATAGCCAGCACAACTTGACCTCAACTCCAAAAGCCAGGAGTCTATTTAACTTGAAATTCCCAGTCTAAAGTGTAATATCTTTAATCTTTTGATAACAGAAATATCACATTCATCAGCATTAGGTGTGTTTTTCATTCATGTATTGCAGCAACATCAAACTGACTTACTCTGCTTCATCTCAAGCTCAGATAAATATTTTCTTATAAAATATTTGTCTCAAACCATAAACATCAATATACAGTATACTTTTTATAGCATTGCCATAGTGAGTATAGTTGGACTGTATCATTATGATCCTGTTTTTCCTGGATCTTTACCACTTTCATTTTGAACTTTCAGTTTGTGTTTTTACAAAGCACTGTTAAGACTTTGGAATTTGTGGGAGGCATTAAAATTCCAGTTTAGAACCAAACAATGTGATATTCTGTTTCATTTATTCCCAGAGTGACCCAGAGGATACAACTTGCAGTTTTTTTTAAACCCAGACCCGGAGACAGACTGTACTTTAATAGACTTTAGATGATCTGTGACCTCTTTATAAATCAAATATCCATTTATCACACAATGCCTGAACTCCATCTAATGACTACATTCTTTTACAATGAACTGTGACATATGAAGGTTTTTTGGGGTTTTTTTTGTTTTTTGTTAAGCTATTGTTATTTTTGCACTTTTAGACACTCACAGGATGCATATAACTGTGGAATCCTGTTTCACTTTCATATATTTTTTTACTAGATCACAGCAGTGGTGCTATTAAGTAAAAAAAAAAAAAAAGAAAAGAAACCATAACAAGAGCTGTACTGGAGCAATAAAGATCAGTCAGGTTTAACACAGGTCATTAAACTACAGTGTGCTGCCCCACACATCGCTATCAGACACTGTTTTTTGCGTGACCACACACAAGGTCCTCACGTTTACACAAATACCCTTAATCAAACGCACTGACAGCTGCTTTCCTCTGCAAAACACACCCACACTCCCAGGGAGATGGAGGTGCTTCCAAGATTAGCCTAAACTCAAATTTTTTACTAGACTGGATAAACAGTTTAAAGTGTATGATGAGATTTAAAATCATGCTTCTGGGCCTCTAATGGTTATATGTGTGTTAGAGATATCTAACCTCTTTGTTTTAGACTTTTAGACCATAAAGTGCTAGATTTCGACCATGAAGTTTGGCATTTAGAATATGAGAGCAGGTTTAAATAAACATATCATTAGATTTAGGTTAGCATAAGGTATACTTTGTTTGGCCATTATATTACATTCATTCTATTCAAGTTATTAGACTCATGACTGTAGTAAATGAAGCACTGACAACTTCACTCCCAGTTTTCACCTCTGTAACATCAAAAAAGCATTGTTGTGCTGTAAAAGGAGAAATAAAAACTTTTATGGCTTTTCCTCTCTTGTTTTTTTGTTTGTTTGTTTTTTTGACATTTCCTAAAATTGCTTTCCTTCTAGCAGGTAAGATGATCTTAACTAACTTATCTTCAAATGCTTTTGAGAAGCTGGGGCAATGGCTGCTATGCCTACACTGGTGGAAAGATCAAGCAATTTTTCTGCTGCCAGACAGCCGAGTGACATAGCTAATATTTACTCTGCTGGCTTGATTGTGGAAATGGTTTGCAGTTGTAGTCAAGTCAATTTCTCTTCTTAAAGAAACTTATTTTTGCAAAGCTAATTTGAGTTAGATAGGTGTTAGCACAGATTTACCTAGCCTAATAGTACTTCTGTGGTTCACAAACATCACTGCAAACTGTCTGTCAGTTGTAGCCTTTATATTAATGTACATGTACTATTACGTTATTGTTTCTATAGTAACAGCTCATTCACAGGGAGTGATCTAAGGCCAGTAATAAAGGTTTTCTGAGGACTTTCTGGTTTGTCTGTGTCATGACAAGCTGTGTTTTACATCTTCAAGAAAGAGAGAAAAAAAGGAAAGACTGTTTATATTGTAAGTAATAACAGGAACTAACTTGTTTCTGGCATGTTCCACCATGTTAAATGTAGCTGTAAACAGTTAAATGTACACTTAATGTCACATTAGTGTTTTTGAAAATGTATTGTTTGGCAAATTGCTGAGGTATAAGATGAATAAAATGTTTTAGGATGTGCTGTTACTGCAAAATAATTAACTTTGGTGTGGTAACAAATCACACCACAACAAATCATGGACTGCCATGTTTTATTTTTTACATGTTCTGCAACTACTATAAATATCCAGTTTCATACATATGTGGTTCTTCCCTAAACTGTTGCTACAGAGATGGAAGCATACAATTGTATAGGATGTCAATGTATGCTGTAGCATTACAGTTTCCCTTCATTGGAACTAAGAGGCCCAAACCTGTTCCAGCATGATAATCTTACCTGCTAGAAGCCCCTGTGCACAAAGCTATATACAGGAGCAACTGGCTCTGGGTCTGTAGGGACACAGAGTTTGACATCTTTAACAAGTCTGACAGTCTGTATACCAGTAATCTCTCAGAGGACTACTCTGTACACAAACACAGACAGTTATTGTTGGCTGATCTGGGTGGTTCACTTTAATCAAGCAATTTCAGTACATTCATTATCTTGTCGTTTCATCATTACAGATGATGTGATGGCAGAGTCGCTGAACCTTTAAGACTTCAGACCTGACTGATCGATTTTCCATTGCCTACACTGCTATTCAATAACAAGGGGTCTGACTGATTCAGTGATGGAATAAGAAGACTTCTGTTTGGTCCATGAGTCTTCTTTGGTTCTCATTTTTTAGGTGTGGCTCTGTCGTTTATGGGGCAAAGAGGTCTGCTTGTTTCAGAATTGAATTTCAATAAATTATTGTACAAAAATTCAGAGGAGCAAAAAACCATGAGCTGACCACTAGGGCCCTGGGCCCCTGGGTACTTACAGTGTGAATTGACCACTAGGGCCCCCAGACCCCCCGGTGCATACATCAAGTGTAAGACCTGGTACATACAGTGAATGCTTATCATTCTGCATAACAGTACAGTTTGAAGGGTATCATATTATTGATAGCTAGCTACCCACTGTCCTTAGCTAACTGCTCATTCAGTTGTCAACAGAAATTATTTAGCAAGCTGCCATTTTTGCTACTAGTTGCCCTTACAACAAAATTAGCTGCACTAAAAAGCCAGCTGGTTAACTAGACTAGTGTCTGACTAGTTAAGTGGCCCACAACTTAACTAGTTAGATGTCATTTGTTTGCAGGTCTCTGTGTGAAACTGGCCTATAGTCCCTAAATGAATGATTCTTCTCAGTACTTGAATGTCAGTTAGGAATAGCAGTTACAACCACCCAAACAATAGTTCAATAACATTATCATGATAGGATTTGCTACCTTAGTTGCTACCAATCAATTCAGCAAACACCTGTACTCTATGCGTGCAAAACCTAACCACACAATGCTTGGGGTCCTTAACCAATAAAAAAAGTGGCTATTCATGCACATTATGCATCACATGCAAGAGACTAATGACTACTGTGGAAAGAAAATCAACAACATACGTTGGTTAAACCCTTTTCATTTATGAAGGAGCCCTGTTGCTGTTAATGTTTACCATCTGCACCTTGCTTTATTCTCAGTAGGCGCCGCACAGTTTGCGGTCACAAATGGCACTCGCGAGCTGGCATTGTTTACTGGTGGGAAAAACTGATTCTGTCTGAGATCCTGCTTAAAACCAACAGAATGTTAAGCTTGCTGCCATCACTTTTGACATTCAAGTTCCACAGTGTAATGTGTGTTTAATATCCAAGCCAAAGGAAGACAACACATACCTATTTACTGTCAAGAACTAAACAACAAACTAGGAAAAGAATTTGAACAAATTGTGGTAAGAACTAACCACTTTCTTTCCCAAGAAAGTTAAAGATTCTAACCTGGAGGGCACCAGATGGTCCTCTGGATTTCTTATAGCAACTAGAGCTCTGTTCTGGTGAATCATCATTCTGACACCAGTGTCCCATACAGGGAAAGACAGATTTTAATGGGAGCAAAAGTTAAGAAAGCAAAGGGACAGAGTAAAGAAAGCCCTTCTTTGTATGAGTAATCAACAGATGAACCCATCCTCTCCTTCGTCCCCTCCCCCTTTCCTTGGACGTCCATTCAGCCATAGCACCAGCAGAAATGAGGGTGTCAGCAGTGAAATCACCTACGCATACACATCATATATGCTATTTCACTTCTGCTTTCACTCTGACTACTAGGCAGGAATTTCTCTTAAAGTATTTCTCTTAGAGCAAAAATAACACCATGTTTAATAGCTGCATTAAACCTAATGACTAACGGAGAAATGAGACTGAAGCACAGAGCTCGAGGGTCTCATTCCATTCACTTCCTTAAGGACATACTAAAGGGTATGAAGACATATAATATTGCATCTGCTTTCAGTGTATGAAGGCCCATCTATATGGAGGCTGAAGAACAAATCAGGAAACCCCCCTCTTTGGTGACAACTAAGCTTGAGCCTCAAGAACCTGTGGCACATTTTATCTACTACTTTAATTGGCACACTGCTTGGCAGGAACAAGGGCCATCATTAATACTATACATAGGTTAACCAGCCATTTGGCATTTAATTATAGTTATTTCATGGATTACTGTGTATTAAAAGTGTAAAAAAGCAGCAATGCGTTTATTGAAATTCTGTTTATTAGCTTTGTGTTGCAACCTTAAAATCACAAAACAGTTCCTGCAAATTTGCACCATTTTGTTTTCTTTGAGAAGTCCAAGCTTCTAGTCACTATGAGTGAAGAGTAAAGTGAAGAAAAATTTCAACCACATGTGGAGTGGATTCATCAGGTCTTATCAGGCTACCGGTGCATTTAGCCAGCATGCTACATCTTCACAAACCAGTGAAGGAGTCTAGCATCTCTATTTATGAGACGAGACATTCCAGACAGGAACACTATCAGACCACATAACATACTAATTGCTCAAACAGGAACGTTAAATGCAGCTGTAGCCGAAAGCACTAGGGAAGGCTACAAATAATGCAAAAAAACAGTGTGGATTGCTATTTCTGATTAAATATAATATCATTTGGATCACATATTACATTGTGAAGGATACATGGGGATTTGTCCTTTGGGTTGGGTGCCAAAGCCAAGGCAGAGAACCTGGCTGATATCAGTGGTGACACTGGAGGAGTAGATGGAATGTGTAGCAGCCCAAAACATTCCAGGCTATCAGTAGCATACCCGCACAACAGTGCAGCTTATGCAGAGGAATATTCTCACACAGAAACACTTTTTTTCTGATATGGGCAACATCAACATCTGAAGGGCTCTTACAATCATTCACAACAGCAGAAGACCACATTTACTGTGAACCTGGACTGTTAAAGTTTGGAAAGCAACTCCTGTTTTTTTTTGTGATCTTCAGAAGTCTAGTTTCGAGTGAGCCTGTACCCAGTGTAGCCTCAGATACCTGTTCTGAGGATGTCAGGAATGAAACACAATGTGTTCTTCCACTGGTGTAGCCCATCTGCTTCAAGGTTTAACCTATGGTACTGTGCATTCTGAGATGCTTTTCTGCTAAAGAGTAGCTATTTGAGTTACTTTAGTCTTCCTGTCAACTTCCTGTCAAGGCTATTCTCCTCTGTCCCCTCAAGAGGCTGTTGTGTGTGAAAATCCCAAGAGATCAGCAGTTTCTGAAATACTTAAACCAGCCCTGGGGCCAACAACCATGTCACAGTCACTAAGATGGCATTTCTCCACATCTTGATGTGTGATGTGAACATTAACTGCAGCTCTTAACCTATATCTGCATGCTTTTGTATAGTACATTGTGCTGCTCCTACGCAATTGGGTAATTGCATGAATGAGCAGATGTATAGGTGTTTCTATTCAAGTGGCTGGTCAGTGTATATATAACTATACGGTCTGTCCAGCAGACAAGCTAATTTTTGGAGATTTATTTGAACATTTGACTATTTGTGTCACAACATTGCTTTTACGTAGCAAATACTTTCCAACAATTTAATGATTTAAAAATCTTAAATTTGAATACATGCAAACCAAATTCAAAATCTGCCCTTTCTAAAACCTATACATTATGTTAAAGGACAACATTGTACAATCAGCATATGAGAGGAGACTTGTGTGGGTGGTATGTATTTTAATATAGTGGTTAAGTTAAAGGTTTAATTAATGTACCGTATTCAAAAAAAGAAACTTGTTGTGTGTCAATAGCATGGCTAGACACGTAGCAGCACTGGTGATTCTTTTGATGGTGTCAGGATACATCAGGATGAATTCACACAACAAACATAATGTGGCTCAATGGATCCCAGACCACCTGTGGAGTGAATGAACTGCTCACAAGATCCATTTAACCCTGTTTACTTCAAATCACCTGAGACGGATGTTAATACCAACTGAATGGGCATCAGTAACGTTAGTTGATACTCCAGATGGCAAACTCTATAATCTACATTCCATGCCAAGTCCACAGATTCTCACACTGATCATTCAATGATTGGCATGTTAACTGGCATTGAACAGTCCCTCTCTATAGGCTATATATAGCTGAATGACTCATTTGAGATACAATCTGTGCAGACCTCATCTTATCATTTTTTGGTGTCATTAGTCACACTCAGGGACAAGCCAAAGAAGGCAGCTCAATAGGAAAGAAATCTATCTGTCTTTTACGAAATTCAACTGTCAAAGACAAACATTTCACGTCTGATGTCTTAAAACATCTACGCCTACATTCTCTTTTATTCTTCTTCTATTTCTTTTTATTATACCTTGAATCCTGTTCATATATAATACAAATCTAAAGTTTGGAAACATCTTCTCATTCATTGGTTTTTCTCTATTTTTATTACTTAGGACACACTTCATATCTTTAAGAAATGATGTTCTGTCGTTTCTCTTTACTTAGGTGAGAGGTATAATCTGGATTACTCCAGTTGTGGAACAGGGCTATTTACTGTACACCAACACTACCGCCACCAACACTACTGATGATCTCAAACACATTAAGAAGGCTAGAAATTCCTCTAATGAACTTTAGACACGTCACTGTTAATGTTGTTAATGAAAAGTGTTCCAGGTGACGACCTCATGAAGCTGGTTAAGATAACGCCAATAGTGTGTAAAGCTTCATCAAGGTAAACACTGGCTACTATGAAGAATCTAAAATTTGAAACATATATTTTTTTTAACACTTGTTGTTTGCCACATTATTCCATATGTGTTATTTCATAGTGTGGTGTCTTCAGTATTGTTCTACAATGTAAAAAATAGTCAAAATAAAGAAAAATCTATGAATGAGTAGGTGTATCCATACTTTTGACAAGTACTGTATATAAAAAAATGTTTTCAACCCTTTTGATTGAAGTTATTGTATGAGTGAGTTACACTGAATGATCATCATACAGCCTTTGCATTTTTTGGACAGTCAGAGCTGCATATTATGCATGATCACAAATTGTCAACCATCTGAAATGGTATTAAATGGTAAATGAATACATATGAATTACATGCCATATATTGGAAAGGATTGTCCTGACCAGTGATGCATTCATTATTTCAAGAGAAGAGAAATAAAGAAAATGAAATAATAGATCATGTGATAAGATGATGGGAAAGAATGATCAGGCAGAGTGTTGCATGTCAGTGATGCACTGTTGGACTCATAAAAATATTTAGTTAATACCCATCAGCTGTGCCCAAGGAATGTCTGAGTCACTGAACAACAACTACCCACGATTGGTGTCACTGTGTTTACTGTTAGTGCACGGCCTCAGTATGAGTTTCTATACAGTGTCTGTTGGACACTTTGAGACTATTTTTTTAATTTACATTTGGTTTGTGTGTCTCTGTAGGATGCAGGATGGGAGCTGGAATGACACACTCCCCCGTTCAGTGCTTCTAAAGGAAGCGTGTCCTCCAGGGGGTGTGCCTCAGGATGGGGATAGGGGCATGTTTTTGGAGGCATCCTCAGATGGCAAAGTTTACCTGGCGGAGTTCGAAGGAGGGGATGGGGACTTTCTGGAACTCTCTGCCTTCCTAAGTCAGGATGAGATTAACCGCAGTCTGGACCTGGCTCGAGAGGCCATGAGTGATGCAGGTGATACCTGTGATGACTACGATATGCCACTTCCTGTCTCTTTACCCAAAGAAATTGAGCCAGCAACACTCCACTCTCCACCCTCTCCCCTAAACTCCTCCCCTCAGCATTTAACCGCAACAGAAAATCAACCTCTTCATTTGCACACCAAAGGCACCACACTACAGAATTCTGCTGCAATGGCGTCATCCGATCCAGCTGAAGCTATACCTGTCAAGGTTACATCCAGCCAGAGCGTTCAGCTCAACAAACCCACTCAGGCCCGTACTGGCTCTGAACCCCCAGCCTACCACAAGTCCAGCGTGCCTGTGTACAAACAGGAGCGTCCCCGCTTGGTCCATGGAGGTCTGGAGGTCAATGAGCGAGCGGCTTCCACCACTGAGTTCTGCAGCCGGGCTGCCACCTTCATTGAGGAGCTCTCTTCTATTTTTAAAGGGTCAGGCCGCTTTGATCACCAGGAAGATGATGACTCCTCCTCGCCTGACAGTGGCTACCTGTCCCCAAAGAGCCATAAATTGGCAATGCAGCAGGCTCAGTCCTCTTCATCATCTGCATCTTTTTCTTCAGAGGAGCAGCAAGGAGCTGCTCTTGAAGGCAAAACAGAGATTGAGTCAGAAATAGAGGGGAATGAGCATCAGGTTGGTGAGATCAGTATGGATGGGTCAATGGCTCCTCCTCGGTTCACCCAGAAGCTGAAGAGCCAAGAGGTAGCGGAGGGGAGTCCCATTACCCTAGAATGCAGGGTGACAGGGAACCCCCAGCCATTGGTCAGGTAAGTACAGATCTATCATGTAGTTGCTTAAAGCTGGAAAGAAATATTTTGCAGCCAGCAAGAAATAACATAAGGACTTTTTTATACACATTTTTATGACAATGGTAACCATTTGGTCTATGTATAACTAATGGAAAATCCTGCAGGTATAACTAGTAAACATGCAAACCCTGCCTGCTATTCATCAGCATACCTGATATGTTGTTGACTGCCAATGAGATTACCTTTTGGCTAGGAGATGTGCTATGAAACAACTGTAGCTCAGTGGTTGAACAGCAGGACCAACAATTTCTCCTGCCAATACTGGAAGGTGCTGTCGCAAACATCTATTTTTAGAGTGAACGTTGCAAGGCAGTTAAACCCCCTGTTGGTCCTGTTCCAGTCCTATTCCCCTTGAAGGAAGTCTGGAGAGCAAAACAGTTTGAAAATCGCCCACATTTACTCTTATTCAAACAAAAGTGAAATTGGCTTTTAAGAATGCAAGTAATAATATAGAAAGCACTTCTAAATTAACTGAATGATGGGTTAAATATGTGCAACAACAGTAAATATTCACAAAAATCATTCCATTGTCTCAAATTAATCCATTTGCAATTTGAAAGAGGTGGCAGAAAAGGTTGAATTAATAGCAAAGCAGATTAAAAATATAGCTAATTCTATTTAGTTCAAGTCAAACACCAGCTTTTCCAGCAGTGATGAATGATTAGGTTCATCACTGTGTTATTAAACAGACCTAGAAAGTTTAAGCTAAGGTTAATGTATGCATGTGCAAGTGTGTGTGTGTGTGTGTGTGTGTGTGTGTGTGTGTGTGTGTGTGTGTGTGAAAGAGAGTGTGTGAAAGAGAGAGAGAGTTTTGCTAGTACAGCTGCCACTTGAGAAAAGATTTCCCATCTTGTGAACATTTTATCCAATCATAACTATAATAGTTTAAAAAAATAGAAAATAGCATAAACTGTAATACATTTAGCATTGCTGCCTGACAGCTCCAGGGTTCCCAGTTCGATCCTGATCTTGGAATCCTGATCTTGATGGACCTTGTGGAGTTTTTTGCATGTTCTCCCCATGTCCACATGGGTTTTCACCGGGTTTTTTGGTTCTCTCTCACCAGTAGGTGGATTGATTTAGCTCAATTGCACCTAGTTGTGAATGAGTGCATGAATGTGTGTGTGTGCATGGTGCTCTGCGATGGACTAGAATTCCATCCAGTGTGTATTCCCACCTAGTGCCTAGTGTTCCCAGGATAGCCTCCAGGTCCACCGCAACCCTGACCAGGATAAACCAGTTATTTAAAGTGAGTGATTGAGTGTAATATATTTAGGTGTGTCTATAGAGAAATAAAATCTGCACAAGGTAATGCATACAACAGTCAAACTAAAAATTTCCAGTAAAGCTCAAACCTAAGGTACTAAACAATTTTGATTTGTGACTAATGAGCATAATTTTGTAAATAATCAAGAAATACATTTATTCTGCAAAAATATCTTCCAACTAGACAGATGAAACTTCAGGTAGCTGTCCACCAGACCTGTTCAATAGTCATGTGACTAAATCAATTCGTTTGCTTTGCTTATCAACTGGTTGAAAGAGACTTGAGTAAAAAATATGGCCAAATGTTAATTTTAAGATAAAACCAAGGACACTTTTGGTCAAAAATTGATTGATTTCATCTACCAGAACTTGGTTTACAAATTTAGGCGGCACAGACTCCAAGACTCCAGTAGGTGCCAGTATCTCAAAGCTGACTATACTGTGGTGGCATTTTACATTCAGACCTTTGTAGACAAAGAACTCCATCAATATGGAGTGCAGTGACATTGGAGTCCATTAGAAATATTCTAGAAGTAAAGCATGTTAATACATTTTATTTGTTTGGATAATTTCAGTTTTCTGAGATCTCAGTGATAGTACATATAAACAGGCAGTGTTGTTGACTATAAGCCAGTCCTTATCTCAGTTTTGTTCTGCGTGTGTGATATCATTTGGAATTTTTGTTGTCATTTGGCATTTTTATTCATTTATTCATCTTCAGTACCTGGTTTACCCTGATCAGGGTTGTTGTGGATCCACATCCTATCTCGGTAACTCTTGCTGTTTGGTGGGAATTAACCTGGATGGGACACCAGACATGCATATGCATTCACTCACACACACACACACACACACACACACACACAGGGGCAATTTAGTATAGCCAGAGGTGGGAGGGAAACAGAGAACCCAGAGGAATCCCATGCAGACACTGGGAGCACATGCCCCAAATCTCCACTCAGACAGTAACCTGAGGTCAGGATTGGGCAGGAGCAGGTCAGAATCTTATAGTGTTTGAAACTTATGCTGGTAGCAGTAGAATACAGTGACACTAACCTGTATTGCAGTGTTTCCTAATTGTAGTCCTGAACTGCAGAACCACATGCTCTCCACATTTATCCCTTCACATCTCCGCCTGGTCTCCAGAACCAGAATTGGGAGTTGTTTCTACACTCAATGGCCATTGTACAGTGTGGTAAGGTGGATGAAACAGAACATTTATTATTATTATTGCTGCTGCTGTTTCTATCACCTGCGTTCTCAGTGGATGTACAGCTGTACAAATGCTAAAAGACTGAAAGTGAAGAAATTGAAGTGTGACTATGAGTAACTCATGGCTAGAGGTAAATGTTAGCTCTCTCTCTCTTTCCCTCTCTCTCACACACACTTTCTGTAATTGAGCATCAGTATAAATAGGTTACCCCTAACCATGTCAGCCATGTCATGACATGACACATTCCATTGCTCTCTGTTGGCTACCTCTCCACACCTTCTTGGGTAATATGTAAGTAGAGGATCTGAAGGTAAGGTTTAACTGTTGATATGTAAACTGTGTGATGTGACAGAACAGATTCTGATTTTGATCTTTTTTTAAAGTGAAAATCACTCACACCAAAGACATGTGATGTGAAATCTGGTGAATGTAGACTCCAACTTCACAAATGTCTGCAAGTCATGCTCCACTTACTGGTACTCACGAGGCGGTGTTGAATATAGCAGGTGTTGAATGCAATTTAAAGTTAAAAGGTGCCTGGAGACCTGTATTCTAGTGTGCTTGCTCTACCTTTACCCAGTGGGTTAATCTGTCTTTAGACAACAGAGCCCGCTTACAGTGTGTCCCAGTGGAATATAAGGCATCATCAATACCTTTGGCAGAAATTTTATGCTCCCAACACAGACACTAGCCGAGGCATTTCACTAACCCATCTGGTCAACAGACAGTAAAATGGTCTTTTTTGGCAGAATGGGGCTATTAACAACACTGGTTGGTTACATAATCTCTTGGATACATTGTAGTTTCATCCACAGTAGTGGAAGCATCAGAAAATCATACAACTATGGATTTTTAGATTACTAGATCATGTCCTAATGCATCCTGGCCTAAAGCATTTGTATCTGCCTTGTACGTGAACCACATTGGACAGTAGTCTGTGTGTTCATACAAAGATATACACTTAGCTGAACCACAACCTTGTAAATTTCTCCATCCCTATGAAACAGGGGACAGTGCATCCACTATCATACTGAATAGGCTCAATAGGTTTCAGCTCTTAAGACAGAAGCTGTCTATTTCCTGAAGCTGTCCATTTACAGAATTTGCTTTCCGCTTGAGATCTTGTGCCTCCTTGGTAGGTGATGTAAGACACCAGCACAAGGTTTTTGGGACACACCTTTAGGAGTTCCTGAAAATATTGCAGCACTGGCCACACTGATTTCATTTAGCCAATGTTAATATGCTAATGTAGAGGTATTTACCTTTTAAGACTCTCATGTTTTTGCACATGCCCTTATAGCCTTGCCGCAAGCATCTGTTGTTAGAGAATCCCTCTTGAAAGGGAGAAAACCTGTCCTGGATTAATGCCTAAAAGGTGTGCTCACATTCTACTAGTGACACTTGTCTTTGTGATACAACTGACAGGTGCTGACCTTTCAGGAAACATTGTAACGACCTGCTGTGCAGCATACCCAGTGTCACTACAGGAATTACAGTACCAATAGCATCACAGCCAGATGTAGAAAGCCTGCATATAGGCAATTTGTGGCCATTCATGACTGCATCCTTAATTGAGATGGCTCTGTCTTCCATTGAAAAGACTAGCATGCATGTCTTATCCCACTGATCAGTCCAGGTAGAAGTTGTTGTTAAACTTTTAAGTAAAATTTTTAATGACTTTAGTCATAGCACTTCCACATGAATGTTAGGTTCCATCCCTTGCTAGAGAGCCACAGGCTCACTTTATCAGTCTGCTAAAAAGTTGTCTGTTTCTGCATCGGGAGATGAACGCTTGTAAGACCCAGACACAGAATTAGTATCAAAGTTCTATTTCATATGTATGTCTATATGTTTTTCATAGGTTTTTCTTTATTTTTTTTGCTTTCTACATTGTAAAACATTACTGAATATATCAAAAGTATGAAGCAACACATATGGCATATACTGAATTATGTGGTAAACAAAAAAGTGTAAAAAAAAACCCCCAAAAAACAAAATATGTTTCATATTTTAGATTCTCCAAAGTAGCCAACATTTACCATGATGGTACAATCGGCATTATCTTAACCAGTTTCATGAAGTCGTCATCTGGAATGCTTTTCAGTGAACACGTGTGCCTTGTTAATATGGATTACTATAGTTGTTCTATAGGGCTGTTTACTGTA
>JAQMYM010000020.1:647688-676068 GCA_030014255.1 Parauchenoglanis ngamensis | reverse complement strand
GAAATGCCACTAATAAGCTTTTAACGAGGCGCACCTGTTCACTGAAAAGCATTCCAGGTGACTACTTCATGAAGCTGCTTAAGATAATGCTATTATTTTGTTAGGTTTTTTTTTTTTTACACTTTTTTGTTTACTACATAATTCAGTATATGTGTTGCTTCATAGTTTGAGTTATTCAGTATTGTTTTACAATGTAGAAAAAAAAAAAGAAAAGAAAAACCTACGAAAGAGAAGGTGTGTCCAAACTTTTGACTGGTTGTGTGTGAATGTATGTATATATATATATATATATATAATGTATGTATATTTAGTAACGGAATACATGGAACGGCATTACATGATTAGGATAAAAAAGGTAACTATTCCGTTATAGTTACAGAAAAAAAAGCTGTAATCAGATTACTGATACTTTTTAGTAAAAACAGGAATTATTTACAGGATTTAAAATGCATAAGGGCTGCAACAATTAAACAACAAAATCAGTAAAAATATATAATAAAAATATTTGCCAATAATTTCATTATTAGTTGAACTGCGTTATGAAGCACACTGCGCATGCGCTTTTTATCAATTCATAAAAACACATTTGAGTGAAATGGAGGAGCAGAAACATCAGTAGGACTTTCCCTACAGTATGAAACTCTTTGCAGTACACTACCCTCCTGGCGTCATGATATAACACATAACTTGTGGTTTAATGTGAGTAATATTATCATTTGTTTGTGGGAATGTGAGAAGTGTGA
This sequence comes from Parauchenoglanis ngamensis, assembly GCA_030014255.1. NCBI lineage: Eukaryota > Metazoa > Chordata > Actinopteri > Siluriformes > Auchenoglanididae > Parauchenoglanis > Parauchenoglanis ngamensis. The sequence continues at coordinate 675,325 of JAQMYM010000020.1, read as the reverse complement.
TGTTCTTGTTGAATTGTCCAGCTGTGTTATGTTTTGTTAAGTACAACTAGTGAAGTTTTTTGAATCAATTAGCTTAAAGAAGTGAACAGTTAAACTGGCATATTTTTCCAGTTCACAAGTTGATCCAAAAAAGAGTCAATTATTAACATAAAAAATTAAAAACTAAGAGTCAAAAGCAAAAAGAGTCGATGCCACACACAGAAAATGATTTGCTTTATGTGCGCGCACAGCAAGGAAGACAAACTTAGCATCAGAGAGTTTCAGTGAGCGAAACAGGCAGCAGAAATTTGCTTTGTCTTTATTTTCAATTTGTTTCTTCGAAATTTGAACAAATCATGGCTTGAAATACAGACACACCGCTGCAAAAAGTGTGATAAGTGATTAAAAAAAGTGAGCAGTAAATGTAAAACAATGTATGCTACATACCATTACCTTGAGTTAGTCTGAGTGTTTATTCAAGTCCATTCATACAGTATATATATATATAAAATTCTTATACTGAGCGAGTATCACCATTCATTTGGTCGACATGAGCACTTGATAATATTCCCATCTTGTGACAGATCATCTGATAAATGTCACTAATGCTGTAATTATTGAACTGCTATTTAATTAAGCCAAGTTAAGAAAAAGTTCTGTGGTAGTGCAGATTAAAATGATGCAAAGAAGTATTTTCTATATATTCTATATATAACCATCTTGCATCACCTGAGCTCTGCAGTCTCTCATCCCTTTCTTTCTTTCTTTCTTTCTTTCGCTCTCTCTCTCTCTCTCACACACACACACACACACACACACACACACTGTGCATATGTCTGTCTCTGTCTCTCTCTCTCACCTCTTGCATGTCAGAGCTTGTTCCACTGAACAATTTGCAGAATCACATGTGAGAGATCAGGACCCAGCAACAGTGAGAAAGTAAACCACTGTGCCCTTTTTTTCTTTTGTCCTGTGTTTCATTGCCCCACCCTGTTCACATCAGGACTGCATGATTTGTGTGCAATCCTTCTTGAGGACATTCATTCATAGGTTTTGTGGTTAGACCAGGTGATAAGCTCACAGTTACAGTTGCAGTCAGAGGTTTACATGTATCATGGGTACGAATGTCATGTCTCGTGCTTTCAGTGACTTCTTTGAACTGTTCTTTTTCTGGGGAAGAATGATTGGCACTGATCTGTCTCTTAAGCACAACCCACATATTGTTGATAGGGTTGAGGTCAGGACTTGTTTTAAGCTCAATGCTAGCCTGCTTTATCCATTCCACAACCGGCTTTTATGTGTGTTTGGGGTCATTGTCCTGTTGAAACACCCAATTGTTTACAAAATCCCAATTTCCATTTGGGTCTTCTTCCAGACCTTGGCAAAGTTGCTACACCTCCCAAGACCTTGTGTGTGTCAAACAAACCCTTTTCTCTAACAGGAAGTTAAGAGGCCTTGACCATGGCAAGCTGAAAAATATTTTGGAACTTTCAGCACCATTGAATTAATAATCTAAGTGCGTGTGTTTTTGTGTGTGTGTGGGGGGGGGGGGGAGATGGGGGATTGGGGGGGACAGAAACACTGCTGTGTATGAACAGAGAAAAGTCTAGAATAACATTCAGACAAATCCCCAGTTACACTGAACTCCATTACAGCTGCTGTCCTTCTGTGTTTAGATGGACAGATATGAACAATGAGCAACTGAGCTATTTGCTGTTTTGGAGTCTAACAGTGATGACCTCCGGATTAACCTTTTACCACACACATACAAATGCAGATATAACCTTCAGATGCAATTTGTGTTTAATATAAACAGCTGAGATCCAGTTCTTTTCAAAATGCATTTATGTTACATTCTGTACTTTTAAAAATATGTTTGCATGCTTTATAAGAGCACCTTTATTTATTATTACTTTATTTTAGTGAACATTCTGCATCTAAAGCTATCATGCTTTCAGTATACAAAATGTTATATATTAGTATTAAACTGCAAATAAATATCTAAGTGAAAATATCTCATATATAGTCAAGTATATCTAATATTTATTACTGTATGAATTCAATAAACCAAATAAGATTTCTAGACATTTTAACTAATTTCAATTTGAACTTCTTTCTAGAAATATATAAATGCTTAAACTTAACAAAAAGAAAAAATTTGCCAATAGAACAATACTATGTATTTCAAGCATGAGATGAGTAGAAATATCTTACTCCCCACTTTCCAAGTGTGTATTAGAGCGTACAGTGGCCGTCAGATGCCCGTAACGCACTTCCAGTTACTTACATTAATTTTAACTTACATTAACTCTAATACTTAATTACTTTTTATGTGCTAAATTATAAGTATGATCCTCCATTTTTCAAAATGTATGTTTTCAAACTTGTTAGTCAGCACCAGCGAACACTGATTCCTCTTCTCTCTTCTTCCTTGTCTTCCTTTCTTCTTCTCTGTCGTCCTTCCTGTGCTTCCTTGCTGATTCACACTGCCGCTGGTAATAATGCTAAACCTGGAAGATGCTCTCTAGAAGTTTGTCCGTTCTGGGCTACTGTAGCGGCGCAACATGGCGGCTCTGTAGAGGTGGACCCTCTCCCTATGTAGATATATTAGGGCTCATTCTAAGCTTAAGAAAACACAACGATTCATAGTTACTGGTAATTATACACTAATGAGAACATACTTATGAAAACTATATTTTATTTCTGCTAACAGATCCCCCTAAATCCTACACAGTGCACCTTTAATCATATATTTGGTTTATTCTAATGTTACAATAGGAATTTTGACTATATTTAAGATGCTTTCACATGCTGTATAAAGGCAATAGCAGTTTGTTTGTAATTTTCTATCTGTTTATATGATTGTGTGGTAAACGTTCTATATAAACTTGTTTATCCGAGCTGATTGTTAAGGAAACAGCTCATTTCTAAGCAAAGCTATTCATTACCTAAAGGTGAGGGTGTAAGCTCCGCCTCCTCTTTCTTTTCATTGGCTATGTTTCTCTTAACAGACTACCACAAATTTCAGGTTCCTATGCTACAAACTCCAGAAACCATTCACTTAAATACTGAATTCAGACAGGAATGATTATGTATGCTTATAGACTCCAGACCCAGGTGTAATTTTGCCTACAATGGTCTGTTTATTTTTTCCAGTGCATGCATGAATTATGCCTGCAACACACAACCAGACACGATACTCAGAGGTGTCAGCTAAAGTGCTGCTGGTGGCAATAACCTGACATGGAGTTCTGTCTCTCTGCTTCAGTTTGAGCAGTATGGCTTTTAAACTAATAGAGACAAAGTAACACAACAGGCAGTAGACGTGTTAATTGGTTCAGAATACGAGTAGAGAGAGAATGAGAGAGGCCAAGAAAGTGTAAAACAAAGGCAACGAACAGCAAATGGGCAGTAGCCAAAAGGTTAGGGTTGCACACCATGTTCATCCCACCCAGGAAGATAAAAAAACTTTATTTTTCTTTTTGTTTTTAGTGTCAGTGTCAATCTCTCTCTCTCTCTACCTCCTCTCTCGCTCTCTCTCTCTCTGAATTTGAGTACTCCCTCCCACCTCCCTCTCCACACCACCACCTTCTGTGTGTGTGTTTCACTCCCAGCAGCACTTAAGCTGGTAGTAGGAGTGTCTTTATGCATGTGTATCTGAGTGTAGCCGAGGGACAAGTCAGCTCAAGCGTTCAGAGTGAACGTTTCACGGATTTAGAGCCTGTACATATTAAATAACTCTTTGTTCGGCAGAGTGTGTGAAATCCACAGGTAAGGGTGAAACTTTCAATTCTTCTGTCCCATGTTTACATTTACTGCTTAGAGTGCATAGTTTTGTGCTTCCAGACATAATTCTACTTTTAATGCTTAATGCATGAAAACTGAAAAAAAACAAAAAACAATCTGCTTTTTAACATTTTGAGGGTCTTAAATCAGGATAGATGTAAGTGTAGACCTTCTATTTTTAGTGCATGTCAGTTCAGGTGTAATTATATGACTTGAGTAGAGTTGATGTCAGCACCGTAGTGAGATGTAGATGCTGCTGGAGGAAATAGAGGTTAATGATTTTGAAAAGTGTGATCAGACTGGGTCTGATTTCTTCACACTGTGCACAAACTGGAATGGCAGCGGTGTGGCTGGTGTCAAATTTTGCTGTGGTATTGTAGTGATGATGAGCAGCTGAACTGTCTGGGACAAGGACCTGCTCTGTCTACTACAGAGCTGTGATCTTATTCTGAATTTCATGCAGCAGAGTGAAAATGTGAGCTTCTGTAATAACATAATTATTCTCTTGGAACACTGGCATGATGGCCCTCATTAACCCACCTAGCAAAGAGTTTAAAGGTTCCCTGCATTCCTTTTAAACAAGAAGAAGAGAGTTGGGCAAAAAAGTTAATTAGCACTTGCTCTCTTGTTAAGAAAATTCCTAAACAAATTTAATATAGTATGGTGTACATGTGTCATAAAAAAACCCAAACAAACTGCAGTTTTGTTCCTCAAACACTTTTTAATTCAGCAGTTGCTGGGCAGCTCTGATCGGTGTTTCTATATGAGGCATCAGTGTGTGTGTGTGTGTATGTGTGTGTGTGTGTGTGTGTGTGTGTGTGTGTCTCATGTTTCTTCCTCTCCTGCCTGTCTCCACTGCCTCTATTCTTATCGTCTTTCCCTAACCCCCACCCCTTTGACCCCCGACTTATGAGTGTAAATGGTATCTAGCATGGAAATGATTTTTCCTCGGATTGTGATGTAAGAGTCTTCCCCATTTGTCAGCAACTTGGACTGTACAAGCGTAGAAGAGTGTATTAATCTTTCCTGATTAAGTAAACATCTACACTCCCTAATGTAAGCGTGCACACTCCTATACACTGTCATCAGTCAGCCATTTCGTCTCTGTCCATGTGTTAGTCTTTCTCATTAGCTCCATGAGGATTATTTGTATAAACCATCTTTCTTTCCAGACATACAGTTTGACCTTCCTGCCCCTCAGGCTCTCTCTCTGTACTCACTGATATTTGGCAGCCTCCAGACTGTATTACTTATGTTTTCATTTCATTTTGATGTCAGTGACATGATTAATATTCTTCCTGGACACACACACACACACACACACACACACACACACACACACACACACACACACACACACATCCCACACACAAACTTGCTTGCCTTACTACTCTTTTGAGGACTTTCCACTGGCATAATTACTATATGCAGCTAATTAATGTTATGCCTACACATGAACCTAACCCTAATCTCAGTAACCAAAAGGAAACATTTTGAGTCTTTTTATTTTATTTGGGGGAGAAAGAAAGATGTTTCCCTCATGGGGACCAGCTAAATGTCTGCACGAGGTCAAAACACTCAGATATTTCTATCGATGTGGAACCATTTGGATATTTATTTGCACACAAACACATGATTATGTGATTATGCCATTCCACCACCTATTTCAGATATGTGTGTTTACATATCTGACTGCATATGTGTATACAGATCATATTCTTCCCAAACACATCCATCATTCAGTCTGTTGACTGTAGAAAACACGGACAGTGTATCATCTCTGTAAAGTGAAGCCACCACAGGTCTAGCGCCCCTGCTGGCTGGCTGCAGGTCAATTTTAAGCCCCGCCCATCACCACGTGTAACCAGTGACAAAACATTTTCCCTGTGATGATGTGATCTGCACATTTTTATTTTCCCTTCGAAATTAGTTTTTAAAATGTTATTCTACTATAAAGTAAGAAGGCGTGGCTACCCGTGTGAAAGTGATTGACAGCCTTGGCTGGAAGAGACTAGCTAGCTTTAGCGCAGAATTTACCTTCATATAAATACTTGTTTGAATTTATTTGGACACATGCACAAATACAAACAATACAAACTGTTAGCCATTTATTGAAACATCGAGAAGTTTAAGGGTAGTTTAATCATGCTAGCTAATAGCTAGCTAATAATGCATGCAAAAGCCATTTGTTTGTCAGTGAACACACATTACCAACAACATGAGGATGAGCTTCATAAGCAGGCTAGTTCTTACAGCCGTAATATAGCTATAGTTTACAGCATGCTCAGAATAGCAATGTGTCCCAAATAATGACTTATTAACTCGCACTGCACTGCCAGAGCGAATTTTATGTTCGTGTGATAAATATCCTTCCTATACACATCTTTATTATTGAAATATCTCCAGCTTAATCTATTTAAACTCTCAGCATAGATGTAAGATTGATTTCCACAATGAAGACATTCTAGGAGAGGGAGTGGGGCTACAAAATGAGCTTGAGTACCTGACTTCGACTTTTGTCTACTGCACAGACTCTGGCTCCAAATTTGACAACATGGGGAGGAATTTTGGCTTCATTTCTATAGAATGGGAGGCAACGGAGCCTCACTGTCCATGTTTTCTGATAATTCAGTCATATACACACATCCTTCAGAAAAAGAGGGTGAGTGACTTGTCCTAAGTTAACCTTGCTTTCAAGTTCAGGATCCCCAAGTCACATTATCTCAGGTTATTGTGCCAAAGTCTAAGCAGCATGGACATCAGAGGGAGACAAACAAAAGTTTTCTTTCCTCTTTGTAAGCTTCAGACATTATGTTTTATCAGACACTATGACATAGATGAGCTCCATATGGAAGAGATTAGTGTGTAAGATCAATAGAGTTTAGCATCCACACACTCACACACACACACACACACACACACAAACACACACACACAGACACAGACACACACAGATACACACATGTAAACATTATCTCTCTCATACCACCACAGTGGTGTTATTACACTACAAAAACGTGCTGCAAACACCCCATTGTCTGACGCAGAAAGACTTATAAAAGTGAGGGTTTGCCACATCTGTTCAGCGTCTTCCTAAGCATGTGTATTATTGTGTTTGTCAAAACTGTCCCTGGCTCTTGAATGCAGCCCTCTCCAACTCTGACCATGGGTGGAAACCTTGCTGTGGCTCAGCCAAACGTTTCAGGGCATTTGATCTTTCATTGGAGGATGAATATGTATCAGGCCCATATTTATGGTTTGTAATTACGAGTCCTGCTTTCCTTGTTCTGCTCCAAGCCGCTCTCGGTTGCTGTGGTTTGCACTCATGACAGGAAAAGCACCAAACCGGGGGTATACATGCAGAGATTCTCGGTTGCAGCATGAGCGCTCATGGTGTGACGTTGATTTGCATGCATCATGATGGATGTAAGGGAGGATATGGTCCTGGAGACAGTATGGGCGGCTGTAGCTGTGTGGGTAGCGGTTACACCTTAGCTCAAGGTTGGACTTGCAAATTGACTGATTGACAGATGCGTGCACAGACATATAAAAAAGCACTAATGTGCACACAGACTGCAGCAACACCCTTGCTCACCTCATGGTCTTTATTCTTATTTTCTGCTCTGCATGGAAATTTGAAATAGAAGACAGTAACAGCCAAACCACACACTCTCTCTCTCTCTCTCTCTCTCTCTCTCTCTCTCTCTCTCTCTCTCTCTCTCTCTTTCTCATGTGCATGAATATTGGCGATTGCTGGTTCTCACATATTCTCATAACTTCAGAGCACAGAACAAGTTCTCCAAATTTCCAGTCTTAATAGTTTTATACAGTAATTATAAAGTCATAAAATAAGGTTTATATATGACATGTTTCTAAGTCAGTGTTGTCTCCCTGGACATGCAACACAAGCCCTCTTCATTTTACTACTTAAAGGTCCTCTATGTAGGATTTAACCAACTGAATACCCTTTAATCCCTCCCTTTCCAAATGAGTATTAGAGCATACGGTGGCTGTCGGGTGCCTGTAGTGTACTTACATTCACACTGCCTTGCATTTATCAAGCTAAATAAAAAACATGATCCTCCTTTTTTTAAAATAGTTGTTCTCAAACTTGTTAGCCAGCACCAGCAAACACTAATTCCTATTATTTTTTCTTCCATGTCCTCTTTTCCTCTCTTTTGTCTTCATTCTGATGCTTCCATCCAGATTCTTGTAAAAATGTGAATCGTGGAACGCGCTCTCTAGAACTTTGTCTGTTCTGGGCCACTGTAGCAGTGCAACATGGCGGCTCTGTAGAGGTGGACCCGCTCCCTCTGTATCCTGTAGATATAAAGGGCTCATTCTAAGCTTATGAAAACACAATGATTTGTAGTTACAGGTAATTATACACTAATAAAATCATACTTATGAATATTATATTCCATTTCTGCTAATAGAGCCCCCTAAATTCTACATAGAAGGCCTTTAAAATATTAACCTAAAGGCGATTTGCACCTTGATGGAGAACGACTACGCTCTGTTTTGATGCATTTGTGTCATTTGGCAGACACCCTTATCCAGAGCGACTTACATACATCTTATTTTATACAAGTGAGCAGTGGAGGTTAAGGGACTTGCTCAAGGGTCCAGCAGTGGCAGTTTGGCGGTGCTGGGATTTGAACTCACGACCTTCTGATCACTAGTCCAACGTCTTAAGCTACCACAGACCCCCTGATGCCTGCAGTAGAGGCGTGCATCAGGGGAAGAAAGCTATAGGACAAAGAATGGCCATGTTTATTAACATGTATTGACCGTGGCATGTTGCAGAGCTCTGTTATGCTGTACTGAAATATTGAGGATGTGTCTGAGGATTGACTCTGTTACTTTTAGATGTGATGATGTAGGACATATCTGAGCTGAGCTGATGTGTGAACTCCAAACTTTCTAACAGCATTCTCAGGACAACTCACAGCAGCTCAGGAAAGTCAGGTTTAAAAGATTATTTCTCTACTGACTCAAAATTGTTTTTTTATTTCATTAAAAAAGAACCTGTCTCTTTTACTTTCTTTGCACTATCCTTGTTTGCAAACAAGGTAATCCAGATTTATGGGTTGCATTTCAGCTAAGATGCATATTTGATATGTGAGCACTTTTCTATACATATACACAGGAAAACTGGCTGAGTAATGTTTCCACAGTTAAAAATGTTTTCCTCAAAACTAGTTGTTTTTGCACTATTGTGAGTGGTCAGTTTTAGTATCGAGGGAGGAAAATTACAAAAATTACACAAAATGTTACTCTTTTCGGAGGGACTAAATGGTATCTGGCTTAGAGTAAAATTTTCTTCAGTTTGAATAAAAGTTTACTCTGGCAGATTTACTGTGTTCTTACATATAAAATCATCAAAAGAAAAAATCTTTGCATAAACATCCCTTTTTATTAAATATATTTTAGTAAAAATAATTGTTTCCCTAATATACCTTAGGAGATATTGAACGAGAGGGGAAAAGTAGACGTGAGATTTTTCTGAGATTAAAGAAGAGAGAAAGGCCGTGACTGGCATTAGTAGGATTATAACACGCAATTTCATGACCACAAGTCAAATGTTTTACTACTTCACAACCTAGGAGCTTGTTAATTGACACTAAAACAAACATTTTATGTATATTTAATTAGTTTGGTTGCTTTACTGTGTCAATTAATTTTTTAAGTGATTGCTGAAGAACTGCTCAGTAAAAAACATATTTGAGTTCAAATGGGGTTCAATTATCTTTTCCAAATACAACTTTAAGCTTGACTGAAAAAACTGTATTCTGAACATATTGGTATAAAGTCACTTAAGACCTACAATGTGGACCTTAAATAAGTAGACCTGGGTACTTAGTATACTAGTATAAAACTAGATTTGAATTTCCTGATGGAAATATTAGTGCTTCTTATGCAAAAAAAAAAAAATCAAGATAGATAGATAGATAGATAGAAAGATAGAATGAGTCCGTATGTAAGAGAGAGGGAAAGAGATAAAGAAATGAAAAAGATGGGGAAGTTAGATATTAACATAGATAGATAGATAGATAGATAATGAATGGGTGTGCTTTATTCCAGAAGTTGAATCTAAATACACCATTTGGCAGTTCTACCTAAAAGGTGAAGGAGTAGTACAATCAGTGGATTGCTATGGAAAGATGGAGGGATGAATGAAAGAATAAAAGGGTGAGATCGATGTTTGTCATTAGTATGAAAAGCAGTTAAGTGCTGTAATTTTGCAGTTGAATCCACATACCAAGTTTTGTGTCTCTACCTTAAAAGATGTAGGAGCAGAAAGATCCATGGTTTCTTAAGGGAGGATGGACAGATGAAAAGGAAATAAAGAAAGAAAGTGGAGTAGAGTAAAAGGTAAGATATATTTCTGTAAGGTATGACAACCTTACGACATTTACCAACTTTGGTTGTTCTAGCTTTTAATCTCTAGGAGCAGTCAGGCCTCAAAAATGAAATGATGTCAATGGGAGAAAACATGGGGGATGAAATAAAGGAAAAGCAGGAGTGACAGAGGTCTGAAAAGAGGTAGAGTGCTTTGTAGTAGTGCCCAGAAAATTGACTATATTGGAGCAGTTTGAAAAATGTCCAATCAAAGTCTCAAAGTGGGAAAAATGGACAGATGAAAAGATAATAAGAGAGATGTGGACGGAATATCAAACCTATGCAAAACAAAGTTTGAACAAAGTTTCTACGTTAAGCGGTTCTGGAGTTATTGTTCCTGGAAGAAGAACAAGAACAAGAACAAGAAGAAGAGGAAGCAAAAGTAAACTGTTCGACTCTCCACATGTATAATGTAATATGCTTGTAGCAAATTTGATAGTGTAAGTTAATGAACTTGGCTGTGTGTTGAGATCTACTGAAACTCAAGTCATGTGAGATTGGTCATGTCTTTTATCTCGTAAGAAAACCTGAGAGACATGAGACATAAGTAGAAGAATGCATTTATCACCTTTATTTTTCATCTGTTTAAGAGAAATGATGAGGATAATGATGAGATCTCTGTTTGGATTTCTGGTCCCAACTTTTAACTCCAACCTTCAACCAATCTTCGAGAAGCTGCAGTGTATAGAATTTCTGCAAATTTTTTGTTTACAGTAAATACATACTGCAGTTTGTTCAGTCTTGTCACCGTGGCAAGCCATCTCCTTTCTCGTGGACTATGGATATGTTGGAAACATCCATGGCAGTCTTGAAGTTGCTAATTAGTGGATGGCTTTTGAGTTCCAGACTCATTATAAAGATCACTGTTTTGACTCCAATACATCATGGAGTCAGTATATGAGTGTTTGGCAATGAATGTGAGCTTACAGTAAGTGTACAGCACAAGAGTCACCTTCCTTTCATCAAGTTTCAAGCCCTTTATATGTACAAAGTGACAAACCTTAGACAAAAAATGAGCCACTCCATGATGAAGAGAAATGAGCTGAAACGTTTAGTCTGAGGACAGCTCGAGAAGAATGAAAGAGCTGTGAGGAGAATGTCCTCGATGGCTGATTTGATGGAGGCATGCGAGTGCGTTCACTTTGTTCTTTGTTTTCGGTCTAATCAGTGAAGCGATCTGAAACCACACAAACTTGTGGCCTGACTTGAGCAAACAAAATCTTCACCACCTCTCACACGCTGTATTTTACTGTATGAATGAGTCATGATTCTGTTTCGCATTAAAAGAAGCATGTCAGGAAGTGAGACAGAAGGATGAGAACACAATGAAATGTGTGTATCTCTGACCTATAGAGAAAAAAAGCGGTTGGATGGCGATCAATTTATGACCTTATCCTGTAACTGTCTCTGTTAATTATTAGAAGGAATATAAAAAAATTCTCCCGTTATCCATTGTATTCACTTTTATTATCTATAACAGCCCACTTTTAGTGTTCTTTACAATCTCTTCTACCATCCTCTGTCATTAGCCTCCAATTAGCGCACCTAGAGACTGAGACCTCTGTCTTCTGTCTACACTTGGAGAAGATGGCGAGTTATTTTCAGAGTGGTGCTGTGTGTTTGGTATGAACTTTTGGAGCCAAATGGTGGCTCTCACCAAAGGCCTGGCTGTGGCATAGTGTGGGATTTGTTGAGTCAGTGCTGAAACACTCCCATCTGTCCTTAAACTGATGAGGAGCCTTCCATTTCCATTATCACTTTAAGGTTTGTGCTTTCTGTCATTCAGTCTTGGAACCTTTAATCTGTATTTTACCAGGACACACACGTTCACATTGGCACTGCAAATCCAGTTACATTTTTTTTGTTGGAACCACTTTGGAACCACTTTCGTTTTCTTTCGAATTTTGTTCTCATAATAAAAGGTTAACAGCTGCTTCATTGCAGAATTGGTACAATTTTCAGACATTCCTCTTTGCTGACACTTCACTGTGCTAATGTTTTAAAGGTATCAGTGCTTTATAGGATAAATAGTGGTGATGTCTCCATAATTTCCCAAGAATTGTATGAGACCTAGTAAAAGTCTTTTGTAATTATGGGGCAGGACAAGATGAAAATGTCAGTTAACCACATCAGATTTACTGGGATTTGGATTCTGACTTGCATTCCTGATTAATTGCTGCTTTTTTTCTGCCAACAGTGCATGTGTGAAAGAGACTATAGTAGTAAAAACACAGAAAGGGAAACGTTAAGACATGAACTTCAGTTCTGTCCATGCTTAATTAATGGACAAAATGTCCATTTTTACTATGTTAAAAGTGTGTCTTTTACGTATCTGCTAACCTCTCCTATCAAAGGAACCATAAGCAAAATTGTTTTATATTGTTTATATTGTATCCTTGATCAAAAAGAATTTTTAAAAAAAAAGTGAACAGTGAGCATCAGAGTTGCTGTAGTAATGGCTTTGCTGCTGGACAGGGTGTATGAGGACGAAGTGAGTGTGTTAATGGCTATGGAGGTGTGGAACTGGCATTATGGTGTAAGAAAGAAAAGCCAAACCAAACGATATGTTCCCAATATTTAGAAGCTGAGATGTTGTGGAATGTGTGAAACAAATCACTCATTGAGAAATAATAGAGATCAAATATATATGAAAAAAAATCTCATTATAGTCTTGCAGATTATCAAGAAACAAACTTGAAATTTATGCACATAAAGAGAGAGGAATACCCAAAAGGCACCACGTTGTTGGGCTTCTTTATAGAAGTCTTAATAATGTTCTGAAATGTTCTGAGCTTTGCCAATTCTTCGAACAGCTGTTTTGTTAGCTCTTAGGCCTACAGCGCTGGTATAATATCATCAACTGAGTGGGCATGAGTGTGTGTCTGTGAAGGGAATGGGAAAACCCTGCTTCCCGTAAGTATTACTTCTTGTACCCTTGGGGTGTATTGGAAAATGAGCAGGCCTACACTTTTGGCAAGTTTGTCTCCAAAGACTGCAGTATAAACGCAAAAAGCCATCTCAGGTCACGGGTTCATGTTCACATGCGTTACAGTGTGTTTGTCAATGTGTGAATGTCTGTCTGAATGTGAATAAAGCACATTCCTTCTGTCCTTTATGATTCTCAGACCTATGCGTCACACTGAAGTGCGGAGTCTCCTGGGCATGTGTTTGAGACACCTGGATGTTTTCCACTGCCATCTGCACACATAAATCTAGTCATTATTGTCACTGTCTGAATACCAATTAAATGTATCATGACTAAGCATGTTACCTATCAAAGACACTGTGTCATAAGAAAATGCTTAAACTGAACTCAAAGATCAGAAAAAAAGCAACATTAAAGGAAAACCACAGCCATTAGCTTTTAAATGAAGGGAAATTGTCAGCACGGCTGGTGGTACATTAATAAAGCTTGATAAAACTCAGTCTGAATGGGTTGAGTAATCAACTTCTATCAGGCAGCCGTTATTGCTCTAATGACATCTGATCACAGTGTGGGAATAAGCAGAAGATTAGAAATGTGTGACTTGTGTGTGTGGCTTGTGGGTGGTCTGTTTAAGTTTGTATTTTGGCCTTGTCTCCCAAATCACTCATGAGAAAAAGCACTCTGAGAAAGAACGCTTTTCTCCAGGCCTTCAAGGTGAGACGAGTGTCATACGGGTGTTTTCTGTCTCCTGATTTAGTCATTTTCTCTGCTATATTCTGCTCTACCAAATGTGCTTATATTTTAAAATCTCTAAGATATATTAAAAAAATCACCATCTTGATTAGATTTTATGAAAAAAACAATGTTTTTATTTCACCTTTTAAAAAAAATCTTGAGCTTACGTTTATTATACATATAATATACAGAAAAAACAAAAGGTACTGCCTGAAAGGAACTGCCAAACTCTACAGCAAAGGATGTCCCTTTTACCAAAAGTAGAGAAAGCTAAAACCTGTCAGGCGGCAGAGGCGGTGGTGGATGCAGGTGAGGTTAAAAAAGTTCAGCAAACAATCCAAAATATTAAGCAAGAGCAAATTCAAAAACAGGCAGGGGATCAGCAAACACAATGAACTAGACAAATCCAAACTCGTGAAAACCAGGAACAAACAAAATCAAAACCAGAATAACATGAGCAATGGACAAAAGCTTGATAAGTCAGGCATATATACACTGAGCGTTACTTTGTGGTGAGCAAATGTTTTGTGTGCTTATATATTCTGTTGATGGTTGAGTCCAGGTGTGTGCAACCTGGTAACTGTGAACATGAAAGTGCTGGTGAGTGCTGGGAGCCCTGGGTAGGTGTTGGCCATGTTTGTAGGCCGCAAGGTGTATTGGGGATTGTACATGACAGAATACCCCTTCAACCCCCGAAGGGCGAGGTAGGTCCAGTTGTATGTGACCTTGTTTATGCACCATGCTCAATCACTTGGCTCATACTGTGGTGTTTGTTCTTAATGCTAGTCTATAAACTCTTTCATGGTTTGTGCTACCTGTTGGAGGCAAGGGCTGCGCTACCACACTTGCTTGCTTTACCTGAACCAATAATCTAGCTAAATAGATCCAAGATGTGAATTAAGAGCCCTTGTCACCCTTTGTCAAGGTACCCGTGTCGATGTCTTCAGGGATTCCAAAGTATCAAAATATGTGTGTGTACATGAGATTGGCAATTTCAAAGGCATTGCAAAGGCCAGGCAAGGGAATAAGGCCTCATATAGAGAACTGGTCAACCAGTCAGCTCAGCCAACGCCAGAGACCGACGGGGTGGCTTCACCAGCTCAGCCAATCTCAGAGACCGATGGGGTAGCCTCTACAAAAGAGCTCATGCTAAAGGCTGACTGGATGGCCTCCCAAGGGATGTTCATTTCAGAGAGATGACCAAGCGATGCCCAAGCCAGAGGATGATGAGGCTGCCACACAAGCCACTCAGAAAGCTAATATGACCTCGTACATTGAGTCTACTCTGCACCGTGACCCTGTTGAGGATGCCATTGGCTTCCCCCTGCCCATGGGAAGTGACCTTGACCCATTGCACTGGGGGTTACACTACGTTTGGTCCCCACTGGGTGCAGTGAGCCCATCAGATGAATGGATACGTTGCCTGGAGGTCCAGAATTCCGTCAAAGCTGGAGCGGATCCATCAGGAGACTTGCCTTGGGGTGGGGTGGGGTGGTGGGATGTCTGTCACTTTAGTTCCAACTGTGGCCCAGGGCTATAGCACCCATCAGCCACTGCACACCACATACTCATGCAACACACAAAATCATATGATCACAAACACCTACATCATGTTTATGACCTATGTGCACTAGTATTTGTCACATAGTTGTATACTATAAGTTGTATAAGTTGTATAGCACTCTTGATCTAGTGTTGTTGTGTGAGCATGCCATGCTAATGAATATTTTATGTTTGCCTAGTTTATGTTTGTGTGAAAGACCATAGTCTTGGTCTTTGTGTGTTTCACTTTAAATAATATACTTGCACTTGCATCCATCTCCAACCAATCCTGACATAGTGGAGCAACAGGGTAAAATTTTACTTCTATTAAATTATCACCTCAGATGATTAGTAGATAATGTAAGATTTAATTTATATATATAAATACCTCTACCCTGGTGCAACTCAGTCTTAATTTTATTCTTGTGATATGAAGTTTATTAGATCTATATCTACAGTGGGGCAAACTAAGTCTCAGAAGCTTTGTCATGAGGCTGAGATTGGCTGAAACATAAGACATATGTTACTTAAAAAGTAACAGCACACCATGTCTCATTCAGACATTACATACGCCATTGTTACTGAGGGTCTTATCTCTGGTATTTGTCTTAGCTTTTGTCAAATCCTCTGTTGCTTGGGTCTATTAGCTTATGTATGAATGTTTGCTGAATAATTTCCAGCCAAAGCAGCCCAATCATTCTGCTTTTAAACGAGCCTAGGGAACGCCACAGCAGTAACCCTTCCACCTAAAGCGAACAGATTTCTTTTTAACAGTCACAACCACTTCAACAAGTCACATCAATAATCACCAAACAAAACTTTGAGGGACTAAATATTTGGTTTCATGGATGTGGAGCAAAAGGTACTAATAGAGTGCTGTCATAAAGATCAAAGATTGACCTCTTAGTGACTTTTACTTTGGCGATCATTTCACGCAGTTGGCTGCTCCATCACAGCTAACCTTCCTTCCTTGCTCTCTTATTGGCCAGATGGTTCTGTGAGGGACGGGAGCTGCATCATTGTCCCGATATTCAGATCTGGCAGGATGGTGACCTGCACACGCTGGTGATTGCCGAGGCTTTTGAGGACGACACGGGAAGGTACACCTGCGTAGCCTCCAACGCTTTGGGAGCTGACAACACCTCTGCTGAGGTCTACATTGAGGGTGGGGATCTT
Organism: Parauchenoglanis ngamensis; assembly: GCA_030014255.1. Classification (NCBI taxonomy): domain Eukaryota; kingdom Metazoa; phylum Chordata; class Actinopteri; order Siluriformes; family Auchenoglanididae; genus Parauchenoglanis; species Parauchenoglanis ngamensis. The sequence goes on along the minus strand of JAQMYM010000020.1, from coordinate 658,779 downwards.
GTGTAGACACACATTCATACACACAGTTTTAGGGGAAGCGCTATTTTAGAGTTGTATACTGATGTATTATGCAGTTACTCTCTCTTTCTTTCCCTCTCTTTCTCTTTTTTTCGCTCTTGTTCTTACTTTTTCACCCAACATCCTCAGGAGCCTCATCTTCAGACTCAGAGGGGGAAGGATCCGTGTCCAAATCTAAGTCAGGAGCCATGCCACAGTATGTGTTTCAGTATTACCACTTCGACCTTTGACATTTGCACCAGGCTAATTGCACTTAAACTAATTCCTACATAACAGCTATGTCATAGGTAACAGGCTTGCAATGGCTATCCACATCAAGCAGGGAAACACTAAGCCACAATCTCAGCATTCTGTGACAACACACGTATTTTCCTTATTAATTCTAATTCCTTTATCTTTTCCTAATTCACGTTATTTCTCTTTATTTACCTGTCTGTCACTATTTACTGATGTTGCATGAGGCATCTTCCTTCCTCTCTCGAAATCACCACTTTATTCCACTCCCCACATCCTTCTTCATAGTCATTATTTGTTGCATGTTTGTCTAAATGAGATCACTAGAGGTGTTAGAGACTGTGTTCATGTTGTTCCATGGTAGATTACTGAATTCAAACTCAGACAATGCGACTAGAATGTTCTGGAGTGTTTCTGGAGTGTGTGTAAGAGTGTAGTCAGCCCACACAGCAAGTACAGTCGATAAATCACATTGTTTACTCTATAATTATTTTCCATAACCCTGCTGTTAACTTATTTTCATGATTAGCTTCTTCCTTTTTTGTCTGTTTTTTTCATGATGCCAGGTAATACCATGTATAATTTTGCTTACCTCAGCTATGCACTTTACCCTTCCCACAGAAACCAAAATTCCTTATTTCTTGCTTCCTAATCTTCTATATGCCTGAGCAAAAGTTCGTCTTTTTAAACAATTTTCTAGACAATTCTAGCCATTTTTCTACATCCTATTGTTTTGTGAATGCTGAAAGGACAAGGAATAAACAGAGTGGTTAAGTTATAAGAGCATAAACCAAAGTGCTCTCGTAAAGTTGAAGCTAAATTTAATTTAGTGAAGTCCCGGCTCCTTTCTATCTTGAACAGGGAGAGACACCATATTGGAAATGGATCAACAAGACAACATTTCAAACATGTATTTGAAACAGCTGTTAAAATCTGACAACAATGGCATAATGATGGCACAAACAATGAATAATGTGGGGTGTTTGGCACAGTTAACATGATAAAAACAGTTTTTCAGGTTGCACTGGTTGCAAAGCATGCTCAACTAACTGAGCAACTAAATGAGGTGATAAACTCTTTTAAAGACATCAGTGACTACAAACTGTAGTCTTTGCTGCTTTCCGCAAGTAACGTGCCATAGAAATATATCTGCAATACACCAATACAGCCCTGCAAAATGGGGCTGATACAGTACTGTGAAAAGTATTTGCTCCCTTCCTGATTTCTTCTAGATTTATCATGCTTAATTGCTTGAGATCTTCATGCCAACCTGAGTGAACACAAATTACATTGTTAATTTATTTACTGAAGTTAAAAATTCAACACCAACTAACCCTAACCCTGTGTGAAAGATTAATTGCCCCCGAGTTGTGTAATCAACTAATAATTGGGTTCTCTTTAGGCTAGACACACCCAGGCTTGATTACTGCCAGGCCTGTTGAATCTAAACATCACTTTAATAAAAGCAATGTGAAGTAGGCTAATATGTCTCAACATGTAGAACAATATGCTGCAATCAAAAGAAATTCTGGATGAGAAATGAGAAATAAAGATTGTCAAATATATCACTCTGGAAAAGGTTGGAAAGCCATTCATAAGGATCTAGGACTCTATCAAAAACAGTGAGAGCTATTATCTCCAAATGGAGAAAAGTTGGAACAGTGATGGATCTTCGCAGAAGTGGCCAGCCTACCAAAATTGCTCCAAATGTGCATGGAGAACTCATCCAGGAAGTCGCACAAGAATCCAAATATATATCTAGAGGAACTGCAGGCCTCACTCATCTAAGAAAAGCTTAGCATTCATGAATGCAATCCATGGGTGAGTTGCAAGATGAAAACCACTGCCAACCAAGACCAACATAAAGGCTCATCTCACATTCTCCAAAAAACACCTTGATGACTCCTAAGACTTTGGGGATAATGTTCTGTGGACTGAGGAGTCAAAAGTGGAACTTTTTGGAAAACAGGGGTTCTGTTACATCTGGCAAAAAGCTAACACAGCATTCCACAGTAAGAACATCATGCCAACAGTCAAACATGTTGATGGCTGTGTGACCTTAAAAATTATCTCCAGATGAGTGTTTTAGCAGAAATTATCCCCATCCATACTAACATACCTGAAAATGCATATCACGTGACCATTCCCATACGCTGGGCATGCGCGGGCTGGTATAAACAGGAAGCAGATTGTCTACTCTGCAGTTGCGGTTGTAGTTGCTTAGTTGCAGATTACTTGAATGATATCTTGCCTCCTACACATGTAGTAGCAGTTGTAGCATTATAAAATGCAGAATATAACTGCACAACAGCCACTGGCAAAGACAACACGGTCAGCAACACTCGTGATTCATTATCCATGCTGTATGCACCACTGGTATTGAGGCTGATGCATTTGTTTATTTCCAGAAGAGGGTCACGTGATATGAGCGTGATGAATCAGGGAAGGATACGTCATGACTAATTACATCTAATCAAGAAGCAAACGTAGGTGTCTGTGTCATCGTTTCCAAAATCCTCCGTTTTCCCTCATATACACTAAAACACAACACCGGAGATTTTGGTTGCAGTTGGTGGCAGAACTAGTTATTAATTCTCTTCAATTTGCTTCTCTTGAATTTGCCATTGTGTAAAGTGATAGCTTAAGTGTCAAAAAGAAATTTGAAACCATGTTGAAGGTTCCTTTAACGGTTGTTTGTATCTGTACACTGACCTTTACCTTCAGCCTAAACAGAAGAAACTTGTCTCAAAGTGACTCCAAGAGAGTTACGAATCAGTACAAATCTATAACAGTGATTTAATATTAGAAGGGTCACATCATAAAACAGGACACTGACCACTGGACAGGGATGCAATCATCCAGACATTCTGTCATTCTCTAACAATAACAAACACTTCCACACCAGAAGTTTTGGACTAAGACGATGACTCAGCAGGAGCAGTCAAACGTTTAAATCTAGCAGAACCAAATCCCAGGAGCTGAGCCGAACCTGGCTCTTCAACCGAATCAAACTTAATAAGCCATGTTGCTGCCTTGTGGATCCACATCCGGCCGTTAGGGATTAATAGTCCAAGACCAACCTCAATCTTTCAGCCGTCTCTTTCTTTGAAGCACGCTTGGCCTTGATGGTGCATGAATCTCTTTGCTTTTGCATTTGGTGAAGCATAAAAAAGAAACTTACACAGAGAATCAGCGGAGGAAGGTCAGGGATAAAATTTGGGTTACTGTAGCTGATATGCAAATGTATTTGTATCTGTATTTATGTAGTTGTGTGTATTAGTGTGTACTAGAGTGTGTGCAGTATTTCTGAGTAACTTATTTTATTTCCTCAGGGCTCAGAAGAAAACAGCGTCAGTGTCCTTGACCATTCGCACGTCTTCACCAAAGAGCCCTGATAAACCATCTCTCCGCTCCACACTGCTCCAGCCACTGTCACAGAGAGTAAGACACACACACACACACACACACACACACACACACACACACACACACACAAACATACAAGAACACTCACATGTGGTTTTAAACGACACAGGTCTGGAAAGCTCATTAAGAATGACAGTAACAGATGTCAGCACACAGAAATCTGATACACTTTTTACTAAAATGAATACATATAATAATATATCATTTAATTGATGGAAGAAATGACACTCTCTCTCTCACACACTCTCTCTCTCTCATACTCTCACTCTCTCTCTCACTCTCTCTCTCGCACTCTCAGGTTCAGAGTCCTGTTTCCACACAGTATGCTGCTGCTGATGGAGTTCACTCAGCTCCCCCTATCTTCACCAAGGTAAACACACACAAAAATCCAACAACAACCAAAAAACAGGATGTGACCGATCTCTCATTTTGTTTTCTTGCTCCTCCACCTCATCTGTCTCTCCATTTCTTTTTCCCTCCATCTGCCTTTCACTGGGCTTTACTCTGAGTATTAACACACCATGGAGAGCGTTTGTGAGACAAATATATTCTCGTATATGTACACACACACACACACACACAAACACACAAACAGAAATTTTTAAGTGAGGGTCCTGGTACTATGCTTACATTGAAGTCTGTGTTTGTGTGTGTGTGTGCATGTTTGTGTGTGTGTGTGTGTGTGTGTGTGTGTGTGTGCGTCTGTGTGTTAGTGCTAATCTCATTCTGTCCTTCTTTACCACTCTCCTTCTCTCTGCAGATGTTGCAGGATGCTCAGGCGTGTGAGGGTCAGCTGGTGGTTCTGGAGTGCAGGGTGAAAGGAAGTCCGCCGCTTCAGGTTCAGTGGTTCCGCCAAGGTCACGAGATCCAGGACTCTCCTGATTTCCGCATCCTTCAAAAAAGTAAAAGTGCATCACACATTGACATATGGCACTGTTGACTCTTTCGCACTCTGTGATAGTCAACATCCCTGTTTGTGTGGAAGTTCTGAATTTTTTATTACTATATATTTAAAACAGCTGCTGTCACTAAATGACACTACAGTGATGACAGGATGTGATGAAGAAAAATTGTTTAGTTTTATTGAACTGATACACAGTCTTCTTTCGAACTGCTAGCTCAGTCAAAATGATTAAAAAGTAATCATTGCTTTTTTTCTGTTCTAAATTATACAAGCCCAGCACGTCTGGGTAAATTGGACAAATTACTTGCTAACACGCTCACCTTTTTGATTATAGCTCAGGAGAAAGTGCAAACCGATGTCTAAAAACAAAACAAAATAAAAGCTTATCAATGTGCTAAATGGGAAACAGACAAAACAACTGACACATGTTTCTCTCTCTCTCTCGTCTCTCTCTTTCTGTCGTCTCTTTTCCAGAACCGAGATCTACAGCAGAGCCTGGTAAGTGTCGCTCCTGCCCTGACACGCAAAACATCACAAACACATGGCACACACATATAAATCAACCCCATTTATCAACACTGGTTTAATCTGGGTGTTAGCACACCAGCGCTCTGCACAGTAACACACGTCCTGTAACTGCACGTGATGCACCATGATGTCATGAGTTTTGAGTCAGAGCTCAAACGCAAAATCGGGACGTAGGTGGAAACAATTGCAAATGAAAACAAATGCAAACACACACTTCCTGTGCAGTCAAAAGGTGTATAGGGTGTGAGACATCCTCTCTGAGTCACACCTTCAAGCTTACACGTGTGTTTGTGTCTGTGTAGTTTACAGATTATGCCCGAACAGGATTAAGCTCTACTTTAACGGTGAATCACACGTATTTCTGACAAAATGATGTGTCTTTGTCGCCACACCTGTCTGATTTGGATTTGAAACACATCTGGTTCATCCCATCATCTCACCCATTCATCATGGCACTGAATTACTTATGAAAGCCAATCAGTGCCTCCGTCACAGCGATGTTAAATTCACCACTATGTTTATGATGATGGTGTCATGCTGCATTCCACTTAGCTTAGAAGCAAGAGCTGTGAATGGCGTCATGCTTGACCTCCGTGTTTTGCTTCATGAAATGTATGGACTGCTGTAATTGGTATCGATATAAACATTAATAAATAGATATGCCTAAGAAATAAATCTTGAAAGAAAAAAATATATTTATTAATAATAAGACATTTAAGACAATAAGATGAAATCAAAAGACAATAAATATATAAATAAGTGTAAAACTCAGTGAGATAGCCACACCCCATACATTTCACCACGCCCCATTCATTAGAATATAATAGCTAGAAATAAAAAGAGCTGGGAAATAAATGTGGCATCACAAAATAAAAGTCCCTGAAATCCTTAAAAAATGTCACTATGAAATAAAAACCTATTTACCTACATTTCCAACTATATTGACTAATTTATATATTTACATTTTAATTTATTTGTATATTTATATAATTATGGGCTCATTTATTATTTCAGGATTTATTTCATAGCCGTATTTATTTATTGAATTTTGATTTAAACAGCGTTCCATAGATATGCACAGTCTTTGGAGTAGCTGCATCTCATTTCTCTGCACTTTTAGATATGGTATGACTGCACGTTAAAACTTTGAATCTTGAATTCGACATTGACATGTTCGTCTTTTGTTTTTGTTAGCAATAAGCTAGCCAGCGCACTGTGATGAGTGATGGATATTTTCTCCTCAAGTCTGTGTCATAGTGTTTATGCTTATACTCTGTATATATACTCTATATCACTTTATATTTAAAGGTAAGAAGCTCATTGTTGATGCTTTGAGCAGCCATGTTGATTTGACGTCACTTACCGAAGCAGGAACAGAGGAGACGACTCCTCTATGTCTTGAGCTGAGAGGACGTTTTTTAGTTTTTTTAGTTACAACCTATATTTGAATGCCGCACCAGAAGTTTGAAACCATGGCCACTTAACAAATCTGTAATCGGTGTGTAATTAGTGACTCCTCTGATTGACTCAACAGAAGAGATCTGCACTCTGGTGATAGCAGAAGTTTTCCCTGAAGATGAAGGTGTGTTCTGCTGCAGTGCTACAAACCAGCACGGCTCCGTTAGCTGCAGCGCCCAGCTCACCATCATGCCAGGTGAGCTTTAACCCCAAACCTTACAACCACATTTTACCCATTAATATGGGCAGCAGGTTCCTGTGAAGGTGTGCTGATTATGAAAGTAAAAAGTAATTATCTGTAAACGAGTCCACATGATTTGTTGATGCACGCTAGACGATGATCTTACACTCTGTAGTGATCTAGAAAGGTTCATAACCTGAATCTTGAATTAATGCAAGCCTTACATAAAATGACTCATCGCAGGCACGTTTCCCATATTAGAATAAAATCATGAGAGTTTTGTGGCGCGCTCCTGTCATCTTGATCGTTAAGACGGTCAGGATAGCTGTCTTAAGTCAGTCTATTTCTCATCTTGACATTCTGATAAAGTCAGTTGTGTTTCTTATTCTCAGAAGTTGTTAGTCTTGGCTCATGCAAATAGTGTTGTGGACATCCAATAGGTGAGCTCTCTCCAGCATCAAACAGGAAGCGGCAAAGAGGTACAGGAACAGAAAAGAGAAAAGAAAAAAAATCTACAAAGCGTGGCCACGTTTTCCTAATTCATTCTCAGGATATCTATTCGTTCCCTCGTTTAAGTTCAATTGTGGCCACATTTTAATAATTTGTTCCCTCAATTACTTGTACCCTCATTTTAGTTAAATCATGGCCACCTTTTTATAATTCATTCCCTCATTTTAGTTCTATTGTGGCCACATTTTATTCATTTTTTCTTTTCATGTTATGAGGAACATCACTGGCAGGTAGCTGTGCAGTGTTCGGATTGTCCACTTTTCTACTCACCCACTCACTCACTCACTATATAGTGTTCGCTACAATTATGCACTTAATATTTGTAATTTTTTATCTTTGTTGAGTAAACAAACACCAGAAAACATTGATGCCAAAGTTGCTATTTTTGGATAAGTACAAGGTGTGATTGACTTATCTCATCACAAAGTTAAAATAAAAATAAAACTTTAATAAAAATCTACATGTCATGTCACAGACCGTAATGCATGACAATCTACTGTAAGTCGACCAACGTAGGATGCAGATTCAGTACTATTTTGTACATTTTGGTGTGCCTCGTGGCAATTTTGTAGTGCACTATATAGCAAATGAAATATACAGATGAGAATTCAAACAGCACTACAAAATGGCTGATTCAGTTTAAAGTGGACTGTGTAGTGGGCGAGTGGATGTTCTGAACACAGCAACAGAGATATGGAATAATGGATGATGGGGAAATAATCTCAAAAGGAATCTAATTGCAGACTTGCAAAAAGTCACCCTGCAAGATCTTTACAAAAATCATAGTCTGTGACTAAAAACTCTGTCTTATGGTCAGCATAAGTGATGAATTTAACGTTGGCAGTATTTTTTGTAACAATCTGAAGGTGCTTTTTTTCCCTTAAAGCATCAGTGTATTAAGTCATAAGCATAAAGATGGAGGGATTTATACTGCTATATTAGTCAGTACTAATAAAGTACTAAATGGTAAATATTTAGCACACGAGGCTGGACTGTTATGACTGTTATGTGATTGTACACTATAAGTGATTAATGTGCAACGGTTCAATAAGCTTCATGGTGAAGGAAGATAAAAAGGGTTTTTCAAGAAAAAGAATACATTTCTACTTCTGAAAAGGTTTTGAACGCTTTCTTGAAAAATACACCTTGAAATTGAAATATTTTTCCTCAGACTGTACACATTTCCTTTTTTCATGCAACTTTCCTAATCATGTTTTGGATATTTTTTCAGAAATAAAAGTCAGGTTATGAATAGTTTAGAATATTATCTCTTTGTAATAATTCCATCAGTATGACAGATAATAATCTCAGATATTTGTAAGAAAAACTTTCATATAAAAACAGGTTTTCTTTTTAATCAGTGACTCATTGTTTTTTCTTGAGAGGGAGAGTTGTGTAAGACCCATGAGCCTGCTCATGCTCTAGTTTAGTATGCTCTGTGCGTATTGAGTGACCATGAGTACCTGTGCAGTGGAAACCGATCTTAGCATATCTCACGCATGGCAAGGAAGAAGTGTTTATTTCTGATGCTGGATCAACGTAACTATTTTTAGGGCAATCAGAGTAGAGGTCTGACCCAAATAAACAAGGATTACATGGATTCATAAAGGGTTAGATGCACTCTAGACAAACAGTCTATATACATTTAACACTTAGGGTTAAGTCGGGATCAGCGAACCCTGTAAAAAGCCTGGTTTTAAACTGTTTTTATTTAATTGTTATTCTACATTATTTCTTCTCAAACATGTATAAATAACTAAAATAACCTAAAGTAACTAAAAGCCACTTTGTAAATTCACTATAACATCCACTCATGTTATTAATTACAATCGCTCATTCATGCAATTAGCCAATCAGCCAATCACATGGCAGCATTGGCACCCGGACTGTTTCCGATCTTAAACTGTCCAGTTTCGTTGAAGCTGTACCCACTGTAGCCTCAGATCCCTGTTATTGGCAGACAGGAGTGCAACCCGATGTAGCCTTCTGCTGCCATACCTCATCCACCTCAAGGTTTGTCATGTTGTACATTCTGAGGTGCCTTTCTGCTCACCATGGCTCTAAAGAGTGATTATATTGAGTCACTATAGACTTCCTGTTAGCTCAGACCAGCCTGGCGATTCTCCTCTGATCTACTCTCTCATCAACAAAGAATTTCAGCATGCGGAACAGGCGCTTACGGAATGTTTTTTGTTTTTCCCACAATTCTGCGTTAACTCTAGACTCCTGTGTGTGAAATTCTCAGGAGATCAGGAGTTTCTGAAAAACTCAAACCAGCCCATCTGGTACCAACAACCATACCATGATCAATGTCACAGAAATCACATTTCCCCATTCTGATGTTTAATGTGAACATCACTGTACATGATTTTATGCACTGTGCTGCTGGCACATGATTGGCTGATTGGATAATTAATTGAAGTGGTTTTAATTTATCACTAATATGCCAAACATACCATGGCATATGATACATGATACATAGTGTACCGCTACAATAATATAAAAAGGTAACAATTTTGTCTTATGTTTTAAATGTCAAGAAAATTTTAAGAACAATCCAAAGAAATTCTACTCATTATATTGTCCATCCTCAACTTAGTGTCTGATGACTCACCTAGAAATGGAGTCCCCAGAGACGACAGCATCTTTGAAGACAATCAATCGTTCCCACCCCCTCCCCCACCCACTGAAATCAGCCTCCTGGAGCTCCCGCCCAAAACTCCGCCCAGTGCTGAGGCCTTCCAAATAAATGAGCTAGACATTTGGCCTAGCATCCATGCTTCCACAGATGTTGAGCAGCAATCGAATGGAGCTTTTTCCAGCAGCAGCACCCCAAGCCCCCAATCAGCCGTGAGTATGAAGGAGATTCCATCCCCTGTTGGAGAAGCTGCACTTCCTCCCTCACCATCTCCAGCTAAAGAGGCACCACCTGTTCCCATCAAGCCCAAACCCAGACTGTGAGTAACACATCCTTCTCCTGCACGCCATCAGCATGTTAAACTGAGTGGCTGATTTACACAAGAGCATTGCAGAAATGCGTGTGGCATCAATGCAAAAAAAAAAATGACACCAGAGATCAGAGACAGTCTGTCCGTCCAGTACAATTTTCTTTTTTTAAATGAGAGTTACAGTAATAGTACAAAGTTCAGGGGCAGCTGTAGGCGCTGAGGAGGAGCGTGTACGAGTGTGCGTCATGTATGCGTTTATGTGTTGGTGAAATATCACTCGAGTTAAAATGGTCTCCCAGGTTGTGGGATAACTCATGGTGAAGTGCCTGGCTTAAGGGCATAAAGGCATTTTATCTTGTTTTTGTAGTTACAAACCACTTTGGGTACCAGCAGTAGTCTTTATTGAATTGAATTATATTTAAATCTAAACTGAATTGAAATTATTTGACGGTAAGTTTGATGGTAAGTAGTTACCAGGGTCCCTAATCAACTTTGACATGTTGCTGTAATTGAAAATCAGCATTTGAAATCTATTTCTTGCTCATCCAAATTTATTTATTCGTACATCATATCTACACATCTATATACGAAAGGAAATACAAATACTTATTTAGTAATCATCATTTATTCAATTTTACCCTTTCATGCATAGTGTTCACACTTATGGACAGTCGGCTTGTTGTTGCTGTTTTTTCTTTTTTTTAAGATATAAAACATAATATCACCGCCAAATCACCTGAGACTATTATTTGTACTTGTAAATTATTAATTCTTACAGTATTTCTGTTGCTCTCAATGTCTCTGATTTATTTTAGAAATATTTTTCTAAAATTGTGCCTGACTCCAATGAATGCCTTAGCTTTAATAAACAAACAAACAAATAT
>JAQMYM010000020.1:604418-637608 GCA_030014255.1 Parauchenoglanis ngamensis | reverse complement strand
GTTGCTTGAATGCATGGAGGTTGGCAATTACGTCATGCCAAGCACAGACTTCCCACTTCTGAGGTAAGTCAAATGCAGCAATAGAACTTGCAAACCTTTTACATAAGAGCAAGCTTTCATCTTTATGCTACTAACAAACAGGAAGCAGCCTTGTGAGGAGAAATCAGTAATTGACAGGTACCCTTTATGGCCAGTCAGCTTGCAGTGTGTTTCCAAACAGGATGGAACAATATACTTATATGACATAACTACAACAGAATATATTTATTTAATGTGGGATTGTCACTTCTGTGAACAGTCACAGGCCAAAACATCCACACACTATATTGCATCTGATCATGAAGTAATCTACACTGTTTACACTGAGAAATGTCATTTTAGTGTAGGGTTTTCAAATGTTAACTCTCAGCCATTAGTGTATAATCATTTCTTGATGTGTTCATGGACTCTAATGTAATGTATTTTAATTTAACTCCGTAACAGATTAATGTACATATGAGAATACAGGTATCGTAAAGTGCTAACACCGTATCACGTAGTCTACCTCCAGATAACATTGTTAAGGTAAGTTGTGTCATGGGCAGGGTTCTAAACTAAACTGGCTTAACCTATAAGTGCATGGGTGTTTCATTCATCATTTGTACATATCTCAGCTTGTTACTGACTTCTTTTAACTGTGAGAACAATTAATTGAACATAATAAACTACTATAATAAGGTACACTATATGGCCAAAAGTTTGTGGACACCTGAGTATAACATTCATATGTGCTTTCTGAATGTCCCATTTATTGTCCATTTGCCGTTATAATGTGCTCCAATCTTCTGTGAAACTCTTTTCACTAGATTTTGGAGCCTGGCTGTGGGGATTTGTGTTCATTCATTGACATGAGCATTAATAATGTTAGGCCCGGGTGTGCAGTCAGAGTTGCAGTTCATCCCAAAGGTGTTCAGTGGGGTTGAGGTCAGGGCTCTGTGCAGGACACTTGAGTTCTTCCATTCTATCCTTAACAAACCATGTGTTCATGGAGCTACTGTGTGCACAGGGGCATTGTCATGCTGGAACTGGTTTGGACCTCTTAGTTCCAGTGAAGGGAAACTTTAATGCTACAGCACACAGAGACATTCTGTAAATTTGTGTGCTTCTGACTTTGTGGCCACAGTTCGTGGAAGAAACCCATGTGGGTGTGATCGTCAGGTGTCCACATACATTTGGCCATATAGTGTATATCTTGCTGTATTGTGTGCTGCATGAGGGACACTGAGTGAGTTTGAGGCAGCCTGACTGACACATTGATGAGATTGAATGAGGAAATGAGGTCACAGTTTCCTGGTGACTTTGCATTTTAAAGGTCCACTATGTAGGTTTAAACCACATGTATTAGAGTGTATGGTGGCCATCAGGTGCATACATTTTCTTAAACAACAAACACGTTCTCAAACTTGTTAACCAGCACTAGCAAACACTGATTCCTCTTATTTTTTCTTCCTTGTCTTCCTTTCTTCTTCGTCTCCCATCCGATTTTGGTAAGTGCTCTGATTCACGGAGCACTTTTAGGGGCACTACTAATGGCCCAATAGGTTTTTCAGATTTCCCTGAGAGCTTATTATCCAAACAATACAGTTGCGTGACTGGCTGTCGCAGGTTCATGATGTCATTTTTAGCAGATTTGAAGAAAAACATTTATTACGCAGCCATAAACTGAGTTACAAGGTTATGGAGCCGGCCATACAGTGTCGTGTTTCTCTAGAAAATAACAACGGTCAAGGACGGAATGAGTCAGAAGTAAAGTTATTTGTGGTAAAAAAAAAAAGGTGGAAATGAATGGAAGTCAATGGAAGGCTAAAGCTAACTGAGCCTCTCACTCCCCCATGGGGGTATGCAATTCAAACGCTCACTTACCCCCTGGGGTCTCCTGCCCTGTGTAGATATAAATGACTCATTCTAAGCCCACGAAAACACAATGATTCATAGTTACAGGTAATTATATACTAATGTAAACATACTTATGAATTCTGTAAACATATTCTGGAATATATATACTCCATTTCTGCTAATAGATTCCCTTAAAATCTTCCATAGTGCACCTTTCAGGGTTGACTGAGAGTGTAAAGAGGAAGAGAAACCTCAGGGAGAGAGAGAGAGAGAGAGAGAGAGAGAGATATTAAGGAAGAAGTATTGGGAGCTCTAACTCAGCAGAACAGAACAGCTCTCCAGAAGACACATTCACAATATGAAACTGTGTAGTGAAAATGCTGATTGTATGTTAGCCAAGACAGAGAGAAAGAGAGAGTGAGAGAGAAAGAACGTTCAGAGATATGCGATGTTTAAAACGAGACCGGGCACGGCAGGACACTTGGATCCTGACAGGATGGAAACACACAGACTTTCCTGATCCTCTGTTTGAAAATCTAAAAACCTCCAGTCCACTGAGAGCTACATGGTATGCAGGACTGAGGACACACACACACACACACACACACACACACACACACACACACACACACACACACACACACACACTCTAAGGGAATCGTACACACACAGCTCGGGGAATTGCATTGTTTCCGGGTGAAGTCAATCAGTGACTTAGTGAAGGCAGTTGGCAGGTTGGGTGTTTCAGTAAAGTGTGTGTCATCAGTTCATGCGTGTGAATTTCTTGAAAACAACTCCTACAACTGTGATGTAGTTAATATGACAGATTTTTTTTTTAATGCAGACACTGTAAATTCGTGAATAGTCAAGTGGTGATTCAATCAAAACTAAATAGGATATTAATGTGTGATAAAGTCATTATAATAATTTAGGACTAGCCTGATTCCTGGTGCTCCTCACACAGTGTTTTATAATCATCACTGCTGTGTTTGAGGATACACAGATACAGATACACACGCTTACTGACTGATGGAGTCTGACTGCGATGATGCAGCAGTGAATGTTCACCCGCTGGGCCTCTTTCTGCCAGCCATTAAGGGGACACACACACACACACACACACACACACACACACACACTAATTACTGGAATCTAATGGAGCATATAAAGGTCAAAGTGTACAAAGTATAGAATGACAGATCTACTGTAGGTTGTTCAGTGACTCCATGAGGAAATGTACAGATTTGTGCATTATTTTATACACAGTTTTCATCTACTATAAGTCATTTTCATCCACAGATTTCAGAAACGCACATGCTCAAATACTTAAGCAGTCCGGCATACTTAAAATATGAAATAAATTCACAGTGAATAAACCTCAAATGATGACTTGATGAAATACTTTTTTTTCTTGGTTAAGAAGTTAAATGGATATATTTCTGACATCCAGGAGTTTTAGATTAAGTTCATATTGACTGAGATTTCATTAAGAGAAAAAGATACGATACTGTGACATCTGGATATTATTATTATTATTATTATTATTATTATTATTATTATTATTATTATTATTTTATTTTTATTTTTTTTATTATTATTATTATTATTATATTTTAGAATACAGTGTAGTAAAAACAGTGATAAATTACTTTAGATTTGAATTAGCATGAATAAGTGTGAAGGGGGACATTTGAACTAATAGTGTACATAAGTTACAAAAATCTGCATAATGTTTTTAAGAATATTCACTGTCTCTCACTGTGTGTGAGTGTGTGTCTGTGTGTGAAAGGCAAAAAAGGCCCAGCAGGTAAACATTCACTGCTGCATCATCACAGCCAGACTCCGTCAGTCACAGAACTTGTGTGTGTATGTGTGTGTGTGTGTGTGTGTGTGTGTATCAAACATAACAGTGAATATTTAAGACAAAGACAATTTATACTAAAATGAAAACGCTAAACAAGCCTTTAAAGCCAATTATGTAAAAATGCTCTAAAGAAATAAAGAATGTGTTACAGTTTGTCATGTGTGCTTACGCACTTCTTTTGCACCCTGGAGCTGAATTCACAATAGCTAAATCTCACTTCTGTTTTCTCTCAGCCACTGAGACAGAGCTTTAAACACATTTCACTGGAGTTTGGCTTCGAAACATTTCACACAGTGAAAAACCAGTGAGCTCGTCAGGACAAACACTGCAGAGCTTTACTCTCCACTTTTACTACCAAATGTGAATTTCTTTTCATTAAAAGAACATTATATTATAAACATTAATAAATATGTTAAAGCTTCCTTCGCACTCCAGTGCGTCTCTAGCTATTACTTTAACATTGTATTATAAACATTATATTGTTTACAATATAATGTCAATGTAATGGGTAGAGATGCACCGGAGTGCCAAGAAAGCTTTAACATTTTTTTATCATTTTTTTTGGTGACAAAAACTATCGTTTGACAATATGTCCACTTACAGGGCTGAAAAAAGCATGAAAATAAATGACAGCCTACTGTACAGTGGGGAAGATTCAAGGAAACGCAGGGAAAGAAAAAGAAAGAGAAGAAAAGCTAAATTAATAAAGAGATAGTGGAGGAAGAGGAGGGCAGAAAAACTTTTTGATAACATTTTTGTTACAGAAATGTATTCATTCAGTTATTTTCCAGTCATTTGTTCCACTTGCAAACATTAAAATTACAAATGAAACTTCAGTAATTATTATTTTCTCAAACTATGACTTTTTTGTCATAATTTTTCTTGTATTTGTTTTCTTGAAATATTATGACTTAAAATCTTGCAATCTTATTTTTTAAACAGTGAACCTAAAACACAATTGTATATCAAAGGCCTTTCTTGCTCGTCTGCCTTCAAGCAGTTGTTTCACTACGTAACAACATGGAGTATTTCATTACAGCAGGGACTTGTGGGTAGAGCTGTATTAGCATTACAGAAAATAATCCATACAATATCAACCTGCAGCCATTTAAAATGCATATACAGTACCGTGCAAAACTCTTTTGTGTTTGTTTTATGACTTCTGCATTATTGTGTCAGTAAAAAAACATTTTACAAAAAACATTTTTTTCCAGCAAAAAAATGAAATGTTACAGAAAAATATTTGTACGTCAGCAAAGAAAGTAACATATTACATGACAGACCACTTTTTAGACAAAAGAAAAAGTCTGATAGTCAGCGTGTCCAGAGGAACTATGAGAAGGGACTGACTGCAGAGCCGCAGAACTGCAGTTTCAGAGCAGCAGATTCACAACAGCAGATTCAGACCAGTAGCATTGAACGCATAGTGACTGCTCTGGTTGTATGTGTCAGCATGTATATTACCCTTCAGGAAGGGAAACCGGTGCCCTAACATAACCCTAACCCTAAAATGAGTGAAATGTTGATTAGCCGAACAGTCACTAGAATAAACCAAGAAAAGTGCCACTGGCCTGAAAGTGTTGCAGGTGCAAAAGTGCAGTTCTGCAGTCAGATACTATTGGGAACTCGGTCAGATTTGTTTTTCAACCCAAGCTACGGAGCCCCCTAAGGGTCATGGTGGAGATTTTTTTGTAGCTACTTTTGCATTCCCTCTCAATATTTCAGTGTTAATCCCAATCCTAAAACCTAACACTTATTGTAAGGGAATTCAAAAGTATCTTAAACAATCCCCACAATGACCCTTAGGGGGCTCCGTAGGTGTCACACCAAATCTTGTCTTTATTCATTCATTTATTTATTTATTTATAATTACTGCTCTTTGTATTATTCAATATGTACTAACGTTTCATTGCATTATATTTGAAGGCATCATTTCTCTTTTGCCTTTACATTTGTCTGTGTTTAATACATGTGCATGTGTAAGAGTTGGGATTGTGGAATAAGCGAGCTTTTATTATGAAGCGGGGACTTTTACAGTGTGTGTGTGTGTGTGTGAGTGTGTGTGTGTATGAGAGAGAGAGGGGGGGGAGAGAGAGAGAGAGAGAGCAGTATGATGCACCTCTGTGTGAGTCAGTCACGCGCACAGCGGCCAGAGGGAGCGCGAGAGCGTCACTCAGGCGCGCGCACATATATAGCGCCACTACCTGTAGCGTCTCTGGCTGACACACACACTTACACTCACTCACTCTTATACACACACACACACACACACACACACACACACCCACACACCTCTGCTTTTACTGCTGAGGAACGCGAGGAGTGAAGCTCACGCGGCTGGAAAAAGTGAAGGTACAAACTTTACTTTTCTTTGCAGCTTGTCAGAGAGAAAGTATCTTTAAAACAGTAGTATAGTCTTATTTGCGTCCTTTAGTAAATGTCATTTCGTCCTACAGACTTTATTTAATGTGGAGTAATGTGATGGGTCAGTCATACTGGAGTGCATTTTTAATGGGACAGAAAAAAGAGGGACATGATGTGAGATGACATGAGGAGGAGAAGCAGGTAGATACACCTACAAGGCAGGTAGATAGACCTCACACACCTGCAGTACTGTATAGCCCTGGTCTTTATGGGGAAAACGTCTGCAGTATGGACATGAGAAAGTTAGAAATAGTTTAAGGACTAGTGCTGGTTGGGGCACAGCTTCCTAAAATCCTCATAGAGATCTGATTTGGAGAGTGATTACTGTGATGCTCGCTCTGTCAGATTAGATTATTCATTTATTCTTTTTCGGAAACTCAGCCCAGAAGAGTAATAAGCTCTTCCGAGAGGAAAAGTCTGTCTATTCAGAATGTCAAAAGAAAAATTTGAGCTCCGTCCTGGAGAGCCCTCAGTCCTCAGTTGGTGCAGTAATGATGATGAGTTGGCTAGTTTATAAAAGGCCATTGTGTTAACTGCTTTCATGCCAGTGGGGTGCTGACCGAGGGTTTGGCTCATGTAACGTTTTCCTCGCTGGATGAGTTTAACCCTATTCATATCTGTTTCATATCAGATTCACATCAGAACCCTATTCTGATCCTTTCCTTTCTCTCTGTTTCTATTGAGCGAGTGCGTGTGCACGGACCCAGAGGAATGTGAGCCGAAGACATTCCTCTCTGTAACAGCCGAGGAGACATCACCATCAAATGGGATTACCAGGAGAGAGAGAGAGAGAGAGAGAGAGAGAGAGACGTTGTAGTCTAAGTGAGCCATGCTCCATGCTGCCTCTAAAAGGAGGGTGAAAAGAAAACAGTCTGGATTTATTTTATGTGGTGTGTAAGTAATTACAATGAGAGAGAGGGAGAGGGAGAGAGTGGGGGATGGTTAGTAGGACAAGGAGAATGAGAATAGTCGTATAATGCAATGAAAGAGAAAGGTGAACCGTGTGCAAGTGGAGACGTTTTTTATGAACCAGAGAGTGACCGAGTGAGTGAGTGAGCAGAAAGAAAAGAGAGAGAGTGCACAGGGTTAAAGGGCGGGGTGCTGGAACATTAAACAGCCACGATCGTCGAGGCCATTCAAACTTGTACGAGGTGAAGGAGGAGAGAGAAAAGGATGAGAAGGCAAAGAGAAAGGCCACGAGAGAGACTGTGGAAAGTTTATGGAGCTTTTCCTGCAGAGCGCAGCGCCAGCACGCTCAGGGAGCCAGCACATGGGGTTTTGGGTGGGAGCCTGAGACGGAGATCAGATTTGGGTCGGGCAGGAACAAGCTCGGATAATGCCTTTAGTAGCGGGAAGTGAGTGTTTAGCTTTGTGAAGTACAGGAGGTGAATAACAGATTTGTCAGAGGTGTCGGGTCAGGTTATAGTGTAGTGTTAGATAGTTCGAAGGCTGAGAATTTCGGTGATTGAGAAGATAAATTACAGAATAGGGTTTTATAGGATTGAGTGTGCCAGACTGCTTCTGACTGACAGGACTGTTATTACACTCAGACATGTAAGAAGTCTTGTTTCACTCCATGGTGAGACCATGCAGACGTGTATGTGTGTGTGTGTGTGTGTCTGTGTGTGTGGTGAAAAAGCCAAAGTGACTCAAGAGGCTTGCCAAAACATTCTAGACCTTCACTTTTATTGCAATAAAAGAATGTCAGGATGGGGGGGCTGTGAGACTGGTTTTACAGGAACTAAGGGGAAAAAAGGCAGTCGAGGAGCTAAAAATGATTTTCAGTGTGATCAAACCTCTAGACTAAAACAGTTTTTCAGCAATGGCTATGAGTCCTTCAAATCTAAGAAAAACTTAAAGCAAGCTACATTATAGAGCCTCAGAACTTCATTTGACACCTCAGACCAACCCTCTGACCTCTGATCTCTGATCTCTGACATGCGTGCACTTGTATTTTTCTTGCTTTTTTCAACCATCCATTTTTCTCCTGTTGGCACCAATGCATTTTTGACCGCAGTGAAATGAACAGGGTTTCAGGATCAAAGTGTTCCTGCTCGGTCATGCTTCGTCAGAAATCCGCAAAAACAATAAGCTCTGAACGACTCGCCCGGCGTCCGACACATCCATCCGTCACTTGTCTTTTTGCAACGTTTGGTATCCTCTGGCCTGTGCACTTTGAAAACATACGAACCTTTATTCATTTCTGTAAAGTCATATCAACAATCAGAAAGCCAGAAGTCAACTGGAGGGCACGTACTTCATTTACATTGTTATTACTAATTTGTCCAGATGCCCGCTGGAATTCTTGATCAAGTATCTGGGAGAAATGATGATACTGTCGTATAGATTCTAGTCACTCCACTTCAACTTCTTAAATCCATCTGACTCAGAACTGGTGCAAAGAAGAAAAATCTGAACAGACTGAGACAGAGGGTTAGTCATAGCTTAGTCTGCCTCAGAGCAGCTACAGAGTTTGGGTGATGTGATGTCATGAAGATGTAACCATGACAGAAAGGTTGGATTTGTGATAAGGGAAGTTTAGCAACGTACGAACGCAGGTGTGTCATTTTTTCCCCTCTCAACTGTGACACACACTGCTTAGTCTGAGATTGTCTCCATCGTCTGAGAACGAGACATGTTTCGGCTCGAACACGTCTTTATATCTGTTGTTTGCTGGAACAAAGCGCTCCCAGGTTTGTTTGTGCTGCGTTGTGTTAATTGCCCATAAATCCTGGGAATAAAACGGGGAATAAATAAATCCTTTATGCTTTTCATTACCATGTTTATTAATGACAGATTTACTTGTGTGTTTTTTTTATTTAATTCTGTCTCCCTTTGAAATGCACCTGTTTGTAGCACGAATGTCAAACTTAATCACCATTACCGGCAGACGGCTTGCGCACACACAAACAGAGACACAAACACCGACACATGCACATACTTTTGCACCCTGTTTCTGTTTACAAATGGACTCCAGTGATCATCAGCTGTTTACACTCAACAACTTCCTGTCTTCCAGCAGCTATTTCCTGCTCTGCCACTGCATACACTCATACACACACAGTAACTGTGCAGTCGTTTGCCTGTTTCTCTGATCAGCACATGTTTCTCTGATCAGCACATGTGCGGTATTTGAATTACCACAGAAGTCGGAATGACGCTATTTTTTTTCCCTTTGTGCATTCGAGCTACAAACCGTGAGAAAATCATGGACTCCCCCATGTTCATCACTGGTTACCAGCAAGCTAGCCAGCTAACCGCGATGAGTGACGTATATTAGGGCTGTGCGATATGGCCAAAATCTTATATCCTGATATAGGTCATATATATTTCATATCCAGATACCAATACATATCACGATATAGAACTGTGCAGCTATGTATTTAGCAAATGTAGCATTTTCAGATTATCAATAGCATCAGAAACGTGTTAAATAATAAGTATAATCCTGGTGTAAGTGCATATTTTGATAAGGTTGTTGATGATAACGGTGGTAAAATCATTAGCAGTCCAGCTTTTTGAAAAACCAAAGTTTTGATCCAAAATAATAACACTAATAATAAGAGTCTTTATTTCACACACAAGCATCCTGGTCTTAATGATAATATTCATTTCTTAATAAACAGCATGTTTACCTGTAATTCAGCTGCACAGCCATAATGTATATATTTTTTCTTCAAAGCATGAGGACAGTATTGTACAGTATTAATCAGTAATGATGAGTTGATGACACTTGCTAAACTCCGGGTTCAGGAGACCATCCGGAGTTAATGAGAAGGAATTCCCAAGTCAAGGGGGCGTTTTCTTTGTTTTTGTCCTGGTCGGAAGTCGGAGTTGCGACATTTAGTTGAATGCAGCCGTACACACTGACCTGCAGCACTCCATGGTGGTTTGTTGTCTGAAACAGTTGAACGCAGTCATTGAACTCTGAGACTGATACGTCTCAAAGTCTTCAGGAAGGACGCAGGCTTGTTTATTAGGGATAAAGATTGACAGGGGAAATGAAGCAGGGAGGCAAATGCTGCGCTTCTGAACTTCACTCAGACTGGTATTAAGACCTACCGAGTGAGTGGGACATTAACTGATTTCCTATGTGCATGACTGCATCTTGTCATATGACTGATGAACTAATTAACCAGTCCTGGTTCTCTCGTGTATCCAAAGGTCACGTTGTTAAAAGTGTCCATCACAATAGACCTGTGTGGTATATCCCATTTATAATGCTCTAATGCAAAAAAGAAAGAAATAAAAGGCTTAAGAATACTGTCTTTTTTTCCCCCTGAACATTTTTTTCCTACTGAACTGATCTTGGCCAGTGAGGAAGTGTAGCTAATACAGCAGTTTCCTGAACTGTCTGCTCAGCGTTGCTGCTGAGCAGAGAGAAGAAAAGATTCAGCAGAGCAGCGAGAGAGAGAGAGAGCACACACAGAGGGAGGAGGAATGGGCAGAAAGTGAAGGAAAAAGGAGGAATAAGTAGGGGACGATGAATGACATGTGTTTGTTTGTAAAATGGTGGAGTAGTTTGTTGGCCCGAAGTGCAAACTGACAACACTTCTTCATCGGCATGGCAACAAGGAGGCCTGCTGCACTGTCTCCTTCTCTGGCCTCACCAAGCCATAAGCCATCAGAGAGAGCGAGTGAGCGAGAGAGAGAGCATAAGGGGGAAGAATGCAACTGAAATGTCTGAATTAGGATTGTGTCTTTAATTCCTGTAATCACCTGAAAGGATTATCTGGATCATGAAGATGGCCATGTGATGGTAGCAGGACTAATAAAAAAAAAATCTCTCCACCTTTTAAGGTTAATAAATAGCTTCTTGGTTTTTGACCTAAAAAAATGAGTGGTATTTTTAGGAAGTGGGTTTTATATTTTTGAGGGTTATTAATAGCCCACGAACCCAGGAGAGGATAGTTTTAGAAGCATCTTGTAATTTCAGACACGCAAAACATCTTTCAGGGAGGAAGGGGAAGAAGAGAGAAGAAAAGGAAATGAGTGTGTTTTCTTACCTAAAAGGTAGAACAAGAGAAATTGAACTCAGTTTAACCATTTGCTGAGTTCGACCAGGCCATAGTGCACTTTCAGTAAGCAGTTTTCTTTGTGGCTGTACGGTGGGTTGGGACAGTAATGAGACCTCTTCAGTTTTTTCACATTTTATTCTATATAGTTTATAGGTTTAAGATAAAATGGATTTAATAACTTATTTTGCCATTAATCTACACTAATCTAAACTGTAATGACAAAGTGAAAGCAAGTTTTTAGAATTTTTTTGCAAATTTATTTCAAATCAAATCTTGAAGTCTCAGTAAGATCAGTATGCAGACCCTTTATTCAGCACTGTGCAGGAGCTTCTTTGGATTACAGCTTCGAGTCCTCTCGGGTGAGTCTCTGCAAGCGTGGCACACAGATTTTGGCAGTTTCTCTTGTTCTTTCTGGGAGATCTTTTCAAGCTCAGTCAGGTTGGATGGGAATCATCTACCATTTTTAGGATTCTGAATGATATTCTACGGAGTTAGTCTGGGCTTGGCGGGGCCACTCGAGGACCTTCAGAGGCTTGTTCTGAAGCCACTGTAGCGTTGTCTTGGCTGCATGTTTCAGTTCGGGTGTTGTGCTGAAAGGTGAACCTTCACCCCATTCTGCACTCTAGAGCAGGTTTTCAAGGACATCTCCGTAGTTGGCTGCATTTACATTTCCATCAATTCTGACCAGCCTCCCTTGCTGAGAAGGAACCCTATAGCATGATGCTGCCACCACCATGCTTCACTGCAGGGATTGTATTAGCCAAGGAGTTCCTGAGCAGTGCCTGGTTTTCACAAGATGCAGTGTTGGAGTTCAGCTCAAGTCCAGTAAGTGCCCACCATATGATTTTTACTCGAGAGTGGCTTTCACCAGACCTGGCCTGATTGATGGAGTATTTTTAAGAAGCTTGTCCTTCCAGCAGGCTCTTCTGAAGTTCTGTTATTTTGGCCATTGGATTCTCGGTCACTTCCCTGATCTCTCTGCTTCATCTCCTTCTGTGTCTCGCCAATCCACAAACCATGAGTGCGTAGGAGAGAGAGAAACAGAGAGAAACTGCAAGGTTGGAAGAATACAGTTGAAATGTCTGAATAAGAGACATCCTCTATTCAACCAACTGAAATTGTCTGGATTATAAAGACGGCCGCGTGATGGTAGTTGGACTAACCCTAGTAATGGTTTGAACTCAGACATGTTGTATAATTTTACAGTCTCTTGTAATTTCCAACAATGTTGGAGACACTTGTAGTGGCATCTTGGTCCATTCGGAAGATGTTAAGCTCCATTATGTTGTACTTAGGTTTGCGCATGTGGTTGTGCCTGTTCAATTCAGACCACATGTTTTCCGTAGGGTTTATATCATGATACTGAGACTTTTAATCTAGCAAAACATTGAGTCTGTGTTGCTTTAACCATTACTGTAACGACGTGGAAGTATGTTAGGCTTATCATTATGTTGAAAGCTCTATCTGTGGCCTAGTCTGAACCTCCTGGAAGAGGCAATCAGGTTTTGGGGTGAAATATGGCAGACACTGGGGTGAAATTATTCTGACACATATTTTGAGAGGAAATACTATTATTTGAAAAAGTACATCCTGTTGTTTGACTGGGCATTGATTTTATAACAGTCCTTTTTGGGCTCATATGTCTGAATGGCGCACTGGAGAGCACTGTGAATGACGGAGTGAGGGAGTGTGTGTGTGTGTGTGTGTGTGTGTGTGTGTATGAGATGATGTGTGCATGTGCTCTCAGAACAGAACCAAAAAAGGAATGAAAGCAAAGCGCCTCCGAGGGCCGAGTCCGAGTGTGTTTCAGCCACTGCCAAACTATTCCTGTAAAAGTGCGCTTTTGGTGGTTGCACACTCCGGACATGGCAGGAGAGGGGAGGGAAATGAACGAGGGGCTGAAGGGAAAGACAGAAAGAGAAAGAAGACACCATTGTGTGTTGTTTCAGGGTGAGTCTATGCGCAAAGCGTGGATCTTCTTGTAGTGACCCCAGGGCTGATCTGGGTTCAGGGCTTTTTCTCATTGTGAGACTGTACAAGCACAGCCGTACACATTTTTTCTTTAGTTTTATTTTGCGTTATATAAAAATGTGTTTCGTTCTATATGAATAAACCCATTCAGCGCAACACACCCTCTCTCCTGCTTTTTCTCTCTCCTTATTTCTCTTTTTCTCTGTCTGTTTTCAAGGTCTTATCAGGTCTGTCAGACTCATTTCAGCTGCAGAAGAGAGAAAGAGAGAACGAGGGAGGGAGGGAGGGAGAGAGGGAGGGCATCCCCCTCGATTTTAAAAAGTAAAACAGAATAGAGAGCAGAAACCCGGGTGACTAGCTGCTCCACATCTGGAAACAGTTAGGCTAAAATGTGCTCGGAGCCTACTGACAGCGCATGGGAGCAGCCTTCATACCACACATAAACCAGTATGAAAGAGAGAGGAAGCTTGTGTGCTCGTCATCCTGCTTTCAGTCATTGTTAAAGTGTTTGCTTTGGTTTTTAAGGAATAATGTCACGCAGGTTCTTCTGAGAGATACACCTGAGCACGTTTACAGTGACATGGAAAAACTGCTTGTTCCACAAAGCTTTTGGATTCAGTCTGAGTCAGGAAGTTGGACAGGGCGTACCTTCTGGTTTTGTGGACCTTCTGCTATCCACTAAACAAACATCTTAATTCACAGCGTATGAACTGCCGTGATAAGCCATGAGGCGTCACTGAGTTGTTTTCACTTTAGCTGAATCAACAGTAAACATACTTAATGGCTAGATTTTTTCCTTACGTACCACGTACAGGTGCTGTCTTTTTTTATGCACAGTGAATATGGTCACATGTTTGATCTGATCATCTTAGCCTGCCGTGGGCTATGACTTCCTCCTAAGGAAATGGTGAACACAAATGCGCTAGTTGCACACCTACACACACAAACGTGTACCACGTGTACTTGCGACGTTCCTTTCAGTTGGGATGTGCAAAAGTACATCGTTTAACACTCTCCGTTCACTGGACCAGCCAGATAATCGGTCGCATGGAAGGGAGTTTAGTGCTGAATATTGAGGTTGGTTTAGGCTCCAATGTCCACGTGACAGCTGTCCTTAACGCTTTACAGTCACACCCACTGTGTTTGATATGCTGTGTGTGGTGATGTACAAAGTCCTTTTGCACTTTTCCTGACCTCATGATCAGAAGCCTGAGCTCAGCCTACTGGCAGGTGTACTGTTGTGTAGTGAAACACAGGATTTAATATCAGGATTGAACACTGAAATAGATCAATATAACAGCAGATATTATTATTATTATTATGATTATTAAGAATAATGCACAGGTGACAAATACAGGGGTGGGCAAAAGTAGGTTTTCAGTTATTCATATAAAAAAAGATTTGCAGGTTATGATTATTGCAATAATAATAATTACAATAATAGTAATAAAAGGAAGAAGACAAATAAATAATGCAGTAATTAATAAATAATAACACAAGAATAAACTCTGTGTTTTGCATACTCACAACTGTAAACCTACTTTTGCCCACTCCTGTATATCCAGCTTTATCTTTTCTTTCTGCTCATGTGAGCTTGTGAATATAATACCGAAACGGCTCGTACTAATTACTACTCAACCTTTTCACGTTATATATCACGAATCCACACTAGACCCCTGTTTGCCCCGCTCATGTTCTGCCCTAATACACTTAACATTTATAGAACTTAGAGTTATGGTTCTTAAAGTGGGGTCTGTAAAGCATAGCTAGGGGGTCTGTGATTTTTATGTTTTATGTCTATAAAATAATGTCAAGTAAAAATAATGGCTTCTATGGGTGGGAAGCCTGAAAAAAGAAAAACTCTGACTTTAATAAATAGGCAAAATCTTGTCATACATATTTGAATAGTTTGCTTGTGAAATAAACCTATACTGTGGGTGTGTGAGTCATTGGGGTTTTGTTTTTTTTGTTTGTTTTTTTCCCCTCAGGCTTTCCTGACTGTAAAAAGTTAACACTGAAGCATCCACTGTATTCAAAGTCTTTGCATTTTATGACCCACATCTTGACAGGCCATCAGTTCTAAGAGAGCGGGCCATTTTGTGTTTATGCTCTAGACCTGAAAATGCCGATGTTGTTCCCAGAACAGACTGTGTGGCCTTCCATCACATGAAAAACATCCTCAGAATGTCAGGACAACATTTATGGTCTTACTCTTTGGGTTTTTTTGCCTCATACAACAGTCAACATTTCCGACATGTAATGTTGAAGCAATGTTTTGTGTGTGGTAGAGTAGGAAGCTAATTATAGAGCAGCAGCTACATGAGTGCTTGATGACAGTGATACTTACAGAACATTGTTGTGAGGTTAGTTTAATGCCGTGGCACAGTCAGAGCCGTGTTTTTAAAGTGTAGGGGGAGGATGTGGAAGGCTACAGGCGCATGTAGAGGATGTGCAGATTACAGCCTGGAGAGGTCTCATCTCTGATAGCAGGAAAACACTCAGCATGAGTCGTCACATTCGCATTCATCGGAAGCGCTTTCTGAAGTGGAACCAGACAGGACCTAGTTTAGCCAAATATCTCGTCACGCTAGCTGATCAAATGAGGAAGCACTGCTGAGTACTTGATTGACATCAGCAGTAGCTTGTGAGCAGAGATTTTGGTGAGGAAGGACGACATGTATAATGACGCAGCCATAAACAAAATGAAGTCGAGGGCCTATCACACTTGACCTATGCCATAAGCTACTGTCGACAGCATAGTCACCTAGCATACAGCTTGTTTTGAGCGGTTTATTTTTAAAACATAACTGTTTCGTATGTATTTGATACAGCAAGTTTAATTAAAGAGCTGATATCATTACCCAGGGTTGCCAGGTTTCAGCAAAAACGATTTCTGAAACTAGCTGAAAAAAACCTGCGCATTGGAAAAGAGCAATACACTTTTTTTTCTCAGCCTTCGCGTGGTGACTGTGGTGCACACGCATTTCTAAAGGATGAACATTATCCTCTCCAGTGTATCCCTCTTTTCATCTTTGAAATATCTTACAATAGAAATGGTTCTGTTCATCATAGATACACTGCCTGCACTTATAACTTGTCTTTGTTTGCAGAGATTTATTAGATGTATTTCTGATGAATTGCTATGCTGTAAAGCAAGGCCAAGGAATATTTTTAAATTTCCCCAATTTGCCTTAAATATTGTTACCCTGGCAACCCAGAGCGAAAGGTTATTAACTGTCTTAACTGAAAATGTTTATAAGGTGAACATGGGGATTGTGATTTCTTCCCCAGTGGGTGTATACAGTAAGTTTGAGCTTGGTGCATTTCCCATTTTTGACCACTAGGATCAATCTAAACTCAGCTTATGTCTGTAAAATCGCAACATTTATTTCATTTGTTAATCAATCAAAAGAGGTAAATAGTATTTTTATGTCATTTAAAATATATGGAGTTGGGAATGACTTTTTGAAGATGAACATTTGTTGAATGGTTGACGTACATGGAGGCTCTGCCCCATCTGCCCCTTTGGATGAGCAGTGACTGATCTACTGTTTCCTTTTCCTTTCTGTTCCATCCTGCAGGAACGCAGAACAACTGAAGCAGCTCCACGATCAGGTCCTACTGGAGCAGCAGGAAGCAGCTAAGTGGCAGCAATTCCCGCAGCCACAACCTGAACAAAAAGCCCCACCCCTTGCTCAGCAGCCACCACCCCAGGAGGTCCCGCCTCCATCTCCGCCTCTTCCCCCTCCTCCCTCCTTCCAGGAGCTGGAGTGCAGCGCCATGCAGACGAGCACATTCAACTATGCTCGGCCCAAGCAATTCATCGCTGCCCAATCTCCCACCAGCCCCAGTGCTGGGTCGGTCAGCTACTCCACCCAGTCCTCCACCTCCTCTGGCTCCAGCCTGGCATCGCCGCTCTCGCCCTCCGCTACCCACAAGCCATTCGGCCGCGTCACCCTGCCGCCTTTCCAGCCGTTGCCTAAAGGAGGCAGCGTGGATTCACCAGGCTCTCCTTCGTTCCCTCCTCCTCCTCCACCCTTCCTCAGCTCTAGCACGGTCACCTCTCCCTGTGGCCCACCACAGGACTTTCCTCCACCGCCACCTCCACCCCCGCCTCCAGTCATAAGTCCCACCCGCTCCGACACCTCATCCCCTTTCACACCCAAGCCACAGTCTCCTGCTGGGTTTTTGGTGTCTGTGCTGCCGGCCACACCCCCTGCACCACCTGTCAATGCGCTGGGGCTGCCCAAAGGAAACGGCACAGTGTAAGTACCTAAAATCCTTATTTTAAGCTTGATCACAATGTTTGGCTTCCTCTATTATTTATTACGTAAACATTAGAGCATTAAATCACAAGATCCACACTCACATTACCTTGTTCAGTGTGATGTGAGAATATTTTATATTAAATCTAATTATCAAGCAATAGTGTATAATCATAGACTAATAATGTGGAATGTGGAAACAAACCTATTTTTTGTTTAAAATGACAAATGATTAAAAAGTGCTAAAAGCATTTGCTTCTCTGAATATCTGTGGTAAATATTCCGATTTAGATTTTAAGGAAAAGAATTGTGATTATCATTTTAGCCATGATTAACCCGCTTATCCGTTAAGGGTTACAGGGAGCCAATCCCAGTTGACTTCTGGTGAGAGCCGGGGTACACCCTGGGCAGGTCACCAATCTATCACAAGGCTAACGCACGTCATCCTAAATAAAGCCACAGATTCGCTGTCCACTAAGAGCACACCTTTAATGTTCATCAAGTGATGGGCAGTTGAGCACTGTGTAGGGAGCGTATTGTATTTTGGAACGTAGCCGTGGACTCCTGCAGCTGCACTGTGCCTCCTGGATAGAAGATCATGTTTACATTCTTATAAAGCATGTTTATAGAGATGGAAGGACCTTTTTAGAGACAGGAGGGAATGTTTATGTGCACGCTGTGTGTGAGTATGTGTGTTCAAAAAGCTTTATCAGAATGCGTGTTTATGCCTTAGAATTATAAATCACAATGTCTCAAAATGAGAGTGTGGAGCACGCCAATGTCAAGGACTGTTTTTTTTAAAGAACGGGTTGTAATATGTCTTGTCCTGCAACACACCCACATAAACATAAACACCCACAAAAATACACGGTGTTCACTCGCTCACTCCCTTTCAGTGACTAGTCAGGGTTGTTGTGGATCCGGAGCCTGTCCCGGGGTCACTGGGCTCGAGGCAGGAACACACTCTGAATGAGATGCCAGTCCATCGCAATGAACTACATACACACACATTTACATAATCGTACACACTTAATTTATCTTAGTTACTTCAGCTGCTGGCATGTTCTCGGGAGCAGAGGAGAACCGAGAATTTAGGATTAAGCCAAGGAACTGTGAAGGAGCCAAGGAACTTGGAGCTGTGAGGCAGCAATACTACCAACTACGCCACCATACCACCTTGTACACACTGTTACATCATACAGTTACTAACCCCCACCAACTGGGCAGGGAAACCTGGTAACCTTTCTCTTATCTTATCATAGGAATAAGAGCTCTGCATGCTCAGATTAATCTGGAGCTCTTTAGTGGTGAGCCGTCTTGGCTTTATTCACCTTGATGAAATGCGTACTAAAACCATAAACTGCACTTCAAAAGGAAGCCTTTCTGTCTTCTGTGTTCTACAATTGCCTTTTATCATCAATCTCCATCTCTCACTCAGTTCTTTTCTCCCGCA
This sequence comes from Parauchenoglanis ngamensis, assembly GCA_030014255.1. Classification (NCBI taxonomy): domain Eukaryota; kingdom Metazoa; phylum Chordata; class Actinopteri; order Siluriformes; family Auchenoglanididae; genus Parauchenoglanis; species Parauchenoglanis ngamensis. Next base: position 618,738 of record JAQMYM010000020.1, on the reverse strand, counting down.
CTCACTTAGTCTGATCTCTGGCATTCAGGATTCAGAATGAGGACGATTAAAGAGCATAGAGGAATTTCAGAACACTGATTCATTACAAAGACTTGTGCACACACGTTCACAATGAAAGATTTATATTAATGAAAGACTTCAAAATTTTACACGGACACGTACTTCTGTCTACAAGTTTATTTCAGCAGGGGAAATAAACTATACCTAAAAGAAAAGCCAGCGGACAGGGGGCGGGGCAGAATGGGGGCAGGCAGGGGCGGGGCAGGCAGGGGCAGCCAGCGGACAGGGGGCGGGGGCAGGGGACGGGAAGAGGTTTTTAAGCAGATGTTTGCAAGGATCGACTGGCTCCAGACAGGATACGTTCCACGTTTTTACAACTGCTTACAAATTCTCACATGTCCATGACACTAGAGCAGTCTGATGGCTTTGGAAGGGCTTTTCAGCATGACGGATGTATTTCAACAATGGCCAATTGTATTAAACAGCAATAGTGAAAATCAATTAAGATTTCTCTACTACAATTATGACTTGCAGTCAGTCGCAATCCATTTCCTAATTTGCAGTCTGAAAGGATGTAACTAATATGTATATAGTATAAGAAAAGTTGTTAATAATCTTTGCCCCAGATGAGTGTCTTAACTTGCACACAAAGTTGTGTTCTTCTAAAAGCTCTTCTTTTCCTTTTTATGTCCTGTATTGCTGTCAAACAGCGGGTTCCTGCGTAAGAACACTCGCACATCACGGATCGTAAGCGACTCCGAGATCCAGGACTCGAAAGATGCCGTCATTCAGGACCTGGAGAGGAAGCTGCGCTTTAAAGAGGACCGTGTCAGCAACGGCCAGGTGTGTGTCTGTGGGTGCGGCTCGCTATAGAATAAAAGGGGCCTTCATATGTTTCAGACTGCAATAAACACCAGTGACTCTTACAGATAAAAGAAATATTATCGAGAACCTCATTTCCATCTGCTGCGTCTATACCGTCTGTGGGATTTTCACCAACAGTAGTTTTAATATGTTCCAGAAAATGTGTTCACTTGAAATATATATGAAATATCTGGATACATGCACAAATACAAACTGTTAGCCATTTCTATTTAACCATTTTAAACATTGAGAGCTCTCATAGGAAAATATTAGTGTAATCGTTCTAACTACCTAGCCATATAGCCTCCATCCAGTCAGCCAGCTATCAAAATCTGCACAAAAGCCATTTGTTCGTCAGTGAACATACATTACCAATCATTAGGGTGGGTCTTATAAGTAGTTATTTAATTTACAGTGCACTTGGAATATGGCATGTGTCACAAATAATGAGTTTTAACTCACCCTGGAGAGCTCACAGCGGCTCATTCTACGTTAGTCACATCCATCTGTCAAAGAATTTCCAGTTCCTGTGATAAATGTCCTTCCAGGATGCATCTTAATTAATGAAATATCTCCAGCTGAAACAATTTATGCTCTCTGGAGAGATGTAATAAAGAGAGTTTGAGAATGTGACCGTATTCATCGGATAGTTTCTACTGGAGGAGGAAAACAGCAACTTCCGCTGTCGTCTGTACTGCGCAAACTTGGGAAGAATCCCTACTGCGTAGACTCTGGCTGCAAATTTGACAACATGGCCGAGGAATTTTGGCTTCAGTTCTATGGGATGGGAGAGAACAGGAGCACACCGTCCATTTTTTCATACAGCCGATGTTACAATTGATGCTGTGAGCAGCCGTGTCGATTTGACGTAATTTGTGGAACTCAGAGTTGAGAAGACCACCCTGAGTTTGGGAATCACAACCTCTAGTCAAACGCAGCATTAGTTACGGCAGTATCTGGGAGTCTGTTTAATGCATTAAAAAATTCAATATCATTTCTTATTTATGGTACTCGCTCATAAACTTCTGAGAAGAGATTAATTGGATCTCTTAGATGGAAAATGTTGGAATATTTCTGATTGAATTAGGAAACCCCCACCTCAGGATGGGGAATGTTAAATATTTAAAAATACATCTGAAGTCGGGCATTTTCTCAAACCTCTCAGTGACTTCCTCTTTACCCATACAGATAAGAGTAACAGAAGTTCCTCTGGACTGTAAAAGCAGGGGGCAATCCACATAACATTTACCAACATCGGTCCACTTCCTGTGTGTGTTCCTAGTAGAAACCCGACCAAGTTAAACACCTCAAGCACTGACTCAGCATGGTCACTAATAGCCCATGTAATTCTGCAGTAAACTCATCTAAATGACAAGTGGTGTGAGGATGTGCATATGTTTGTGTCTCTGACACACTAACCAAGGCTCTCACCCATTAATCCTGCTTGCTTTCAGAGGTTAACCTATGAAGAGAAGATGGCTCGCAGGCTTCTGGGGGCTGACAACGCAGCCACAGTGCTTAGCACACAGCAAACAGAAGAGGAGCCTCCTACACAGGTACACACACATAATAACATGCTATATAAATGTTTGCTGCACTGTGTCACCTTTGACGTTCTGATATCACCACTGATGTCAGATGTGGGACAGTGAGTGTCTGCTCATGTTTGCTTACTTTTTAACTGAAGGAAGAATGAATATTATTCTTCCATTAAAGGTGCAGTATGTAATTTTGTGCTGTTATAAAGTTTGTGTCCACAATAATAATAATAATGTAATTTCTGTCCTATATACTTTGTGAATCACAGTATTGGCAAATCCAAAGGTCTCAGTAGTTTCTTCCTATAAGGGTTCTGTTTATATTTTTCTGGCTCAGAATGTTGCTCCACTCCAGTTGGCACTAAGGTGTCCAGCCCTGCCTGTTTTTTTTCCCCAAAAGGAAACTCACAACTCATGGTGTTGGTTGGGGAAGCTTGTTATTGTTTACAACATTGCAAGGGTTCTACAAAATATAATCCATCGTTTAACTTCAAATACAAAAATGCTGTCAAATGGTTCTCTGTCCATGTGATGCTGAAATCAGGATCATTGATCAAGTAAATCCATGTGACTAGCAATATGCAGTAAAGGGGACATGCCGTGTCATTTTTTAAATTAGATGTCTATGTGGCTTTGGGATTGAAAGTGGACTATCACCTTCCCAGCCTGTAATGACAGAAATTAGATAGAGAGAACAGGCCAGTTACAAGGCCAGTTACACAGAAACTTATTTATGGTACCACCCCTTCATTAACATATGACCACCCGTAGAATTCTGAATCAAGAATCAAGAACTTGCAAACTTTACAAAATCATCTCAGGGAATGATATAAAATAATTGCAAAGTGTATGGCATGTCCTCTTTAATATGTGATCAATGAGGAAATCTGCTTATTGCTCCTTTAATCTGAATTTGACTTGTACATGGCCACTTTGTCAGGTAAAGTATGTGGCACTTTTGTAAAATACATCTAAAATAAAGAGATGAGGGGTGACTGTGAGGTAAGTTCATGACTGCAAATACACACCAGCATTCTTGTATAATAAACCCATAGGTGTGTTGTACAATCTGAGCACAGGATGTGATGTCAGATAGCAACTGCCTGTTCTCTGATCTTTCTACAGGAAAGCAGTTCAGCTGATTCCGAATTTGTCCCTCAAAAGGTTATCCAAACCTGCTCCACTTTTTCCTTCTGTCTTCACCTCTCTCACTTTCCACTGGTCACTCCTGTGCTTTGGTTTGAAAGTATGCCGGCTATGTTCACTACGCTTCTCACCAATCAAAGCCCATGGTCTGAGCTGACCATAATTCAACTTTCTTTAGTATTACCTTTGGAATTCAAAGCAGGAAATCATAATGACTACATTTGGGGCTTCAGAATCAGAGAATGTGTCTGGGCCAAGATGGGCTTTGATACTCTATAAAAGATAAACACTGTTTTCTCCTGCAGAACAATGCTGATTCTATGGATATCATTTAAATCTTATGTTCACTGAATGCTCAGTACATCTGTGTGCAAATACATGGGGGGGTGCTTGTGTGCTATAATCCATATTTCTTCACATTTTCTCGTGGTCATGCTTTTCCACTTTGTAACCCCATGATTATTTCGCCCTTATTTTCCGGTGCTGTTACAATGCCTAGCGTGTCTTGCTCTTCTAACTATTGGTTCCCATGTTTTTTGTGGTCACAGGAGTACAAGGTGTCGAGCTTCGAGCAGCGGCTGATCAGTGAGATCGAGTTTCGGCTGGAACGCTCTCCGGTGGAGGAGAGTGACGATGACGTCCAGCACGATGACAACCCACTGGGAGACTGCGTGGCACCTTTCTTCGACCACAAACTCAAACACTTCAAAGTGTTTGAGGGCATGCCTGTCACCTTCAGCTGCAAAGTCATCGGAGACCCTAAGCCAAAGGTCAGAGGTCACCGAAGTTGTTCTGAAAGCCCAGATTGTCTGTGTTGGGAATATTTCCAGGAAACAAAAACTCTGTGATGTTAGTCAATAGATTCTTTTTGTGAGAAGTGTCTCAGAAGAAGAATAAATTATTTTTGGATTTAAAAGGGGTAGAGAGAGAGAGAGACAGAGAGAGAGAGAGAGAGAGGAAAAGCTAAAAAGAGGAGAATGAAAAAAGACAGTGACAGGGATTAGTCTTGGAGGTTTAGTATTATTATTGAAGTTGGTGTTTGTCTACTGATGACAAATCATGGCTGGGATTCATGCCATTTATGGTTGTGGTGCTTTTCTTTCGTCTCTCTCTCTCTCTCTCTCTCTCTCTCTCTCTCTCACACCCACACACACACACACACACACACACACACACACAGATATATAATTACAGTGCATACAGGACGAGAGCGAAAGCAAACAAGCAATTATCTTTACACTAGGAAATATATGACAAAATTATGTTAGATAATGTTGTTTACATGTTCAGTGGCCTTGTGTCTGTAGGTGTACTGGTTTAAAGATGGAAAACAGATCTCAAAACGGAGCGAGCACTACCGCATCAGCCGAGAGCCGGACGGGACCTCCTCTCTGCACACAGCCGCTGCCTCTCTGGATGACGATGGCAACTACACCATCATGGCTGGCAATCCTGGGGTACATCTGCATGCCTGATCCCTTCACTTTGGCCTTAGGATTGAGATTAGCTCATTTTCTAAGGCTGTTAAAGCAAAACCAAAAATATAGGTTCCAAGAACATAAAAACGATTTGGTAAAAATGTGTTTTTGAGGGAATAATGAGTGTATATAATTGCAACACACCTACACACTACTAACACACATCGATACACACATGCATCAAGTTGCATCTGACATTCCTTATGAATTACTGTTAGAAAAATTTAATCCATTAAAGTTCCATGATGTATTGGCAAGACAGATTTTACACACATCCTATTATTTTCACTACTGAATAATTCATAGATAAATTGGGAAAAAATGAAATAGAATGTTTTTCTGCCCTCTATAGTTCTACACACTACTTTTGTATTAAAGACTATGTAGGTCGTGAATAATCTGCCCTCTGTCTTGCATTCTCTCAGGGCAGGGTGAGCTGCACAGGCAGGATGATGGTGCAGGCAGTGAACCAGAGGGGGCGGAGCCAGCGCTCTACACCTGGCCACATCCGCAGGTAAACCAGCTCCCCCGTTCTTGAAGCACAGGCGTATCCATCATCTGACCTGTAATATCAGCCTTTTGATTTCCTCTGCTATAATTTATGAAGGTTGAGCTCGTTTCTGTTTGATATCTAACCTCGCCTGTCTTCATCTCGGCTTTATATCATTATACTCAGGGTGTGTCCAAGTTTAACCCACAACCGATAGAGTACAGAGTGAAAATGAATATGTTGTTAGGTGTGTTTCCTGTACAGGTGTGAAGGAACAAAGAAACAATGTAGTGTGTTTTTTATAATGCACATAAATGCAGGTGCAGTATTATCATGTAAACATTAGTATTCTTGTGCATCGCTACTTTTTAGCCAGGTCTCGCTTCCATTGGACTAGTCGTTGATGCAGCTCCTGTATCTGATTCATCACTCCGTGTCTCTCTTTAGCCCTCCTTCTTACTCTTTCTTTTTCTCCGACAGACCCCGCTCCAGATCCAGGGATGGTGGTGAGGAGAACGAGAACATTCAGGAGCGTCACTTCCGCCCCCATTTCCTGCAGGCCCCAGGTGACCTGATTGTGCAGGAGGGGAGACTCTGTCGCATGGACTGTAAGGTGAGGCCGTGATCTCACACACACACCTTATCTTTACATGAGAACAACTCCACACTAACGTCAAAAAAGACTATCTAGGGCCATATTTAGCAAATTCAGTCCTGTCCAGAAAAATTCACTTTCAATAATGTGGACTTGTTTAGAAAGCAGTCACATGATTCCCCTGAAGTGGATACTTAAGTAGAATAATTGTAGAAGCCTGGTCATTGTGTTTCTGTTTCTCTATTATATTAAAAGTGCTCGTGTGTGTGTGTGTGTGTGTGTGTGTGTGTGTCAAGTATCTGTGAAAAGTTTCCTCCTTGTGCATTCCACTTTAGAGAGGAAAAAACTGCTGGATGATTCAGCGCCTCTCGAATGACAAATGGCTTTCAGTGAAAGAGGAGAATGCTGCAAATATTCTCTCGCACATTCACTTGGTTATTTTGTTTAACCGCTTTATTCAGAATATTTGTTTCATTTCTTTACAGCACATCCCCAGTCTTCAGTTCCATCCTCTTCACTTTGTCTCCGGTTCTCTTTAGTTCTCCGTTCGTTTTTGTCATCCTTGTTCTATATTCTCTCTTTCTATTAGTTTGTGCCGTGTTGCACATCAAAATTGCATTATTATAATGAAGCCACATGATTCCACAGGCTATAAAAAAAAGCCTGTAATCAGAAAGATCATACTTGCACTCATGCAGAGAGGCTGCTGGTATTTATTTCTTACTGAATTGTTTCCTGCCGCTCTGAAGCCCTGAAGTTTCCAGGCCAAAAACGTCCCTCAGTGCAGGAGTACAAAGATAGCTAAATCCAGACATGGAATCAAAGCATTTGTTTTACTTCTCAAGAGCCCTCTGTAGACTTGTAGATACACACACACACACACACACACACACACACACACACACACACACAAGAAATCTGCAGAAATCATAAATAAAAGTTAAGGGAGCACTCCAATCAAAGCATAAATTAAAAAAAAAAAAATTCTTTTGACTTTTTCCAAACATAAACCATTAAAACCTGAAGAGAGAAAGAAAGAAAAAATTTCAAAAGTTTCTATGTTAAAAAAAAATAAAAAGTTAACCTCGAAGTCTAGAATAATAATAATGTTAAGGGCCAGAATTATAGAACATCTCATTTTTGAACCCCTGACATGTGCACAAGTTACACAGATTGTGAGTGTTGTAAACAAAAAAAAAAGAAAGAAAAAAAGAATATTTTTCTGGCAAAGAGTATTTAAATAATTTAGGAATTTTTCTTTTGAAAGTTTATAAATATATATCGGAGGCATGCTGCACCGGGAACGGCAAATGAAGGAGAGAGTGACAGAAATCAGGATGATGATATTTATGTTAATCCTTTTATGCATAATTTATTTAAAAACATATTCGGATCCGGATTTGTTTTATTAATTAATACAATTTATTAATTAATTCCTTTCAACTGCATTTCAAATGAATGTCATGTCATATGAAATGTGTAATAAAAAAAAAACCCTCACTTCAGTGGTAATCTTTTAAAAATCTTCAGCTAAAAAATAGTGAAGACTTTTATTTGTTGCATATTATTTTCCTTAAAAGCTGTCATAAATTGACTGTATTTAAGTGTGGACGATGCACATAAATGGGCTAAATACGTGAATGGAAATTCCTGATCGCTTTGGATCAGGTGTGGGGTAATATTAGCTGTGTGGTTTCATCACTCTAAGTCTTGTGGAGAGAGAGAGAAAGAGAGAGAGAGAGAAAGAGAGAGAGAGAAAGAGAGAGAGAGGTCACACCTGAGGGTGGGGCAGGTATCGGGTTTCTAAAGAGAAAGTGAGGATTGTTAACAAAAGAGCTTAAGTTTTTAACATAATCCCATTTCCCATGGGAAACCACTTAGCAGCGGCCATCACTCACAGCAGAGACACACACACACACACACACACACACACACACACACACACACACACACCAGCTTCCAAGTAGCAGAAAAAAACAATGGTCTAGCAGTGTGTTGAAAAAGGCATGTGTAAAATATTATTACTCAGAATGCGTTTGTCTGAACAACTGACTGAAGCAGTGTCTAATCCTCCTCAGGTAAGTGGGTTACCCACGCCTGATCTGATCTGGCAGCTGAATGGCCACACCATCCGTCCAGATTCCTCCCATAAAATGCTGGTGAGAGAGAACGGAGTCCATTCGCTGGTGATCGAGCCCGTCACTAGCAGAGACGCGGGAGTTTACACATGCATTGCCAGCAACCGGGCCGGACAGAACTCCTTCAACCTGGAGCTGATTGTAGCTGGTATATTCCTTTTTCACCCTCCTTCTTCAAGCTTCGCTGGTGATAAACCAGAACAGATGCGCTCACTTTATACACAAAAATCATTTGTTATCTGTTTAGTGCTATTACAAACGACATTCTCTGTTACAGCTAAAGAAATGCACAAAGCTCCTTCCTTCATCGAGAAGCTCCAGAACACGAGTGTTGCCGAGGGTTATCCGGTGCGCCTGGAATGCCGTGTGTCCGGAGTCCCGTTCCCTCAGATTTTCTGGAAGAAAGAGAACGAGTCCATCACTCACAACACCGACAGAATAAGGTATTTTCCCATCGTCACACAGCCAGCGATGACTGAAAACTGAAACAGTTTCATCGAACAGAAACTACAGAACCGTTGACACTTTTAACTAATAATATACCATATATACGAATACTATACATACCTGGAGAACATACAGTGAGGGGAAATTAGTATTCCGATAGCATTTCTTTTGGCTTTGTACTTATAAATATGAACGAAAAAGTATGTATTCCTAAACATAAGCAAAGAATTCAGACAAATTACCAATATTAATACTTTGTTGCACAGCAATACGAAAAAAGCAATACTCTTGCAGCATTGTGGTTCAGTTCTGGCCCATTCCTCTTCAACTCATCTTCAGTTCCCCAAGGATACAAAGGTCCATTTGATGGACTCGCAAAATACCAAATATCCAGTGAGATTGTCTGTATGTTTGGGGTTGTTCTCTTGTTGAAACGTCCACCTTGTCTCCAGGTTCAGTTTCTTGGCTGAGGAGTTAAATTCTCCTGTAATATTTCCCGGTACATCGCTCCATTCACGTGTCCTTCAATGACATGTAATGCCCCAGGACCATTTTCAAAAAAGCAGCCCTGTATCATGACGCTCCCACCATCGCGCTTCACTGTGAACATGACATGCTGAATTATTGCAGAAGAGTGCTTTTTTGTTTAGTCTGACCAAAGAGTTACCAAAGACTTCTGATTTTTAAACACGCTTTTAGACACAAATCTCTGCTTCTGTTTTGAACAGAAGAGTTTAGTTTGTTTTGTTCCGACTGCTTTCAGGTCGTCCTGCAACTCTTTTCAAGTGACTGCCAGCTTTTCTCTTTCCTTCCTTGTCATTAGTGCTGGAGCGTGTTGTGAAATCTTACACCTAGATTAGTTGTGTTTAATGCACATTATCAGCCCAGTTGGACTGACTGCGATGTTTAAGATCTCTGTAGCTTTATCCGTTCGAGTTTCCTGAGAACTTTAGGAAGCTCCTCCTTCTTCATCATGATTGCTTCTAGTTGTGTGAAATCATCTCAACCCATGGCGCCAGGTGTAATTTACACAGGAACATATTGCAAGAACCTATACCTTTCCCCCCCTTTTTGATCAATATATCCTTTTTTATGTTTATGAATACCTAATGTCTAAAGACATTATGTGTGTAAATTTAAAGTGGATTTATGCACTGGAAGTATATTACATGACAAAAACAAACGTGTCTGAATACTAATTTTCCTTTTCCACTGTATATATTTGTAACTTAAATCAGCATTGCAGACAGACATAATGAGATATGGACAATAGGAAAAAGCTTGTATATTCTCTCGAGTTTTTTAAATTTATGTCCATATTTCATGTGATCTCTGGAATGCTGCAGTAGGATTTCTCCATAAAGCACTTAAGGACCAAACCACATAAGCGCATAGGTGTAATTTACCGAGCTATAAGACACATCTAGCTTCTCACTATGGAATTCGTCTCTCTCTGGAGATATGTACCGTTTGCAAAGCAGGCCAAGCTGTAGCACACCGGCAGCTCCATAAATGGCAACTCTGAGTAGCCGGAGTTGACATGCTGTCTAAAACGTTACAGCGCATATACACAAACAGCGACAAGCAAGGCCTTGTAAAGGGGAGCGTACACACAGTACAGTACACAGCCCTCCACAAACAGCGTCTCCACCACCTCAGAGACATGTCTGAGATTTACAGCGTCAAGCTACACTTTCTTTACAACAGCAGAAAAAATTAGTCTTAACCAAAGTGAGTTGATCTTTTAATTGGTTGACCACATCAAGAAAGTAGTAAAAGTGCTGTTTTGGTGTGAAGGGCACAAGTGTGTGTGTATGTGTATACATTGTATGTGTGGGTGGAATTGCTGCAGTAGTTGCTATTTGTTGTTCAACATTTTGAAGGAGAAAAAAAAACACTATGGGATTTAAATCCCTGACTAACACTGCTGTGCCATGTGCTCCACTTCCCAGCATGCACCAGGACAACTTTGGCTATCTGTGCATGATTATTCAGCCAGCTTTGAAGGAGGATGCAGGTTGGTACACGGTATCGGCCAAGAACGAAGCGGGAATTGTCTCCACCACAGCGCGACTCGACATTCACTGTAAGTATTACACACACACACACACACACACATGCAGATCAGACACACAAAACGTAATGCTCTAAAGACATGGTCATGAATGTACACTTGGTGTGAAACATTCGAATTTAGTCAGAGAGCCAAACTCGGGTGATGTATGTAGGAGCGACATGCATGTGTGCAAAGACGCAGCCAATCCAAGCAAACTCCCTTTCCTGCGCTTGTGTTTTTAAAGTCTTTCCTCCAGCCACTGCACCACATTTAAAACAGCTCTGTTACATGTGACATGAGTTCATTAAGTCAGCAAAGCATCATACTACTGTTATGTGAGTGTCTTGTAGACAGGATAGCCTCAGGTTTTAGAATAGTAACCCTATAGTAACCATTAAAGCATGCTGGAAAGGCTTATGAATAAAGTGGAATAATCCATGCAATAAAATTATATTGTGTGTGTAATAAGTGCTACATTTCCCCCCTAACATGTAAAGCAGTTTTTCCGGGTGTAGTAAATATAATGCGTTATGCTGGGCTTGCGTCATTTCCATTTCTCTTTTTAATGCTAAGCTGAGAATTAAAGGGTTTTTACATGCTTAATACAAGCTCAAGTGAGAACTTGTGCCTAGAGCTTAAGCAAGACCTTTCATGTGGAGTTTATCTTTCTCCTCTAATATTTGTATACCGAACACGAGTGCATACCTAACTGAGTAAATTTCATTCTCTTTATCTCCTAGCCCAATATCAGCAGACACACACTCCAAAGCCCAAGAAGGTGCGCCCTTCGACCAGCCGCTACGCCGCACTGACCGAGCGCGGGCTGGACGTGAAGGCAGCTTTCTTCCCAGACTCCAGCCCCCTGCCCCCTGGTACCCTGGTGGAGAGTGATGACCTGTAGATGCTTGCTCAGGCCTGACGCTATAAACCCTGACCCTATGACCCCAGTGCCACTGTCCTAGAAACAGACGCCATCATGGCCATACCAGAGTACCAGAGGAACCTTAACCGGTCGACTGTTCTCAGCTGAAGAAAAATAAATCAGGAAGAAAAATGTTTAAAAAAAAATCTTTCTTTATTTTTTATTTTTATGGAGAGATTCCAGTTCATTACAAATTTGGAAGATTTGACTTTGGTCCACGTGAGAAGATGGGAAGTGAGGAAGTGTGATAGGCACTGAAGTGAGGTCATATCCAGTTTCTTTCAGACTGCACACACAAATTCACATCAAGCTAATTTGCGGGAGGAGGTTCTGTACCAATGATGACCTTTACTGCCATAACTACATAGTGCCTGAGAGATGATTCATTTTAAATAAAGACGTAGCATCTAGTTCTGCATGTGTTACTACGGTGCCAGTGTGTAGTACTTAATACTCAGTGCCTTAGTGTCTATTTGTGTTGCTCAGAGCTGTTCATTTTGTAGCAGAAAGACTTGTGGGTAATGGTGCGAGGATCCTAGAGAGCACATTCAGAGTTAGATAGTTAGGTTTCTATTAGTGGCGTTCGCTGTTTGTAGTGCACTTCTTATTAAGTGAAGCACAGCAGTCTGTGTGAAGATAGACTGATCACATCACTAACACATATATCCACCAAAAATGTCTGGACGCCATAGATAATTGCACAAGGCCGGGCCTTATTATTGTTATTATTATTTTTGTCTTTCTCTATCTTGTGCTTGGGTATAGGGAAGTTGAAACAGGTGTGAACTGCTTTATCAATGATTTTCAGAATGACACTTTTTTGCTGTGCTTTTATGGACAAGAATGACATGCAGGTGGAGGTATCCTGGAAACGAGGGGCAGTTTGGTGCGGGAATACCAGCGAGAAAGGAGAACATGACGTGCATTGGCTGTGGAGAGATTACGCTGTCACTTTAAAGAGAGTGAATGAACGGTCAGAAAAAAACAGCATTACGGTTAGAAAGAATTTACATTACAGACACCAGTGATACTGATGCAGTGGATATGATAACGCTGAAGTATTTTTCTGTTCATCCAAACACACCTGCGCGAGTTATAGCAGCGGCAGAAGTGTACTTACCACTTACACGAGTGTGTACTTTTTCGTACGAGGAAGAGGGAAAACGGTGGAGTGGAGTATTTATAGCCAGATGCAGACATTAAATTATACTAGTGATTTTCTCATGGCTTTATGCCAAGTCTTTATTTAACTACATATTTACCACCATTCGAATTATTTACACTTTTTCCTTCGTATTAATATATATATATACACACACATATTCAACTCTGGTACTTGTATTGCATTATGATATCTTAGTTAAGGGTAGCTGGATTGCACAAATGTAAAGCTTGCAAAAATATAGTTAGACATGTGATTTCTTCATATGTACCCACTCACTCCTTTCACAATATCGTTTCTCTCTTTTTCCCCCCTTTTGCTGTTGCTTCTGTCTCAACACAATACATACTTAAGGACTGATGAAAGATTTTCTTCTTTTAGTTCCAAGCTGACATGCCTGTATATGAAATGTTCTTCTGACTGTTTTGGTTTATGAACAATATAAATAAAAAGCTCTGGAAATACTAGGCCTGTAGTGAATGTGCCTTTTTTGGTAAGTATTTAGGGATGTGCTGTTAGAGGAAAATAATCAACTACTGAGTAGTAAACTCTAGTAACATCAGGACACATTAGCACCAGGCCGTGGTTGATTATTTTCCTGTAACAGCACACCCTGTAATCGCTTGCACTCACTGTCCACTTTATTAGGAACACCTGAACGACCATGCAGTTATCTAATCGGCCAATCATGTGGCTGCAGTGCAATGCATAAAATATATATAATATAGATACAGATCAAGAGCTTCAATTAATGTTCACATCAAACATCGGAATGAAGAAAAAGTCTGATCTCTGTGACTTTATCCGTGGTACCTCATGGCTGGTTTGAGTATTTCAGAAACAGGTGATCTGGGATTTTCACACACAGCAGTCTCTAGAGTTTACACAGAATGGTACGGAAAACAAAAATCATCCTGTATGCCGAGGCTCTGCAGGCTGAAACACCTTGTTGCTGAGAGACATCAGAGGTTTTGTTTCAAGCTGACAGGAAGTCTGTTAGCCCTTTTCCACTGCATGGTATCGGCTTGACTCGACTTGACTATGCTCACCTTTTTTGCTTTTCTATCAGGCCCGGGTTGTGGATAGTACCTGGTCCCCGTTACTATTTTCGGTATCATATCTGCTGAGGTTCCAAGCGAGCTGAGGTGATACCAAAAGGTGACGTGAAAATGCTGACTGATTGGTCAGAGAGAATCTTCACTATCACTGCGTCATCATGGTGCGAGATGGGACGTCCTGAACAGACCTGCTATTTTTAAATAGCGTTAAATTTATTTATTATACTTCACTGATTATATTTGTGTATACACTCCTGGGCATAAGAAACGAGGCAAACCCAATACTGCATGAAAACATGAAGCTTTTAATGGTCTCAACAGCAAATCACTGAGCAGAAAATGAACAAGAAGTAAAAAAGCGCTCCTGAGACTTCGGCCTTCTTTTGCTGGTCGATGCTCGTTGCTGAAACTGTTGGGGGGAAAAGC
>JAQMYM010000020.1:507338-571831 GCA_030014255.1 Parauchenoglanis ngamensis | reverse complement strand
GTCTAATGTTTATCAGTACATTACAGAAAATAATGAACTTTATCACAATATGCTAATTTATTGAGAAGGACCTGTGTGTATGTGTACATTCATACATACATATACACACACACACCAAATTTCCCCACTCGGCTGTACTGGATGGCTGCCTCACATTGCCACTCGTAAATGATTAAGAGAACAATACTGCACATTGCACAAAAGAAAAATATCACAGGTTTGGATTTTATGGAATCTGGTTTGGTCACATTTCTTCCAAAAGAAACCTGGTTTTATCGCAGTACTTAACAGGTCTTAGGACTTTATTTTGTGTGTATACAAGCATAACCCTTAAATAGGCAACATTCAGAGTGAGATACTATACGTTCTCTTTGGCATCCTGTGAGGGACCGGAGCAAAAGGTTCCCCAAAGCCTGTTATCAGGAGTATCTGGGTCACATGACTTAAGTTACCTGAGCAGCTTGAGCAGAAACCATCATAGCAGTCCTAGGTTCAGGAGATGCCGAGCATGTGAGACATTATTATAAATTAACAATATAGGTTGGATTTCAGTCAAGCAGTAATATCAGTTATGAACTAGTCTTTATGTGCTGGGGTCCAAGCACCAAAGTCAACGCAGGCCTAATGTGTTCTATAAGTGGAAATTTCAGAAATAGAAAGTTCTATGGCTCCAAAAAATATCATTTAAATACTGTAAATCATTTTCATGACGAACTTCTATACCGAGAGGGTCCGTGGAGAATTAGTACCCTAAGATACATTGCCAAATTAGGGGAAGAAGAAAAAATGTAAATCCACAGCACTGAGTTTAAAATCACTAAAACTGCAGATTCCCACTCAGCTCCATTAAGGCTGCTATATAAAAAATAGACAGATTAATAGAGCTGATCCACATGTTTGGCTTTTAGAATCCCGAGTAATTTTAAGGCATTGTCACTCAATCGTGCCATCTGATGGCCTGCGGTCCTGATCCAGGGTGTATTCAAGCCTCAGGCCCAGTGCTCCTGCGATAGCTCCGGCTCCACCACGACTCTGACCAGGATAAGAGGTTACTAATCCCTGACCTTCTGCAAAAACACCAATATTTATAAGTGGACACAAAGAGTGAATACACAGTGGGCCAGACAGTACAGAGACGCTAAGGATAATAACCGAACACTATTCCACCTTCATTAGAAACAAAGCAGACAAAAGGCAAATTCTGTTCATGTTTGTTTAATATTGCACCACAGAAATAATCATCATCTTGTATAAAACAGCAGTTCAGACAATCCACAGGCACCAGAAGACAAAGCACATAATTTTAATGTAAACCGACAAGATAAAAAATGAAAAGAATTTGATAAAATAACATCAAAATATAATTGAAATATATAAAAAAAAATGTAACACGTACAAAAGATTTCATTTAGAAAAGCAAATCAAAACACTGAACAGTGCACAATCGTAAGCTGCCGTAAGAGCAGCTGGTCATGAGACATAATAAGAAGCATTACAACGTTATTTTACAACTCAATAAATAAATTCAAGACCTCAGCTAGTCAAATATTCTCACAATTTCATACTTTGGAAAGTGTCTCAAATGCCTGAGTGTTTTAATGTGTGCGAGTTTCAGTGATGGATGAATTCTACGTTCATTTAAGTTCTCTATGAGCAGACTGAAGTGCGCAACTAAACTACACTGTACTGTGCCATGCAATGAATTCAAGAAATAACACCTTTCCTACAGCTGAAATGAACTGGACCTTAGAACCAAGCTACATGTTTAATACGTCATGCAAAAAGCTGTGTTTCCTGAAATCTGATGACATCAGTAGTGCCTTCGGGTTTGTCATTACACAGGTGCATGTCACTTCTAACAAACACACTGTAGATTATAGGACAGGCTAAATCGGTATATTAACGCGTATAAATAGTTTGAAACCACTGACTTCGTGAAAGCAGCAAGTTAAGCAAGTCCAATCATATTTCCGAATAACAAGAAATGCGACAAACGTAGTGTTGACTCTGCTTAAAAGAGAATATGAGTAAATGCAAGCTTAATGGTGGTATGTATTTCTGTTCTCATGTTGCTCTACCGTGATGCTGAGTAGCTGTAGTAGTGCTGCTCATCGGGCCGGAAGCCGTAGGCTGTCGCTGGTCGCATGGGTCCTCCTGGCCCCTGACCATATCTCTCACTGAAGGAACAAAAGGAAATTAGTTAGCCAGAGACGTTATCTACTACAGGTCTCACTAACGAACAAGTATGAGAGTTACCACTAACACTAATAGTCTGTTGCTTATTTCTTAGACCAGTACAATTAGGCTTGATATTTGGAAACTAGCATGAGCTTAATCTGTGTTACTCCACATGCCAAAGTGCTTCACCACTAGATGGCACAGTAGGACTGCTAAAAAGAACACAAAGGACCCGAGGCCGGGATCTGTCCATATTTCTGTTTCTGTGACAGAGGAATGGCAACAAAACTTCCAAAAAGAAAAACAGGAGAATAAATCAGACTGTGAAAAACCTCGATGTTACCCCCAAACACTGTACACTTCTGTGGGCCTGATGATGATGTTACACTGCTATACATTACAGCACGTTAAAGCAAGAAAGAAAGCGCACCTTAACAAGCATTACAGCCAGATGGCAGCATTACACACACAGCCTTATAATGGTGAGAACGTGTGACCTGTTTTATTCCAAAAGCATATGGTTAACAAGAAATCAATTTCCAATCCAGATAAATGCCTTGATGGCGAACCACATAACTGCCCAATAAGACTTGATCTGTGATCTGTGAGGTGTTTTCCAGTGACCGCCACATTCACGTCAGCTTCCTCTCGTTCCACCTCCTGCCTTTCCTCCGGTCTCGCTAGCTCGCCTCGCTGTTCTCTTAAAATATGAGCTGTTTGCTTTGCCCCTTACCAGCTCCCATAATGCGGTGTTGTTTTTAGCACAAATCACTTCCATGAGTCAGACGCTTTTCTTTTCGCGACCACCTCCCAGGCTTTTCCCGCGGCTAAAAATACTGGCTTTTTTCCCCCAGGGCTATCTGGGGAAGAGTTTGATTAAATATCTGCGCAGGGTACAGCACAGCGGCAGCGTTGTGAGAATCGCAGTTCTCAGAGCTTAACACGAGTTCTAATGAGAGATGTTCGTGCAGGTAAAGAAACTTTGCTTCAGTGGTGACCTTGGAATCAGCCACCGTCTTTCTTTTCCAGCCAGCTCGAGTTTCACGAGGATGTCTGGACATGTATGGAACGGTGTGATTTATGGTGTTCGACTACTGTAAAACTCACCTTGGCATATGCGTGTAGTAAACTACTTGGCAAGGAGATTTAGTATTACTTTAGATCCTATGTTTGACTTAAGGTAAATGCATCACCTTCCAGGGAATCCTGCAGATGATTCTGGATTAAAAGTTTCAGCATATCCTTGTAATGCTGTTGGAAAATCATGGCTAGAACAATGTTCATATTTTACCCAATGTTAGCTAAAGCGTGAGATTGATTATATAGGGAATGTTTGTGCGGGGGTCGGAGGAGGCAGGTATTTCATCTGCTATGGCTTAAGGATAAGTCAAGTAAGGAGACTCAACAAAACGACGTTACTCTAGAGAGAAATGATGAATCGAACTGCTAAACATGAACCCACGAGTATCATGGATCAATCATCGGGTATCTAACATAATACCAAACGAAGTGAAAAATGTGTTTTAAGTGAGATGACTTGTGCAAACTATGCCTTTGGGAAGATTCTCTACACGCCCCGCATTATCCGTTTCATCACTCAAGCTCTTTCCCCATGGGCAGACAGCAGGAGTGGAATCTGGAGTGGGAAGCAGGCAGACAAAAGGCTCCAGTGTTTCCAGTCAGGAATAAGAAGTGCGAGGCTGTTAAACACGCACATGGAGACCTCTTAACACCAGCCTTTCCTTGTTCCTATCTGCTTCGAGGCTTTGATCTCCAGCCTGTCACTACTCACGCTGTCCTGATTTTACTGGTCCTCTAAATCAGTGCACGATCCTCATCTCTGCTCACTTTTTAGAAATTGTTCTTGATTGGGTGACTGTAACGTCTCTCTCCCATGCTGCGCAGGTCTGGCCTTTTTGTTTATAGTCCTCACAAGGATTCAAAGGGGATCGTGATAGCCAGCCTGCTGGAACTCGCATATCGACTAGATGACATTAAAACCAGTTCTGAGCCTGCTGTTCTTGGACCGGTTCTACTTCTGTGTGAACATTCTGGGTGTAATCTCGAACTGCTTACAGATTTCTTTAACCTCTGAATCACCCGCTAGGGTCTATTTCAGTCCTGTTCATCAGTTGTAACGAGGCAGCCTAATGTAGCGAGTGAAGAACAGCACTGTACGAATAACAGCGAGCGTATTAAAGCCATTCCCAGGCCGTCTGGCTGTGTGCTCCCTGCAGGCTGGGTTTCATTATTGTGTTAACCTAGATCTCTCGGACCACTCTGACCAAATGAAAACCAAACTCTCTGGCTGCCTAATTCCCTGAGCTCTCTCAGTGTGTTTTACAGCTATCGCTTACAAAGAGTGGTGAAAAAACACCCTTCTTCCTCTGTACTCACTTGCTCTCTTTCCATTTTAACAGTCCCTCTTCTTCTTTTTAAATCCAAGCCCCCATCTGTGTCGCTCTCTCACTCGCTTGCATGTAATGCTCGCTTTTAATCTCCTCCTGATTCAGTTAAGAGCTTGTTCTGTACACCGCAGCCAACAACAACAGATAAACACTGAGCACCTCAACACGTCTCAGGAGCATCAGCTAATAAAAAATAACCACTTTCTTTATTGAATTCATCCCTTATGTCTTTTGGATCGCAGCTTTTTGGGAAACAAAAGCTCTTATTAGAATGCCATCAAGCCGTGTGTGTGTGTGTGTGTGTGTGTGTGTGTGTGTGAATCCATAAATCAAACGATCGGTTTGTGCTTTGCAAAGCGGTCATGACAGCAGGAAACGGAGCATGGGGGCTGATCTGTAGTGTGTTGGGAGAGCGAGTTGTGTGTTTTCTCCTCCACACTACAGCTATTGCTGTTGGAGGGAGCGGTGGTGCAAGCGGGAAAGCAAGGAGGTGGGGGCAATGAACTGACACAGCGCTTTTGAGATGTGCTCTGCTAAAAACAACAGAATGCACTGGCACTGATATGAGCTTGCCCCATGGAGTGTTATAAGTAAGTAAAGAACCTGGCAAGTCCCTCAAATACAATCTAATATAATCTAATGCACAAGGCTACGTATCTGGCATTTAAAAGTTGTATATATGTACCTGCCAGGGAAACCCTGTGATGCGGCATAGTCTCCATTTTGAAAGTCTGTAAAGAAGTCTGGACTGATGGCAGCGTCTGCAGGGATTAATCCATCTACAGGGAAATACATAAAGCAGACCTTTAGTAATACTGGGTTTAATCTACATTATGCAATTAGACATGAATCAGACCACATTTAAATATGACTCAAAGGAACATTCCTACGTTTCTTGTAATTGTCAAAAAGTGATCCCATCCAGCAATCTTTTCAGGGCTGCGTGGAGACATAAATTTGATCTTTTCAAATCAGATTTGAGTCACTTTCATATGAGGTCCTAAATCTGATCGGTATCTGATAAGTGGCCATGCGACCTGAATGAGAATGAGATCAGAATTCATGTGGCTTTTTGCCTGTACGTATACGCTGAGCGTGTCGTCATCAGCCAGCACGGTGTTCTGTCGATTTGTGCTGCCCGTTGAGATACGCTACTTAGCGGTTGCGCCATAGGTTTCAGGTTAAGATTTTAGGGTTAACGTTAAGCTTTAAGTCTTAGCATTAAGGTTCGGTTAGGTTAAAGGCTACGGCTAAGATTAAGTTTGTTCTATTCTATCGATAGCATTTATTTGTGCTGCAGTAGCAATTTTTCATCAAGGGATCACAAATCGTCAGAACACCGGCAGCGCAGCAAAACAACAATGGAGGAGAGCTACAGCTGATGAACCGTTTGCTGCCCTCCAGAGCAAAAAGTGAATCGAACATTAGCTATTAGTGCCTCCATTTTGTCGGTTTTAATACCATGAGTCGTCTCACAAATATGTTTTTTGTTGTTGGTGACACAGATGATGCATCAACATGTGCATGCGTGACGTTTCAAATTTCTGATGCGTTCACATTTACAGTTAGATACATGCTTACTTTGATAATTGATGATAATCTGATTTTGGTAATTATAAATGTGAACCGTCAGGATAGGTAAATCTGATCTGAGCAGAAAACTCAGAATTGAACAAGGAGGCTTGTGATGTTATAGCAGCCTAATGAATTGGGGGAAGCCGGCTTTATGACCTGCGCTGTAGAAGAGGTCGGGCCGCTCCAGAATGTCTGCTCCCTGTAAAAAGGGCTCTCCTTCATCGCCGTACAAGAAGGGCTCCACTTCGTCCATCTGCCGATTCTCAACCATCTCCAGCCACTGAGAATTGTGCCAGCGGAACTTCTCGTTCTGGATCTTCCTCCCCCATTCTTCATCATACTCCTGTGCAGAGAAGGATGTGGATAATGACAAATGAAAATTAAGTAATGAATGCCACTGGCAACCAGCCTGCATAAACCCATCAATGCTATTTTTAGCATCTGCATCTGTATTAGCATGTGTAGTGCCAAGTAGCTAGCATGGCAAATGTTTGTGTAGGATCTCCAAACTTGGCCGAGTTCCACTGAGCTCCACGCACCGAGACCGGCTGATTAATCACCCCGGCCCAAAGCCGAGGCCGGTGGAGGTGAACGGCCACCTGAGGCTCAGGGCTTAAAAAGACCTATTATCACAAAACAGGCCAAACTGACATTTTTCGTCAGGGTACAAATAAATCAAATGTGAAACAATCGTCTGATTATGACAAGGAAGAGGTTTTACGGCTTAGATAATTCATTTCATTGCAACACTGCGGAAGTTCTGATAACAGTGGATCTGAACCAGGGTTCTCATTGTTTTATGACAAATTTTGTAAAGTGTAACTTAAAGCATACTGTAAAGAGGAAGTTATAAATAAACTATAAAGGAATAAATTGCTTAAGGAGACACAAACAAGATAGTGAAGAGAAGGAAAAGAGCTACAATGTTACAAACAACAACAACAAGCTCTGCAAAGAAGAACATGAGAAATAAGGAAGAACGGAGCAGATACATTCTTGGAGAAACTTTAAACCAAACTTTCAATTTGCCAACAAAAACCTACAAAAATTAACAAGAGCAGGGGTGAGTGTGTGTGGCATTCAGCAGACCTGTGTTCTGTCCTCTGTACCTATCTGAGCCTAAGCAGACACCTCTAGCCTCTTTGATGTGGCTCCCAGCTTTAATAGCTCTGCCTGATCAGTTGTATAGAACACTTCCCCTGGCCTCCAAAAGAAACCTGGGATAATGGAGACCTAATTATATTAATCGGCGGCCTGGCAAGGATCACTTCGCAAGTAATGTCCATGGCAAATCCACATCAAGCCAACACTGCCATAACTAACAACCCTAAACTAACAGAATTTTTCCGGGAGATCTAGACAGGGTAAAGCTGGATAGGAAAGGAAATCAGGTAATATTAAGTAAATAAACACCTACAGCTATGATATCCAGTGTGTTGTCACACACTTTGCAGATTTCAGCGTTCTTGTCGTGCATCAGGTCGATGAGGTAAGCTGGAGCTTCTAAGGGACAGAGTTAAGGATAAAGGACGTAACAAAGACTCTACACGGTGTAATATATGAGCTGCGAGAGCTCAAACTGAAGAATAAAGGATACGAGTTTCCTTTATAATGACGTCTCGAGTGGCCTGGTGAAACACCATCTGGTAGAAGACGTATACGATTTGACAAACAAATTCGTCATCCTCCTGTCGGGCTACAAAAAAGATGACGATCTGAAATGAGAATGCCTGTAAAAGGATGAAAGATTTTCCAGGACATGTCTACAGCCTACCCTACCATTGAGCAGCTCTATAAGAGCAGGGATGATGCCTGACTTGGCTAACATGGCGGCGCAGGAGTCGTCCATAGAGACCGTGCCGATCGTTATCACCACCTCCAGCACCAGGTCATCTTCTGCAGAACCTGGAGGTCACAGATCATGGCCACAAGGTTAGCGTTAGCTTGGAGAAAGCTCGCGGGTGAACACTGTTTTAAACGGTGACCCTGCTGTTCACGTGTTATCGGCATTAATAGAAACACCTTTACGATGTGTGACTGGCTCACCAGGTTTGAGGTGGTCTTTGAGGAAGGGTACTAGGTTGTATTCTTTAAGCACCAGCTCCCAGTCCAGGTCAGGGATGGTGAGGTTAGCCAGCGTGCCCAAACACTCGATCACGAATTCCTCGTCCTCGTTCTGACCGATCTGAGATGCAAAGTCTCCAACATAATCCTGCATGAAAACAGCCATGCACTGTTAAAATAACAACTAATGAACTGCCTCAACTTAACTGAGAACGTCCACGAGGACAGGGGCGTGTTCAGCGGCGCTACCGTTACGTAATGTTAGCCTAACAAAAGCTAACAGAAAAAAAATTAGGCTTTGTTATCACAATTTTAGCTAACAGGACCTAACGCTCTTGAGAGGCCATTAACAGACAAGATGGCGGACAAAGAAGTAAGGCTGCCTTCAAGTGCTCGAAATTATGAGTTGAGGGGGTGTTCACGTGCAACTTTCAAATCATATTTACCATAATTCTGAGAGCACGTTAAAGCAGAGTAATTTTCACCATTTTGACTGAAACTAGCAAGCAAACAAATTCTAGGAAGTTAATCTCAAATGCTCCTAGTTCCCTAAACACTACAAGTTTCAATCCGATATTAAAAACATTTACATTAGTAACAAGAAAAAGAAAAGCCTTTTTCAATGATTTTCAAGAAATCCGCCATGCTCCATTGTTTACCAAGGAAGTAAAAGGAGGTCGCACAGCGCATGCACAGGAAGTTTGCGGATAACGAGGTGTTCCATAAACACTGTTTTAGCTAACTGGTTTTAGAGAACTTTGCCCAACAGAATATGTGCACTGAACCCAGCCCAGATCTGTGTTAAGGCTCACAATAAATAAGTTCTTGGAAGGTCCATCGTGCTGGGAGATGTTCCGGATCATTTTCATCATCAGCGGATCCTTCAGCTTGAACGTTCTCTTCATCAGCATCTTCAGTCCATTACCTAGAGTGAGAAGACACTAGGTGTTGTACGGCCACCAGGATATTCATTTATATTTATGGATATGCATGTAAAAGTACACATGTCCTAACCTTCACAAATGAGTTGTGCATTTCTCTTGTTGGCTGCCAGATTGATGCAGAAGGAGATGAGCTCCGGGTCGACGCCGTCCTCGCCGCAATCGAACAACATCTTCATCATCTGTCAGTCATCACAAATTGTACGCAATCAGCACTGTAACACTTCAGATTAAATATACCTAATCCAAACAAATCAATGATCAGGAAAGCTTAATGAGTTCAATCAAAGCACCCAAGACAGACAATTAAGCGAATTAATGTACTTTCTATTGGCTATCTCAGCTCAAGCTCAAATTGAGCAGACATCCAGAGACCAGCTCTAATTAACCCAGGCCTAGACAGGCAGGAGTTTAGGATTTCCCACAAACAGTTCCTGATTTTAGAACTGTATCCCCCATGTCACTCCTTATTAGCTCAGATTTAAAGTACATGCCCAGGACTGAACAGGAGCCCTGGGTGTGCTACGTGAAGTTAGTTTGTGTATGTGTGACGTTAACATTAAGCAGGACGGCAGGCAGGCCTGGCCAAGGCTAGTCAGCTCTGAGAGGAGGCCATGCTGTGCAATCACCCAGCTCTGGAGGATCACATAGCAGCAGCCCTGGAGCCGTAATCACACAGCGGCTAGACTTACTGGCACCTGCCCTGCTCGCGCTTCCTCACCACCCTAAAGCGCCTTTGTACATCCTAAAGGCTAAAGCATGCATAATTTGACTACAAGTCCCATGCTCCCATATCCGGACCTCTATCGCCTCACGTCTTGAGCAGAGTAGAATCAAAACCCAGTCGTTCCACCAAACCAGTCCGACCCATTGCATAACATTCTCCTATGTTGTCTCTCGTCTCATGTGCGCTAAGCTCTTACCTGTGGAATACAGTCTGTGTAGGCGAACATGGACTTGAAGCGGTCGTCCATGCTAATATGGTATAGTATGCGCATGGCTAAATGCTTCTGTGCTTCATCTCCTGAAACATGCACTCAAACAAACACATGCAACAAAAATACATGTGCTGATTAGCAAAAAAAAACACTAAACAGTATACACTAAATTGACAACTCTTATGTTAGATTTTTTTCATACTGTATTATCTAAACATGAATCAGTTACGGTATATCCTGTTATTTTAAACATATTAGTCAAACATTAAAATTAGAGCCTAATGGTACATTTCAGAAACGTAAACAACATACTCAGCAGAGGAATAATAACAAAGAGAGGCAAAATGGAAATAGAGGAAAAAGGGAAATAAAAAAAGTGTTTCCACACACACACACACACACACACACACACACAGTCAGAAGTGAGGTCTCCTGCTTAATCAGAGAAAGTGAGTGAGTGTGAGCGAGAGACAGAAAGAACGAGAAGAGAGGGGGGGAGAAAGGGAAAGTGAAAGAGGGGACTAGTCGGAGCCGGTCGCGGACCCTTCAGGCTAGGTTATCTCAGCCTATTGAAGCCAGATGTTCTTTCCAAGACCTAGAAAGAAAAGGACTCCTCCATTTAATTGGCAAAAAGAAGGAAGCATAAATTTTACTGCCATTAATAACTTCAAGCCATGCTGCTCTACTCTGCCAGCAACGGCGATTGGCCTGAACATGTGTTTCTCATTAGCGCAGAGACACGCACATACACACGCACAGTAGTGCTCCGCTCGGCAGGTAGGGAGAACACAACAGTGGATCCTTTACGAGGGCTGTGGAGATCGGCCCCTATAAAAATGTTCAAAACCCTACTGGAGCCCTGGAAAGGGAGAGGGCCGCGGGGAAAAAGCATTGTTAGAAACTAATTATGCTGTTCAGGGGCAGTTAGTGGGAGAGCGGGAGAGCTGCACTTCAATTACAAACCACCCAGCCTCCAAGAAAGAAAGTACACAGAGGAGGCCTGCAGGCGTCAGCCTTCGTCCCTCGACTCGGCCTTTCGGACGAGGATTTCAACATGGTCAGCTTTCCCACAAATAAACAGTAAATAGCTGCAGTAAACAGACTTCAAAGCGGGACAGATTTACGAGGTGGCATTACAAAGAGCGAGCCTGTGAAGTTGATGGACGCAACAAAAAGAAACAAAAGCCGAGTTAAGGAGCACGGTGACCTTGCATAAGCATGTCTAAAGGTGTGCTTTTCTACATTCTACAGGACAGAGAGAGAGAACATTTAATGTCTCTACAATTAAGCAAATTTAATTTTCGTTTCACTGGAAGAGAGAGACCGCAGCCTACATTAACTACTTTAACACAAAGCAAAATTACCAGAAGTAAATTCCATTTTCATGTTACCGTGTCCTTTTCTTTTCTCTTCTTTTCTTTTTCACTAGGCGATTTTATTCCCAGCACTATGCTGTAAATAACTTCAAATTAAACAGTTTGCTATACTAGCCTAGCCTTTCTGTTTCATGTGTTTATTATACACAAAATCAGACCCTATAAAAAACTGCAGCCCTGTTTAAACGTATTTGTTTATATATGTGGGAATTGGATGAATCGAGTTCAGTAGACAATAAGGGCTGGAATGCTCTAGAGCCTCTGCGGGACTGAGTGGGCACAAAATATATTTAAAGTTATAAATCTGTGGTATTTTGACCTGACGTCCTTGCCTTGCCTGATTCGAGAAATAAGTCAGTGATCACTGACCTCTGTCCCATTTCACTGTCCTGAAATTCAGAGTCAATTGCATGCTTCGAAAAGGTGCTGCGTTGATAAACACAGCCGAGTACAAAATATGTTTCGGTCCTTGGTGAAGTGGATTACTGTTCCCTCCTCCTCACGGCTCGGAGATAACACACGGACAGCAGTGATGAGAGGCGGCTGAGCCTTGCTTTTTATCTTATCGGCGGGGTTGTGACCTTTGGTGTGGGCTGCTGGGGTTTGTGGACTTCTCACTCTACCACGCCAGCTCCAAACAGATAAGAGATGAGACGAGCTCTTCGCAGTTAACTATATTCATCAGCCCGAGTGCCAGACGCAAGTTTAGGACATTGAGCGTACATTCCTCCACTTTCTTCTTCATACATACACACATATTCTTTAAACACAAGGGTCTTGGCTGGATGAATAGACCTTTAGCTACAGGAAGTTCTTCTGAGTGCGAGTGATCGCGTGTGCTTACGGATCTCCACAGGTAGCTAACACTGGACATCCCCCCGTCCTGGAAGAACAACATTTACTTTAGGAGCAAGCTTGTTATTTTAACAAGTATATTATATTAATTATGTGGGACACATGACACCCCACCAGGACCCTTAAAAAGACACATCAGTGGTGCCAAAGGCAACCACGCCTGGGTGTATGGATCAGGTACCAATCACACGCTATATTTCTCCTCAGGAAGTGGTTAGATTCAGAGCCGGGCACAGACAGAGTCTGTTCGGTCAGCCGGAGGACTCAACGCACCGAGGTGTTTGATGTATGCTAATGTAGTACATTTTTACTTGTTTTTTTTTTTTTGCTAGCTGTTACATTATTCAATTCTCTACCAAAATTGTGGAGGGGTTAGCAAGGTTGAAAAAACAATAAGAGGTCATTAGAGATTTACAATGTCTTGCAGCTGTTTCTGATGCGGTCTTTTAAGAGCCCCTTCCCTGACCTGACTCATAAAAATTCTACAGTACTAGACGGACTAATCAAACACATTGTGATGGAAAAACAGCTACACGTCATATAAAAGGTTTCATTACTCTTCGCCTTTGGGATTAGTACACACGTAATTACACATCTCATTCATGTACATGTTATTCTGGTGTGCTGTCTTGCATATTGTTTATTGTAAAACTGTACTGAATTAAATTAGCACCAACACTGGATTTGAACCTGATTTTCTAAAGTCGACTGGGGCCTTTCTGTGTGGAGTTTGCATGTTCTCCCTGTGACTGTGTAGGTTTCCTCCAGGTGCTCCGGTTTCCTCCAACAGCCCAAACACATGCAGATTAGGTCAACTAGCTACTCTAAATTGCCTGCAGGTGAGAATGGTTATTCGTCTCGGTGTTAGCTCCGTGATAGGTTGGCGACCTGCCCAGGGTGACTCCGCCTCTCATTTGGGATTGGCTCCAGCTTCACTATGACCCTGACAGATAAGCGGTATAGATAATGGATGTATGGATGATTGTGTAGTCCATCAGCAATATGATATAATGGAAGTAACTGAAGAAAAGTCCACAATGCCCGCTTAGCCAGTTTTTGTATCTAAGAAAAACTTCTTGCAAACCTTTCTGATGAAGAAAACTGTGGCATTGACATAACTATCTTAAACTAAAATATTTTGATTGTCAAGCTCACGTGAATTCGTGTCTTGGTCAGGCACAGATGTGCATTAACGAACAGCGGTATGAGCACATCCTTCTGGAATAATGACTGCAGTTATCCCATATAACTTTTAGCCACATTAACAGTGATATGTGAGCATGATTTAGGCCATCGCTGTTTACTCTGTGGAATCATAATATTAGCTGATTATATCATGCTACAGGTGCATGGCATACCTAGCAGGGCGGTGAGTTTGGGCAGCAGGCCCACCTGCACCATCTTGCTGCGGAGGCCTGTGTCGAAGGAGAGGTTGAGGAGTAGACGCAGAGTGACGTTCAGAAGATCCTCGTGATCACAAGGGACCAGCTTAGCCAACTTCTCCACAGTGTCCGTTTCAGCCTGGAATACACACAAAGCCAGCATAACAACACATAGATTAGGAGCGTATAGCAATCATCCAGTCTGTCGCATTAGTATTTCACACTTCTCAGGTCTCGTGATGTAGGCTTGGCCTGGCTTGTTAACGCGTCTGTGGGCTACTGCAGCCGCAGCCACATAGTCTTGAGGAAATCTGAGACCCATTACAGTCTCTCTAACCTGCTTCCAAACCAGCTTTCAATGCTAATGACTGTTACTGCAATGATTTATCGCTGCCACAGTGCACACTGAAACCATTAAAGAAAATGGGTCAACTTGTAAACGCTTAGATGCAAAGTCCATCAGTGACACTCTGAGCTCATTTAAACTATGGAAGATGATTCCGTTTTAACCGAAGCCGTTTAGTCTGTTCTGCTGGTCTGATGAACTCAAGTGTGATCATTCCCCTGACTTAGTGATGCGAGCTACTCAAATGAGGTGAGAATCACACACACCCTCAAGGTGCGCGACAGTGTGTCTACCTGCGATCATTTCATGAAAATTATTTCATGATTATTTTCAGATGCATGTGACAGAGAAGTTTCAGAAGTGTGAATTGCTGTCTTCTAGTCCCTATTTTTATGATTGTTAGCAGCATCTTTGGAAATCGGATATTAGTGAATAATTTCACACTTATTAGTGATTTACTTGTTGTAGGAGAATTTATTTCTGGGTTTTAGTTCAGGTGGACCGCACCCCAGACCTGTTTCCTGGAGAACTTGGGTCCCTTGGTGCGCACTCGAGTTCAGAAACATCAAAAAAACGAATCAAACTAATGGCTCAAGCGAACCCACGTCAAAAGCCCTAGTGTGAAAGCAACCTTAAAGTCTCTAGCAAAACAGGAAATGGGATTTTTGGTCAGTGATTACATTTCACCCCTCAGGCTAGAGAGCAGCTTTTAGTTCAGGCTTCTGATATTCTTATAGAACAGAAGAGCAGGCATCGATTCAGACTGTAGTTGAAAATGTGCTAACTTGCATATCAAGGAACAAAAAAAGTGATACAACTCATAGGGGACGGACATGTGTGTGTCCCCCTCACCATATCGTTCTTGTTCTCCAGAAAGATGCTGAGCTTCTTGAGAAAGGACACGACGAGCACCAGGAGCTCCTTGCTTTCCCGGTCCAGGGTTTTCACCAGCAGGTGCACGATATTTTTGTTCCTCATCTTCAGCTCTATGCGAGTGTCCTCAGACAGGTTCAGCAGCAGATACAGAGCCACTATCAGAGAAATGATAAAACTATAACCTCGCCAAGAGGCACCCTGCATCTCCACGTATAATACCGGATATCTGATATATTACCTCTCAGCAGCTGCTCCTGCTTGCTCAGCAGGCCGTGGTACTTCTTCAGCGCTTTCTCATACTCCTTCTTCAGATTCTGGTTCTCCGGCTCTTGCTCCCGTTCAACCAGTCAAGGACTTTAACACGACTGTGCTTAGACATTACATTCAATCAAATTTCATTTGGTTTGTTGAAACGTCTGGAAACATTTGGGGGGAAGAGGGAGGGGGGCTGCCACGTTACAAAGTGGAAAACAGAAATCAAAATATAATTCACAAAGAAAACTGATAAAACAAAATGACACATGCAAGTCTCTAGAACTTAGAGAAGTGGTTTATTATGATTTCTCCAGCCATTTCTTTTTCTCAACCATTTTATCTGGTATTTCTTCTCAGCATACAAATACAGTTCAGATTTCCTGAGTTTTTTTAACGCCAAATCCTTATTAATCCATGCTGTGATGGGAGATATATATATATATATATATATATCCCATCACAGCATCACTAAGATCTGTTATTTTATAGACATTTTTTTTCTTACCCACTCCTCATTCCGAACATGGTGTTCTGTTTAAACTTAAACAATAAAGCGCCTCTGACCACTGACCCGACTTAACCACTTGACCCCTGTATGACCCCTGACTCCCTTTTACCTCTGAGCAGCCACGCAGAAAGGATATCAGCACTCTTCTTCTTCTGCAGCTCCTCCTGCCACAGGTCGTACCTCTTCAACTCGTGCTCCATGATGTTCATGCACAGAGCGCCAATCTTATAGTGAGTGATCAGCGCATGGAACTGGATGAAACTGAGAAAGGAACATTCACTTGTTTTGACTCGGAGATCTGGACGGTGTTCAGGCATGCCAAAATAAAGCTGCAGCTTTCGCCCAACACGATCCCCGCTCTATGATGGATGTGAACCAAATCCGTTTTGCAGCCGAGCAGAGAAACAATGAACTACACTGGAGCCAAGAACAACTATGGGTTTTTACACTCATCTACTCAATCTGTTACTCTAATTGGTCTTGACAGTAGGCATTATTATTATTATTATTATTAAGCAATTTAGCACTATTATTTAAGAAAGAAAGAAAACAAGCTGCTGTAATGACATATCATGAAAGTGGCTCCAACACTCAGATGAGAAAGTGTTAGTGGAGATTTTCATAACCTGTTTACTACCTGGAGAAACAGAAGAAGACATAGATGATGGTGGTTGCCAAGTCTACACTCTGCTTCCAGTCCTCCCTCAGTACTCGGGCCAGGGCTCCCAGGGCCGTCTCTGTGGACCAGCGTGCACACGCACACACACAACATTTACTCAATAATTAAACCACTGTATATACGTCCAAGCACAGGATCATTTGTAGGAATATGAATAAGAGAAATCCATATAAGCATGGGTATTAAAAGTCAGGGATTAGTTACGGCCATAAACTTGGTTCAATCTCAGCAGTTTCTCTCTATATAAAGGTGTGAGGCTGAAGTGGACATGAATGACAACCCAAACCAAGTTCAAAGCATAATAAATGTGGCTTCATTACTGTTAGATAAAAATAACCTTGGATTAAAATTTACTTATAGACTGATAGACATTTCCCTTGCCAGATTAAACAAATCAGTACGCACGGCATTCTGGGAAAACTCAATGGCTGTCGCTGTAACTGAATTCTGGAACGCAACCAAATGTTTTGACCAGAATGGAGTTCTTCTGCAAATGATATGACGACACAGACATCTCTACCTTAAAAAAACAAAACAAAACAGAAATGTATTTTACCAAAACAATATGGAAATTTTGGCTACTTTCTAACCTGGTCTTGGATTTCTGCCTGCAAAGATCATGGTGGGTAAGGCAGCGGTTTAACAAAGGCAGCGGTAAATGCAGTTAGTCGGCCTATAGCTGTATAACCATGTTTCCATGCTCGGCTCCTTTCAGCCATCATAATGAATACAAAGTGATTAGAGAGCATTTTTGTGCGTATGTGAACACTCCAAACGAATTTCGGAATTAAATGAACCGAATTGAGACCACCTGTGCATAGTGAACACTTTTGCCACTGTATTTTAGCCCTCTAGGCTTGCCATAGACAGATCACATGCTATTGTACTGGGATGCTTGAAAAACAAACATACAGGAGCATGGCAGCTATTAACTGTAATGTGAACAAAAAGAGGACTGATTCTGAGTCAAATAAACTCACACATGTGAACACAAAAAACCCTGAGACCCTTTTCTGCTGGTCCACTTTTCGGTCCACTTTAAGATGAGTGAGTTTGGTTCATTTCAAAAGGACTATATGTTTTAACACCCTAAAAGCTAACAAAGCCTTGCTTTTCTCACAATTGGGTCAAGTTTTCAAACAGCTGCACATCTTAGCGAAATAGAAATAAGCCTACTCAGATAAGTTTGTGATCAGAGAACGACTGTCAAAGTGCCTGTGATGTTTCATGAACATCATACCAGAGAAAAACAGCAAAACGCTTTTATACACTCTGTACAGAAGTTTTAAAAACAGTTACATGACTGAAGAAACATTGGCAACAAAAATTGCTATTATGAGTTTTAATTAATCAGTGCTAATTCCCTCAACAAATAAACTGAGACCAGTAGAGTAAAGAGACGACGATGAGGCTCATGACATTTAACTGAGGTGATGAGACGGACTGCTTTTCAACAGTAAAGTAATTTTTAGTAGTAGTTGTAAGTATAGCGATATGCAGGGCTTCTTCTAGCAGAAATGTAATAACATTTTCACTTTTGGTGATTAGCAGACTTGTCGCTAATCACTAAAATGCTCTAATATTTACTTGTGGAAATACATGCAAAAGAAAGAAACATGGAGCATGTAGTTTACAGAACCACACGTAGTTGGAAAAAAGTGTCAAATTTGACCATGTGAAGGGTTTTTCCAGACAAATATGAGCCTCAGCAAAATTATCACGGCAGTAACGGAAGGTTTAAGGAAATGCTGTTAAGAGTACCACAGCTGAGCTGATGTGGAGAATCAGGGTTAGAACAAGGAAAGTGAGGCACGCTTTACTGTGAGCAGAAAACCTGCCAGAGGGGGGGCGAACTAAACACAAGGGAAACGATGGAAGAGGGGTTAAAGCAACAGAGAGGGAGCCCGAGTATGAGTTACAGAGAAGAGAAGAAGGGTCAGAGGACGCAGGAGCTCTGGGACGAGACAGGAGGAGAGGTCACGTCTCACGTGGCATGAGAAATGAGACTTCCTCTGTGAGCGGACATGCGCGTTGTGCTGCAGCATGTGGCCCCTGGACCCTCTGGTTTCCGTGTGACCCCGTTGTGACTCTGTTACAGCCCCATCACCATTGCCAAACACAGTAACCGTAATGACTTCTGACAGGTTTATGAAGGATCTAATGCATCGTGACAGAAGAGACGGACACTGGACGTGTGGCTTTGAGCGCCGTCGACTGACAGAGAAGGCAGCTGGGAAATGTTCTGTGAAAAGGGATAGTCTGTGTACGTGCACGTAAAAGTCGGATGTCACATAAATGCCACAAAGCGTCCCGATTTGTGAATTATGGTTTCTACCATGAAACGGTCTTGAAAACAGTAACACATTTAAACCAGGGATAATTACATCAGAAAGCATGCGCGGTGTCTCCCCTAACTCATCATTTAGCGCTCAGACTTAGCTTGTATAAAGAAACACAAAAAGATCTGACGGGTCTATTGGGATTCAACTTTAACAAAAAAACCCCAATGGACACTCTCAGTACTGCGTTATTTTCTAAACATAATCCAACAAGGCGATTTCTCGGCGCTCTCTTGCTGAACTTTCCACACACGGAATGTTTTGAATTGCCATTATTTAAACGCCGAATCGTTTAAGGTTTGGATTAAAAGCATTCATTTCACGTGAACAGACGAACTGGTATAAGAACGGTTGCCTGCGATTTCCACTACTAAAAATGTTTTTTCCCAAAATATCAACCCCACTGCTAATGCCACGCTACACTAACCTCACTTAGTATTGTATATTATAGATACAGCTTTCTTTCATGTCAGCATGAAATATCTGTGCAGTGATTTTCCAGTCAAAAAAGTAGAAGTTATTAAATGCCAAGCCATTCACTAAAAACACAGATGATTTTTTTCATTTCCTCCACATCCACCTGGACATAAATGTGTATTTAATTGGCAAACTCGGCAACATAACTCTGATGACTGAACATATTTCTTTCTATACATACACTAATAACATTACAATGCATCTAAGGCTATAAATTAACAAGTTAACACGGCCAGATAAACAGTTAAACCTGACATTATACATCAACTGGATCCTTTAATTTACTTCAAGTGATTCTGGTGTTTTTCCACTGCTCTCAGAGATTAAAGTGGATATATGATGAAAAATCTGCACGAAGCCATTTTGTAAGGCATTTTTATAGTCAAGACTTTTGCTCCCCTGCAATCTTCTGTTACTGCGTACCGTTCTGAAGCAGCTCCTCCAGGTTGTCAGGATTACGGGCCAGCTGCAGAATAAGCGTGGCTCCTCTGATTTTCTCTGGAACGTCCTCGTACAGCAGCTCCACGTAGTCATCGATGCTGTTAATGTTGGCCTCCTCGTCCAGCTGCAACATCACAACAGACTGCTTAACTCACCACCGTATCACATAACGCAGGTCACGCTTTCACTAGCAAGCAACAAGACAATGCTAGCTGTGTCACCCGTGAGAATGCACTGTCTAGCTGTCTTCAAAAAAGAAAAAACTTCCTTTTGTAAACATGAAAATAAATCATTACTGAGTCAGTGGAGAAAAAAAATACTCATGGTGTTCCTGACAAGCCAGTAGAGGAAATTCACAATCACGCTACTTCCAACTTCAGACAGAGTGATGATGAAGAGCTTGTTAAAGAAGGTCACTGAATTTCATGACAGATGCAACAAACGCAGCAGTAGAAGTCCAACAGTCATTTCCGAAACAAACAGAATGTGCTGCTGTTACAGTATTTTACAAAAAAAAGGGCCCATGCTGTCAAAGTGCATCTGTTTGCCCATCTACCTGACTGACCGACAGAAAAATGTGCATTTTCGATGGCCGGTTAGAGATGGGAGATTAACAGCTAGGCTATAAATGAGAAACACCGAGTCTTTAAACATTCAGTACACATCACATCGATGAGCACAATAAAGCTAATATTCTCACTAAAACTTTGGCATCGTTACTACTTAGACATGTTATTTATAATTCACTAATCTATTTCCCGAAAAGCACCAGCAAAACACCGCCTCAACACGATGCTGCCACCATCATGCAGACCATCTGACCAAAAGCCACATCCGTTTTCATCCATACAAACTGCTGATCATTTTGGCCAAACAGGTCAATTTTTGTTTCGCCTGCTCAGTAACACTCCTCCAAAAGGCTGCAGATTTCAGGCCGGGATTTCATGCAGGTCCTGGAGTACAACCAAATTTAGGCCATGGTCATTCAGACCAAAGTTTGTTCATCCCTGGGAGGTTATCAATTTGTGCCTTTTTTTTTTTTTTTTTAAATAGCTATCTTCAGTTGTTTGCATATTGTTCCTAAGGAAGAACCTAACTTGTGGACGTTCACAATTTCTTTTCTGAGTTGCTTATATTTTCCAGGGATACTAAGGGCAAAACGAGACGGTCACTAAAGGTAGGTGCTTTTCTAGCCACAGGTGCACTCCTAATTCACACTTTATTATGATAATTGGCCAATCAGAGGCTTCTAAAATCATTCCTTCAATTACTGGAATCTTCCAGACTGTTTAATGAGAGAGTCAGTTTGGTGTATGAAAACTTTTGACCCACTGGAATTCTGATATAGTTGAAATAAATGTGTCTCTAATCAGTTGTTTTATAAACTTACCTCTGAAGTGAACAGAATAGACACCCTAATTGACTTACTAAATGAAATAGCATGAAAAGCTGCGAAAAATAGTGATCGAACATCTTTAAACCTTTGGCCCCAACTATACATCGTGTAAATATGAAGATTGATAATTATAATTATGTGAAGAGTGAAATGATGTAGTGATGAAGTTAGATCACTGCTCTACCTCCATGCCTTCGAACGGAGCAGGATCTCTTGGCTTTATCTGCTTCTTCTCTTTTTTCTCTGGAGATTAGTAACCACAAACATTAACAAAGAATGCTCAGTTATACTTACCACTGGACTTTATCATATCCAAATTAAACAAATACTCTGACTTCAGCTAGTCCTCTGGAGAAACAGGAATATAACTACACGTGTTCCTTCGTACCTGTGGGTGACTTGCGGTTCTGCAGGTAGAAGAGCAGTCGCTCCACTTCCGGGAGCTTGGAGGGTGAAATGAGCCTGCATTCCTCCACCACTTTCCGTGCTAATGACCCAATATCCGTGCTGGCATTAAGGCTTTTCAGACGAACGCTGAGAGAAGAAACGTTTGAGTTCATTTAAAAGTATAAAAATGCATTCATTTGTGTTCAGTGTAAAAAAACCCTGAGGGAATCCATGTCAAATCAACCAGCGGCAGAGGACATGTCCACCACTGTGTCTCAGACTATGCTGATTTATTTCACCATTTGTTAGTATATAGTACATGAGACCAAAAATAATAATAATACACTTTTTGAGTCAACACTCACTCGTTAGAAGATGGCGTCCATTTCAAAATCTGGCCCAGACACACCTTGCCACTTTGCCGTACCCCCTACTTACAAGCTATTTTCCCTTAATGACTCACAATGTATACATGCGAAGAAGATGGAAATTGGTATATTTATATGCTCTTTTACATAGAATCACTTTTTATGGGTTCTCATGTTTGGCCACCAAAATAACTCGACGTCTGCCAATGTGGATAATGCTAGAAATTTTATAATACATTTAATTTCGGTTCATCTTACAAATAAGTGAAGCTATTGTGCAATGGGGTTTTTGCCATTTATAACTGAAATCATTACAGACATTCCAAATTTGATTACAGTTTCTGATTCTACATCTACAATTACATAAATACACCAAAGTTCATCTTCGTTCGTGGTATGTCATAAAGTGTTCCTGAGCCAAAGTTTTAAATAGCTGCCATTTCATAACAAGTGAGAGTTGAAGCAAACAATCTGTTCTGATGTGTGATGGTAAAAAAAAAAATCCATGATGGTCTGGTTCCACCCAGCGAGAGATTTGACATGGAGTCACCATACTGAATTTATATATGACACACTGGACTCATTAATAGAAAGATGCCTTACATTTTCTGACACGCCTTGCGTTCTCCAAGCATCGGGCCTCCCATTTCTCCCATAATAGTCGCTTCCACTTCATACTGGACAATGAGGGCTTTCTCTGTAGGATGGACATCAAGACTGCCTCCCTTGACTTTCCTGAGAACCATAAACATGCTGTATGAATATACACTGTAGGTACACTCTTTAGCAATTTCAACAGGTTCACCAACCATAAAAATAACTTTGCAGAAATACAATTACTGACCATAACCCATTGTCTGTGCATGGAAAGGGACATGGATAAAGATGTGCGAGATATAGATAATCTCACCTGGATACCATAGACCTGTACCTAATAACCGTGATGCTCATGCTAAACAAAAATTCAACACACTTACAGTACACACTATACAGTTATAGAAGAGTCGTGATTTATAGCCACGTTATCCAGGGTGTCACTCAGAATAGGGTTGATTCCCTTATTGAGTCTGGTTCCTTTCTTCTACAGGTCATCGGTAATAGGACAACTGGCTGCTCAGCTGTTACATGTCCAGGTGTGTGTTATTCCCTCATTATCTCACTTACAAGTATGCACTGGTGAGCACAGGAACACCAAAGGCCTAGAAGACCCTTGGAAACAAATGTGAAAGATCCCAGAAACTATCTTTCCCTGGTGAAGATCAAGAAAATCTTCACAAGGCCAAGAACACAACTCCAGGAGGTAGGTGTATCTGTGTCAAAGTCAACAATCAAGAGAAGACTTCACCAGAGTACATACAAAGGATTTACCACAAGATGTAAACCACTGGTAAGCCTCAAAATCAGGCAGACCAGATTAGAGTTTACCACAATTCTGAACAACATCCTACAGACGGATGAGAGAAAGAGCATCTTGCACCAGTTTGATGGGAAGAGGAGAGTATGGAGAAGGGAAGGAACTGCTGTGGGGTGGGTATGTATGGCTGCCTGTGGAACTGTTACACTTGTATTTATTGATGATGTGACCGCTGATGGGCTACATTATCTGCTCAGATTCAACCAAGCCAAAGAAGAGGAAAATCCAGCAACGGCAAAGTCAGTCTCCTGACCTGAATCCAGTTAAGCATGATTTCTTTTGCTGAAGGTAAAAATAAAGAACAAGCAGGAACCGAAGACAGCCGAGGTAGAGGCCTGGCAGATCATAACCAGGGAAGAAACCCAGCATCTGGTGCTAGCTATGGCCCTGTTCACACCTGCCGCATTAACCTGCATTAACATGCGTCCTGAATGATCAGGTCACAAGTGGTCAGCTCTAAGTACAGGTGTGAACGGGGTCAAATGCATCAAATAATCCAATCACTCAGACCACATTTGTAGGTGGTCAGGGCTGCATATGGTCACATTCTGTAGGAATGTGTATGCGAATGTGTCCTGGGTCACACTGAAGGACCAGCTCCGCGTAAGGAAGACACCCACATTGAAAGATGTCCTTCCGAGGACTCCGAGTACGTACTCATTTGCAAGCCAATGGCGTTATATTAAAGTGCGACAAAAGGCAACAATCTGTATTGTTTTGATTTCTTCTACTTCTTCTAACTTCTGACAGGCTAGGCACGGGAAGCGCACTGCTGCCTCCCACCAGTTAAAAACAACAGAGCATTTGGTCTTTGCAAACAGAAATAATGTACATGTTTATTTGTATATAGAGCAGAGAAGTGAGATCTAATCATGCATGTTAATGCCAGGTGTGAACTCAGAGCTGTCCACATGTGATCAGATCACCCAGGATGCATGTTAATGCCAGGTGTGAACTCAGAGCTGTCCACATGTGATCAGATCCCCCAGGACGCATGTTAATGCCAGGTGTGAACAGGGCCTATGTGGTTCAGACTTCAGGCGATCACTGACAGCAAAGGATTTGCAATCAGGTATTAAAAATGATGATTTGATTTATGATTGCTAGTTTGTCCAATTATTTTTGATCCATTAAAAAGAGACCATATGAAAGATAAACTATAATTGCTGCACTGATTTCTATATAAAAAGCTGAAAGTCTGCCCTTTCCTGACCTCTTATTCATTATTTATATCAAATCCTCCTGTATATACTGTGACAGCCAAAATATCTATAACTTCACCAGTATTTAAATATTTACAAACCTGGTTGTACCTTATAATAATCGAAAAAAACATGTGCATGTTTGTTCACGGGGACGCCAGAAGCATTTTGAATGTCGGAGGGGATACACTGGCGGGGGTCCAGAAACTTTTTAATGAATTAGTTGCGATTTCCTGCTTTCTGGTGTATTTTTAACAGGTTGTTGAACACCTAATTTTACCTACAAAAGTCTCTTAATTCAATCAACGCTAGTAGCCTAAATTAGGCTACAGAAGTATTCTGCTCACTCACTGTAAGCAATTTCAAGTCACAACAAGGAAACAATAAAAATCATCAGAGCGGACTTGGCCTCATTGGGATTACAATATGGGAGGCTACTGGGTTAATTTTGAGGGCATATAACAAAAGAATAAGGTTTTAGCAAAAGTTGGATATTGTGTGATGGCAATGGGCCTGACGGTACCTCTTCCAGTATCGAGCAACCTGCACCTTTACATTCTAATAACGAATGACGATTCACTTCACTTGCGTGTGGTCAGTTGTAGGTAACCAGGGAAACCCTGGAACCCTGGAGTGGAATTTCAGTGGGGTGTATTCTCAAATCGATAAAGTGGAATGGAATGGAAGTGGAGCTGAATATTCGCGAAGCAATAGAAACAGCGCTGGGTTGAACTAATATTGTATGTTAAATGTGGGGGGTCCAAACGAATAGTTATGAAATGTGAGGAGGACACGTCACCCTCAGGTTTAATGGTGC
Organism: Parauchenoglanis ngamensis; assembly: GCA_030014255.1. Taxonomy (NCBI): domain Eukaryota; kingdom Metazoa; phylum Chordata; class Actinopteri; order Siluriformes; family Auchenoglanididae; genus Parauchenoglanis; species Parauchenoglanis ngamensis. Next base: position 546,609 of record JAQMYM010000020.1, on the reverse strand, counting down.
CGACGCTCATGCTTGTTCATTTAGTTATTATAGAATATATAAATAAATATAAATGGCTGTTAAGATCTCTTTTACTTACAGACAATACAATGCTTTAACTGGTTATTTAGATCCACATTTGGATGTAATTAGGATTAAAGATGAAAACACATCACCATATCAGAGCTGATATTCTTGTCTACAGTGAAATGAACATCATTAAAACCTTCATACATGCAGCAGAGTGATTTCTTTATTAAGCCGGATCAAAACAACATCCTTTAGCTTTGCGATGCTAAGTGAGCTAACCGAAATAAATAAATAAGAAAGACGGCGCGTGAACGCACTCACCTTTTTAAATACCTTACATCATCTGCCTGCATTGTGTCTTTGTTTTCAGAATGACTATATAACAGCTGTTTTATTTGCTTTACTGCCGTGACAAATGTTTACGTGTGTGTTGCTAGGGTGTGTAACCTCATCTCCCATCATGCACCACGGCCTGGTTGGTCACATGGTTTCATGATCGCCATCTGCAGGTATGGAGACCGAATGCACCATGATGCTCAGAGCTACTGTGTGTGCAAATCACAAAGCAATGAAATCAATGAAATAAAATAAATGATGGATAACTTTGTTGGACCGTCAGACCCTTCGGGAAAATGTCAACTACCAGTCCTGAGCTGGTCAAACTGGTAGACAATCTTTCCCAGTTGGTCAAACTTCCAGTTTCCTAATTTTAAAGGGGCTGGCTCACCCATCCCAGAATCTTCTACGCCAAATCGCGAGTCAACATTTCAATGCCATTGATATTCGACTGTCTTATGTTTGAAAAACAATCCACAACAATCTCTGACATTACACGGCTACTTACTAAAGAAATCAATCATTCGACACAAAATATTGATTTTAAAATTAATTAATTGCTTCTGCTAATGACGTGGTCCTTATCAACGGTCTGTTATACATAAATAACACATCGTAGAATGCCATAATTGACAATGAATTATACCCTGGAGACAAGAAATACTCTTTTCTGATTGACTGGCTAGGTGTCGAATAACTTTGTATAACCGAACATCTATAAAGTAGATTGGTTGGAAAAAGTTTTAATCACTATTAAATATCAGTGCCCTGGGAACTTTTGAATGGTAACCATAACAACCATATTAAATTACCCGGAGACTGGCAGCCCTCATATCTGGTAACCATAACAACCAAACCAGCTAGACCGTCAACCCCAAGTTATCCTTTTTCAGGACAAAAGTATACATGTATACATACGTCCTCGTGTGTTCTTTCTAGGCCTGTAAATATACAAATATCTTTGGTAATGATGTTTGGTAACCAGGGTATAAGCAGGATAACGACCTTTGGGGTGTCCCGTTATACGGAATTAATGGACTTGGTAGAGGAAACTCCACTCCACTTCATGTCGTGGAGTTCTTAGCCTCCTTTCACCTCGTCCATTAATTCCATATAACGGGACACCTAGCCGGCCGTTACCCTTTCCATAACACATCGTAGAATGCCATAATTCACCAATCAGAATCGAGTACTCAATAGAGCCATGTAAGAAATGTTGATAAACTTCAATTTTACCCCTCGCTGAGGCTGATAATCTTCTACAGCTAGTGGTACCTTAAAAGTTTGCCTGACTTCGTTGGTACACTGATGTTGTTTGCAAGTTGGTAGGATTGTAGAACCGTAGGTGTTTTCTTCATCTCTTCTATGACTTTTGTGGCTGATACTCGACTCCTCATAATCTTCATCCGCAACGATGTCTTCCATTTTTGTTAGTAGATGTTGTTTTGTAAAAGCTCAGTATTCAGTTAGGTGAGCTCACACAACGAGAGCTAGCAGAGTAGTGGTCACATGCTTTCAAAATGTAGTGGCTCATATATAAACAAAAACAGTGAATTGGATTCTGGGAAGGGTGAGCTGCCACCTTTAAGTAAACTGATCAATAAACGTATAAGATTTTATAACTGACTTGCTCTTTATTTAAATAGTGGTCTATGAAATAGCATAAGTAGCAGTAATTCAGAAATTGTTTCCTTTCTATTGACACTTGGTTTTCCAACCATCTTGAGAGTGTGTTTTGGCATCTTGTAAGTTCACGAATGAGCTGTTCCAAAACCAAAGCTGCTCTCAAAAAAAATAAAAAAACAAAGCAAACAAAAATAGCAGGAGTTTATTGATGTGACTTTGAACATGTTAAAAATGTATATAGTCTATTTGGCCAAAGGTTTGTGGACACCTGACCATCTCACCCATATGTGGTTCTTCCCCAAACTGCTAGCACAAAGTCAGAAGCACACAATTGTACAGAATGTCTCTGTATGCTGTAGTGTTACAGTTTCCCTTCACTGGAACTAAGAGGCCCAAACCTGTTCCAGCATGACAATGTCCCTGTGCACACACCAGCTCCATGAGGACATGGTGTGTTAAGGTTGGAGTGGAAGAACTCGAGTGTCCTTCACAGAGCCCTGACCTCAACACCACTGAACACCTTTGGGATGAACTGCAACTCGGACTGCACACCAGACCTCCTCACCTAACATCAGTGCCTGACGTCATTAATACTCTGGAAAAGGATGATCAACAAGCACATATGAATATGAGGGTCAAACTTTTGACCTTATAATGTACAAAATAGGCTGTGGATTGTGATGAGTGGAAATGAGTTAGATAGCGCCATAAAGGATCATTTATTCTTTAATAATAAAGCATGTTCTAGTCATGGCTCAAGGTTTCCCAGCTAGCATTACATCTTCTTTAAGCCTTAAAGTATTGGTGAACTTGATCTCTGTAACAGACCCAAAAATGTGAAGCCTATAATTTGTCACAGTTACTACATACTACACTAGGCATCTAATTTCCCAAGGGAATTCCTGTTCCAGACCTTTCTTTGGTTGCACCCAGTTATTCCATTGATATTTAGGCAGAAATCTTAAACACCCAATCGTGGTATGCAGCTGAACAAAAGGAGAAAAAGAGCCAGATAAAATGAGAAAGAATTACGCTAAAGTTGTCTATGTAGGCCAAATGTAGCAATAGTGTTTGTAATGCTCTATTCATCTCCCTGAAAGAGTGTAGATGTCTAAAATGGCTTATTAAATCAGAAGTTTAAAGTGCTGATCTACAGATGAAGGCAGCATGTCTTGGTTGCACAGTTTGTGTTCATACTCTCTCTGTAACAGCATGGCAAAAGTCACTGACATCTGACACTGTGTACACATACAAGACAAGAAGGAGATACTAAAATTGGCCACTACACAAATTGGCTGAGCTGAAAGCTCTGATCTCCCGTGAGCTTTTGGCTGTCGTGTGAATTCAACAGGCAGTCTTGTCTTTCTTCTTGGCTGATATTTTCCACTTCTGCCTGTTACTTCAACTCCAGACATGTGACTTGTTAATCTGCAGAGCTCTTCAGCACGCTCAGGAGAAAATGACTCCCATCTGAACAGATACGTCCAAGCTGCACAGACATAAATAGCAGCACCAAGACATCTTCAAAATCTTGCATACTGGAAGAAAAGAGAGAGAGAGAGAGAGAGAGAGAGAGAGAGAGAGAGAGAGAGAGAGAGAGTGGGAGAGGTGGTTTTTAATTCACAGATTCTATTCACAGACTATTGCACTCTGACGTCCATCATGGAGTTCAGTAGGACACATCAAGCTTTCCGGGAACGGTGGGAAAAGACAGATAACAAAATGTGCAAAAACAGCATGTCCTTTCACCTGCACAATACGCTCAGGCAAGAGTTTTTCGCCAGCTACCTTTACCTGCTGGAGCAGACACCTTTGGGTAGGTGGCTCATGTCTCAAATTAACCTTGTAGTAATAGAAATTGTATCTTACAACTTTTCAAAATGTCAAAACAAAGGTTGAGGTTACCAAAATCTTTTATGCGAATTTAAAATCCTTTTTTTGAAAGCCGTTGGTCATCTCGAGCTTTACTAATTAGAAGCACCGTACGTAAAGTAATATAAAGTCAGCATATAACTCCCTATATAAAAGAGCAAAAAATAAACATCAGAAGTAGCGACTCAAGCTATTTTCTCTGCTGGGTCTCTCTCCATGTTACTATTTCTGTTCTCCACACCACTTTCCTCACATTTCAGTATCACACTACATTCACACTGTCAGTCGTGTGACTTGCTTCTTAAATATCTCCTTGACAACTGATCTGCTCATGTGGTTTCTGATGAGAAGGTTCTCATTTCCTTTTACATAGTGCTTGGTGATCCTTCTTCAACACTTATAATCAGTCTATTCAGTTTTTTCCTGTCATGTGTTAACCTTGAACGAGTGATTTAACTCGGTTTATATAATGTTTATATTAATGAGCTCATTTTAATACATTATCATTTCTATTGTACCAACTTAGACATGGACTTGCAAGGCAGATGTTCCCCTAAATGGGTTTAAACTGTTTTCCAGTGTTGGCACTTTATCTGGATCATATGTAAACCTTTAAGATTTAATTTTCTGACATGGGGAAGTCTTTAGGACAAAGGGCTTTGCAGTTTCCCAATAACATGACTCACTGCATTTTGTGTTATTATGTTCAAGAAAGAGAGAAAAAAGAGGATTTAAGCCATGATTTAAGGCTAAAATTTAAATTAGCCATGATTTAAGGCTACTGGGAGTGCTGGGAAACTGAGTCCATGGTGAGGGCAAGTGAATGCATGACACTATCCAGCTTATTACATGGCTACTAACTAAAACAATCAATAATTTGATGCAAAATGTTGATTTAAAAATGATTGTTTTGCTTCCGCTAATGACGTAGTCCAGAGCAACAGTCTTTTATACCAAAATAACAGACCGTGGAATACCGTAGTTGAGCAATCAGAATTGTATATTCAAGTGAGCCATGTAATAACAGTTGATATAATGTAAGTGATAAAAAGAACTAACTTGTTTCATGTACAGTGGATATAAAAAGTCTACACCCCCTTTAAAATGTCAGGTTTTTGTGAAATAAAAAAACTAAGGTAAAAGATGTCAGAATGTTTTTCCTCCTTCAATGTGAAACTAAACAGATAAAAATTAAGTGAAAAACACTTAGTAACATTTTGGGGGAAAATAGGAAAAATAAAGATGTTACAATAAACTGGTTGCATAAGTGTGCACATTCCTAAACTAATACTTTGTTGAAGCACCATTTGATTTTATTACTCAACTCAGTCTTTTTGGGTAAGAGTCTATTAGCAAGGGTAAGAGTCTATCACATCTTGTCTTAGCAATATCCTCCCACTCTTTCTTCCAAAAGACATTCTAGAGCCATCAAAATTGTGAGGTCATTTCCTCTGCACAGCCTGCCTCAGGTCACAGATTTTTAGTTAGATTCAGGTCCATTCATTTATTGGTTTGGATATTTGCTTTGGGTGATTGTCATGCTGAAAGGTGAAATTGCTGGTATTTGTACCTTTTCCTGCTTCCCTCCACCTTGATAAAAGCCTAACCCTAACCCTGGCTGAAGAAAAGCAGCCCTAAAGCATGATGCTGCCACCACCATGCTTCACCTTTGGTATGGTGTTCTTTTAGTGATGTGCTATTTCATGCCAAAAAAGCTTTTGGAATTATGGAATTTTTATAGCTTTTGGAATTGTGCTCATCAGACCATAACCCATTTTGCTGCATGGTTTAGGGTGATACTTGGACTTGGATGTTGTTTGTGAGAAAGGGCTTCTGTATAGCCACCCAACCCCACAACCCAGACATGTGAGGAATACGAGAGATTGTTGTCACATTTAGAGAATAATCAGTACTTGGAGAGACGTCCTGCCCTTGGTGATGTCACTTCGGTGCTCCATTTTCTCCACCTGTTGATGATGGACTTCATGTTGTTCCTTGATACATCTAAAGTCTAGGAAATTATTTTATATCTTTCTCCTGATTGATACCTTGCAAGATACCATACACGGTTTGTAAGCTTCTAGAGGTCCATGGCTTCAGCAGTCAGATGAATCCAAGAAGATGTAAAGAAAATATTCCAAAACATTGAACATACAGTAACTATACTGTAAATAAACAAAATGCATGTTGTTTGTGATTTATACCAATTGTGAGTTTGTATTATGTGAATGTGATTTGTTAAGCAAGTCACTGTGATATAAGAGGAATGAAACTTTATATAACAGCAAATGCTGTTGCGTTTAATTCCTTACTAATACCTGTTCAGGTTTTCATCATATTAATCCTAGCTTGTTAAGAAGGAGCTCCAGAATTATAAGATTGTATTGTGTTGAAGGAAATGGCTGTGTAGTTGTAGGTGACTGTGATTGTAACATCCAAGCCATTCCAGTGATGCTAAAAAAATGCACAAATGTCCTTTGCAATATACCGACACAGATATTTTATAAACACCTTCTCATTATTTGTAGAATTGTTTTATGTATTACAGCTTGACATCTGTTTATAGTCTGTGGAGATTAGTTCCTAATTACATTACTCCTTGTTATAATGTGCTCAGAGGTGCTTATGTGTGTGTTTGTCCCTCTACAGTGAAACTATATGCCGTGACCTGTGAGTACATCATGGGAGAGAAGCAGTTCTACTACAGGGCCCAGAATTTTTACAGAGACGTTCCTGCCTCAGAGGAGGGCATGATGGGAGGCTTTGTGGAGATCTCAGAGGTGGACCTGGAGGGCTCCAGACAGTTCTTGAAGAAGTTTGTGGTATGACAATTTAAGCACCCCTTAGCAATACCTTAAAGATATTACATTTATTAAGTTATATACAGCAATTGGATCTCCATATACAGTAGGCACATATGTACAGTGGATATGGAAAGTCTACACACTCCTGAAAGTAAAAAATGAATGAAAAAGAATGTTTAAGAATTAAAATTTACAATAATCTGACTGTGTAAATGTATACACACTTTTATATTGCACAGAAATAACCAATCACATTCAAACTCATGTTCAGTAGTAAGTATCATACACCTGTCATCAGTGAAGTGATTCTGATTAACCCTAAATAGAGATTACCTATAATAAAGACACCTTCTTGGTTTCATCTAACTGCTGAAGCCATGGTCTATAAAAAGTTTGTACAGTATGTAGAAAGGTATCCATCAGGAGAGGGACATACTGCTGCCACATGATTGGCTGACTGGATATGGGCGCTCCTGTTAAAGTGGCCAGTGAGTGTATATGTATCAAGGTCAATACAAATTTTATTTATTTTTTTTGCTTTTAGCAGCCAAATCAGGATGATTTTAGATGTTAATGTTAATCGGAAATGGCATGAGGCTAACACTAGGCAGAATGTCTACAGAAACATCAAACAGTTGAAGAACAACTAACTAACTAACTAGAGTTGTACCTGTTTATTTTATGTAATCATGCAATCAGGGACCAGGGAAGGCCAATACCAAGCGGGCCCTTGATTGTGGCTGCGGGATTGGCCGTGTGTCGAAAGGGGTCCTGTTTCCTGTATTTGAAACCATAGAGATGCTGGACATGATGGAGGAGTTCATTCTCCATGCCCATGAGTGTTATCTGGGTGAATATGCTGACCGTGTGGAGACCTACTACCTCGACAGCCTGCAGGATTTCACCCCTCCACTCGATAGATATGATGTCATCTGGATGCAGTGGGTAGCTTGTGAGTGAGTGTATGTCTAGTCACACTGCGCACTTGCATGGCTTCCTGGATACATCCTGAATGCAGGTTTGGTAAATTTTGTGATTCTTTAATCCTTTAATCAGTGATTCTTTAATCCTGAATTATAAACAGCCTTCCAAAAACATGCCAAATTGCCCCAGGTGAGAATGAATGTGTGCACGTGGGTGTATAGTCACATCCAGGGTGCATTCCCACATCACACCCAGTGATAGGCTCCAGATCTACAGCAAGCCTGACCAGGATAAAATGCTTACTGAAGTTGCTTGGCAAATCTGTGTCCAAAATAGTGGTGAAAAAATGTTAGTCAACTTTTAATAGTGCATTTATTTGTCATATGTATATATATTACTATTGTAGGGCACTAAAGTAATTAACGTTTGGTGAAGTTGTGAGTAAATGTTTGCATAAGCCAAACCAAACTAAAATTTTTAGATGGATTCACAAGGATAAAAAAAATGCTGATTTTCGTATTACTCGGGTGTAAGTGCATTCCCAGCACAGCTCATTTGTATGAATTGACGCCCACAAAACTCCATAAAAGGTCAAGTGCAGAGACAGCTGGGACCATGAAATGAACAATGAGGGTAAAAGCTGCGTTACTTGCTTCTATGCTGATTAATTTATGCAATAATAATAACAATAATAATAATAAAAGTAATAATAATAAGCAAGTGCTGAGGCATTTTTCACGGCTTGCCGCTGTGTGCAGACAGACCGTCCCGTCCTCTGTTTTTTTATAGTGCTATTTCTTTTTTGTCATAATTAAATTAGTAATTTTATTTGTCTTAATTTATGGGGTTTGTTGGCTGGCTTTCTTTATTTTTTATATTCTTTAATTATTGTCAATAATATAAAACCAGATATTCTCAGTGTTTCTCTTAGTCACCTGGTGAACTTGCATGATGATGTATCTTTGATTTTTGAGACTCTAAAACTCTTCTATAAGTCACTCTGGGTAAGGATGTCTGCTAAATGCTGTAAACATAATAAAAATAAGCAGTTGAAACTCCACAGTAAATTCCAGATATAAAAGTGCAGTGATCCATGCAGATTATATGATTTGAGGTCAATCAAGTTGAAGTCAGGAGCATGAGTAGGATATGACTATTCAACGCTCTTATGAATGATTTATGAAAAATCTGCTTGTATCCAGAATGATAAATGAGGCTTACTGGTGTCGGTCACTGGTGCCTGTCATATAGCACCAGTCAAAAGTTTGGACATGCCTCCTCATTCATTTTGATTTTCTTTATTTTGACTATTGTAGAACAATACTGAATACATCAAAACTATGAAGTAACAGATATGGAACATATGGAATTATGTGGTAAACAAAAAAGTGGGGAAAAAAAAAATCCAAAATATGTCTCATATTTTACATTCTTTAAAGTAGCCAGAGTTTGAGATCATCAGTTGTGTTGTATGGAGGTTACAGTAAATAGTCCTGTTTCACAACTGTAGTAATCCATATTATATCAAGAACCGCTTGACTAAGTAAAGAGAAATGACAGAACATCATCACTTTAAGACAAGTAGTGTGTTTTAAGTAATAAGCATAAAGAAAACCATTGAATGAGAAGATGTGTGCAATCTCCATAATTATTAGATTTTCCAATTATGCAAATGTGTGTCTTTTGACAACTACGCTATTCAACTGTTTGCTTCAATGCTCTTCATTTACATTATGCACTATGGCCAGGTCACCTGACAGATAAAGATCTACTGGAGTTCTTGATACGAGCAAAGGAGAGCCTAAGGCCCAACGGAGTCATCATTATAAAGGATAACATGGCACGGCAAGGCTGTAGACTGGACCCTGTTGACAGCAGCCTCATCCGCCATCTGGACATCATGAAGAGCATTATCCAGAAGACTGGCCTCACCATCTTGGACATGCAGAAGCAAGAGGGCTTCCCTGACATCATTGTGCCCGTGTGGATGATCGCCATGCAGTGAGCTGTCAGTATTTCAGGGAAAACTCTGTAAAGATGACAGGTAGAGTTTATAACTGAATGGAAATTTCACAGTATAATAACTACACAAACCAATATCACAGTTTTCAGTAAATGTATCTGCTTGGACTTTCATGTAAGTGCATTAGTTTGTGTTGGTTAAATGGGTTAAATAGGATTGCTCTTACCTAGCTATAGTTTACAAAAACATAGCCTTCTCTGACTGCATTCGTGGTTGGGAAGAATCTCATAGCATATTTTCTGTACCATTTCTGTCACAATGTTACACCTGTATGTGATATATTGTTAAACTACACCTGTATGACATCACACTCATACAGTCTAACATCTGAAGACCTACAATTAATTAATTCCATTTCTTTTAATGGCATGCACTGTCATTTCAATGAAATTATTTAAATCCAATTCAGCACAACTGATACGATATCCATTTCACTACAAAATAATTAACATTCCTTTGTGAGTAAGGTGTGACTATAGAAATAAACTTTTTTTTTGCATGTCTGTTTAGGATGCAATATTTCTAAGCATTTGTCACAGTAAATGACCCTTTAATAACCCTATTATTTAAAATGTACTCCATTCAAAAGAAACATTTAAATTACAAAACAATAGCAGCTCGATACTATACAGTATGTTCTTAAAAATATTCAGAATTGTGTCACTTAAATCTTCAGTGTGTCAATGATCATGATCGCTTTGTGCTAATATTCGTCCATTATAAAAATGGAAAAGCAACTAAAACAAATTTGTTCTCTGCTTAAAATGGTTTGGTTTAATTTGTTGTTGATTATAAATGTTATTTTTGATGTCTGCTTTAATTTAAATAGTGTCTTTCTAAGGAAGCCCTGAAATACAAGGTGTGAATTTTATTTTATTGCAATTATATGTTACTTTGATTTTGTATCTTGTTATTTTGACTTGGTAAGTTATTTTGTTACTTACTAACTAAGTAACTAAGTCAAAACAAGATACCAAGTCAAAATAACAAGATACACGAGTAATTACTTATTAAGTCAATATAACGAGATACTAAATAAAAAATAATGACAGCAATTAAAAAAAAATCACACCTTGTGGTTTGTTTCAGGTATAGATGAGTGTAAGTAATAATTTATTAATTTATATAAGTTAATTATAGTTTCATATAATTTTGCCAATAGAAATATTTACTTCTTCTTCTTCTCCTTCTTCTTCTGCTTATTATTATTATTAGATGAAGAATGTCTGTCTTTGTCAATAAAGAACAAAGGAAATAATGCAACAAGTAAATTATTTGTGCAAAAATAACACAAAATAAAATATTGATTAGAAAAAAACATGATAAAAAATAACAACCACAAAGTTATTGTTCTTGACCCTAAGTTTGTCTTTTCTTCATGCTGATAAGTAATTAAAATCCACCCAAAAAGACCACAGTGATGACCCAAAAGTATTTTGTTTTTGTTTCCCAAGCCATGGCAAAGCCCACAGTGTTTAGGTAAATGACTCTCAGATGGTTTCTTTAATGTGGAGGATTCGTGTGGAATTGTTCATGCTCTCGACAGAGAGGCTCCTTTGTATATCTGAGTTGGAGCTTGTCCAGTCCTGTCAGCTCTCATCTGCATAAAGAGCATCATGGTGTCGCCTCTAATGTTTTGGCGCAGGTCGAAAACCTCCAAAGGTTCCTCCTCCCTATGAATGGATGGTCTGTGGAGAATTTTTTTTAAAAAGCTGAGCCTTCACGGCATGACATGTAGTCGGATGTCTAGATGCTGTTCAGTTCCGATGTGCGTGAACGAAGCTGTTTCTCTTCTGATTCCTCTCACACACGAGCCTTTCTGAGAAAAATCTTTTTCATCTTACAACATCCTCAGGCCTTAAGCTGGGTTCCTCCTGGATAATATATGAGCAAACCGCTGTCACATATTCAGAAATGGTTAGCGTGCCTGGCAATCTGCACTATCAGCTCTAATCTAGCTCACTTTCCTAGCTGGCAGCCTGGCAGCTATTAAGAGGAGAACCATTAATAAATCCAGTCATATTAGCGGTGAATTGGGCTCGAGTCCAGGAAAGGAGTCAAATCTAATACCGACAGCACCCGTCTTTCCAACTTTCCCAGAATTCCACAAGCCAATTCATGCAAAAAGACATGAATGGTTAAACTTAGGATGAGAGGCATTTTTAATAAAGCAAACTTTTCTAACATTTAAAAAAAAAAATATCTTGAATATAGTTGCATTTATCTAGCACTTCCTTTTATAAGATTAAATAAACAAGATATTCAACTATTAAACCTATTTCTAGACATTTTAATATTAGACAAATTAAATGCTAGTCCTAATTTAGATGGCTTTGTTCACCTCCCTTTTTTTAGCCATCAGAATTAGGATCAGTATTTATTTTTCTTCAGCACTCGCACTAGATATGTGAAATGATGTGCACCTGTGTTAATTTTAAATCCACCTGTGTCCAATTCTATGCATGCTCAATAAATATCTCTGACTTTGGGAAGCCTCACAATTAAAACGGCAAATCAGATCAGACCAAAGGACTGCCTGTGAAGCTTCAAGATGAAGTTGTTAGGAGGAAAAAAGATGGAGAAGGTTCTAAAAACATCAGCAAAGCTTTGAACATTTTTAGGAATATTGTGAAATCCATTATAGCAAAGTGGAAAAAAATATGGCACAACACAGACACTACCAAGATCAGGCCAAGCTGAGCACCCGGGCAAGAAGAGCAATCGTCTAAGAAGTGTCCAGGAGACCAGCTACAACACTGAAGGAGTTACAGAGAACACTGGCTGAAATAGAAGAACCTGAACAGACCTCAACAATATCATCAGATATGAAGCCACTTCTCTGAAATGCCTTGTCAGAAAATCTGAGAGAGTGTAATGTTTGCCCAACACCCAGGTAACAACTATGATCTAGAATGATGGTGCTCTGGGGTTGATTAATTTCAGCAGGAGGATTTGGAAAGCTTTTTGGCATCACAGGCAACATGGATGGAGCCAAATACAAACAAAAGACTGAGAACCTATTTCAGTCGGACAGACATCTGCAGTTAGGATGAAAAAAGTATGCTCTAAGAGGAAAATGAGCCAGAGCAAAGGGCAGAAACTACAAACTACAAAGCAGCGGGTTGAACAAGAAGAAGCTTGGTGCTTTGGAACAGCCGAGTCAAAACCCAGACTTAAATCCACTTGAAAATCATGAGGCATGACCTGAAAGTTCGTGTCCACCATCATTCTCTGTCTAATTTGGCATTTTGTATTGAGGAATGAAAGAAAATGCCAAAATCTAAATGGGCAAAACTCACAGAGACGCATTTCAGACAACTTGAATCTATAAAAGACAATTCACACTGAATGGGTAAATACTTATTAATTAAGCATCATCATCATTTTAATCATTCTGAGGACATCTAATTACTTTATTGAGTGTTATTTCTGTAGAGAGTCAGTTCAATAGCAGCAGAAAAATAATCTGATTCTGATGCATTTAAATTGAATGCTGCAATAAAACAAAAAGAGATTTACTCGATGTGGTTGGAGGGGGTGAATACTTTTTGGAGGCAGCGTATGCTTAGTGATGGGATGCACGGTTGCCTGGTGAAATCGCCAACATTTGTGACGACGACGACAAAATCCTAAACTTACCCAAAAATGTAATTTCAGGTTTTAGAAGAAGAATTTCACCTTTGATGAGAGTTCTCCTTTGAATGTAAGAAATCCAGCAGGTTTTTAAACATCATGTTGTGCAGTCTGAACTTGATGCAGCTGGTTTTCCTCATGTGTTGCAGTAGATCTCAGGCAATAAGCTCATATAGCTGGAGCCTGTCCTGTTCCTGTGGAACTCAATCCCTTCCTGCCAAAGGGACAAATCGGGGGTAAGGCTTCTAGGGATATTAAGTCATGAACACTTGACTATAAATGATAATGAGGGATAGACTTGGTGATTTGGAGTTGGCCACTGTGGTCATAAACACACACCGCATGCTGCCTGGGGAAAGCATTTAACCTTACACTCCTTGTCAGCTGAAATCTTTTTATTTTACTGTGCTGTTCTCACAACAGATACTTCATTTCAGCATCACTTTTTCCTGAGTCAAGTTCTGTAAGAACAGTAATTTAGATAAAAGAGATGTTCATCACTTGCAGCTACAATGGACTATAACATATCTATGGATTAGCAATAAATGGCTCTAATGGATTCAACTGGTCTATAAGCTGATCTAGCATGTATTTACACTTTAAAAATAAAGATGCCAGATAAGGTTATTTTAGAGCATCACCATAGAAGGAGTTTTTAGAAGAGCCATTTTTGATTTCCTAAAGAATTTTTTTTTGTACATGTTTTTTGTTGTTGCCAAAATTAATCTGTGTCATCATCAATACCTGATGAAGGTGCATTAATCAAACTGTTTTTAGATCAGCGGTTCTCAAAATTGTTGGAGCCAGGGACTCCCTTATATGTAAAATAAATTCCACAGACCCTCTCGGCTCAGCATAGATTAATGCTGCGTTTGACGAGCTCGTAACTGCATAATTCCTGACTTTTGACAAGAAAAACCCAATGAAAATACCCCCTTCATTCAGAATTCCTTCTCATAAACTTACTGTATCTTCTCAAGTCAACATGGCCACTCACAGCATCAACAGTCATCACAGCAGCACTTCTTCCCTTTAAATGATTTATACTGCATATACAAGTATTCACTTTATTTCTATCACCCTATTTGCTTGTTAAATCTATGACACCGACTATACAGTTCACTGTTTCGAGAAGGAAACTAACTATACATCACTCTTCACAGTTAGCAGGCTAGCTTGTTGCTAACAAAAGACAAACATGGAGGTTGGAAATGGCGTTAATTAATTAAAGATTAATTGTGTGTGTGTGTGTGTGTGTGTGTGTGTGTGTGTGTTAGGGAATCAAGATGTCATACTGTTTAGGTGATATTACTGTTATCAGACTTTCTCTGGACCTCAGCAATGGCTTTCTGGCAGTCCTTCTGAAGTAATAAAAGGCTTCTGTACTGCCACCAATAGCACTTTATGTCTTTTGTGACCGACTATTTGTATAATATGCAGATGACTTTTTTTTTCCTGCAAAGGATTTTATGATGTGCCTCGAGTTCAACCCAAATCCACTAACCATGAATTATGTCCATCTGTGGATTTGGTCTTGCACAAAGAAAAGAAGTACAAGTGCAAACATTTTTCATAATAAGAGCTCAGTTGAGGTTGCTCACATGGGCTAAAGGAGATCTCCAGAAGTTCGACATGTTCTTGGACATGAATGAACGGTAGTGTTGAAACCCACACACCTTTATATGTTAAAAAACATCTCCCTTAAAGCATTATAGCAGGAGAGATCCTGTTGTATCTGCTCTATTTCAACATCATCACTCAATACATCACATGATTAGAGATAGAAACTGATAAGATTTTATTGATATAAATGTCATTATCGATTCTGCTTATCAGTCTGATTCTTTATTGATTCCTGATAAATTTTCTGTGTGGGGAAAAAAAGTAGGTCCATGCAGGTTTTCAACGTAAAAGCAGCTGTTTTATTAAAACAGTGTAGAATGTCTGCTTAATAACATTTAAAAATGTTAAAATAAATTATAGGGCTCATTTTCTTAAAATGATATCACTCGGAAAGCAAATATAAAACTGATGAAATGAACGAATAATTGTACAGCATTAATTTCCATTTAGACTTTTTCAGTAAAAAAAAAACATCTGCTAAGTCTGCATGTGTGACACTAATGTTCTTATAACGAGGGTATTTACCCTCGGTGGTGTGGAGGTGCTGTTGGTTGGGGAGCAGTGACACTTGTATATGGAGCATAAAATACACAACAGTCCTGGAATTTTAGTCCACATTGCATCAAAAGATGTTTCAACATATTGTTGGTATTTGAAATGTTCATTTTACAGACATTGCAAGTAGCACTGTTGTCAACTTTCTTCTTGAAATGAAGCCAGTCTTTGTACAGCTTCTTCCTCTATATGTCATGATTCCTTTTATTTGTAGACACAGAGTTTGACATCATATGCAGAGTTTGACATCATGACGCATGAGTCTTTGCAGAAAAACATGCCTGCTTCGACAAAAAGAATCGATAACTTCTGAGGCATACGATTCCACTGGAGAGGACTTCAGTTCCCTTCCCTACATGTGATCCTTTTGAAATGATTTGCTGGACCTTTGATGCTGGACAAATTAGTAGACGTTAAGTAGGAAATTAACTACCAGTCTAGCTGAGCTTTACCACTGTGGTCAGAAGGGCTGTACAGGGCAAAACAAAGTTATGGTTAGTATTAAATGGCCGCCATAAACCATGGCTGCTCCATCAGTGGGGATGTCTGACTCAGCCTGATGTGGTCAGACGTCTGTCTTTGTGACTTGAGCAGCTTTTTTTATGGTGTGGGGAATAAGCGGTGCCCACAGGGGTGCACACGCTGTAAACCAAGTTACAGGCCTACATGCTAACTTCTGTGTGTTTTAATCTGCCTGCAGCTAACTGTGCTCAAATGAAAGCAACTGATACACCACCACCAAAAAAGCAGGAGGCTTGTGCGGATCATGTATAGCGTGACTGATATGGTGCTGGATTTAAAGCATTCACAAAGCATTCATTTGTACATGCATGCAACCTATATATAGCTTCATTTGCTATGCAACACACTTCATTTAAATGCCAGTGTGTGAGGTTTAGCAGTAGAGCTATCCAATCAGATTTTGAGAAGAAAGGCAGAAATAACGCAGATACCCCATGTTTCTTATATTTTGGTCCTGTTGTCTACTAAAACCATGTGCAACCACCTTTTCCTTCTCTGTCAGGCTCTTGAATGAGCTCCTCTTGCTGCTTTCAATTCCTTGACATTTAAAATGATACCATAATGAGCCCAAATGAATCTCACATGCACTTTATGCCCACTTCAATCATTTTTCCGCCTAAGCCGTTTAGGCCTGTGATTCACTATTGTTTCCAAAGCATGTGAGTCAAGAAGGACAGTGGTGTTTTTTTGTTTTAATAAGTTTTACAGAACTACCACAATCAAGTATAATAAGTATTTGACAGGAAACACTCGGGCAGCTTCAGCGGTTCCATCAAATCCACTAAAATGCTAGCCAAAACAGCAGGTACTTTCTGTTCTGGAGCTTTTCAAACGAAGCTCTTTTTTTCCTTGATAGAACTGCATCAGGTCTTTATAAATAGGAGGAATTTGCTCTGAAATGTATTATTCCTTCTTCTCTTTGGTACTAAGCTGTTTTTTGTTTTGATGTTTTTATGTTCTCTGTATCTTCTGTGCATCACAGTCATCCTGTCATTATTCCAGACATCTTCTTTCTGTCTGCTAAACTCAGAGGTGGACAGTAACGAAGTATATTTACTAGAGTTCTTTACTTAAGTATGTTTTTACAATATTTTAGTCATACTTTAGTATTTTTTTTAAAACTTATTGCATTTGAAACACAAATATTGTGCACGTGGTATTAAATTGCACCTTGGGCGATCGGATCAGAAGCGGACAGTGCAAAATACAAGACTAAACACCACCAAGACGCATTCAAGATGACCACATATCTTGCTCAGTGGTTAAGGTGTTGGACTACTGATCAGAAGGTTGTGAGTTCTGTAAGTCACAGCACTACCACTGCTGGGCACTTGAGGGCCTTGCCCTTAACTCTCAACTGCTCAGTTGTATAAATTAGATAAAAGTCACTCTGGATAACGGTGTCTGCCAAATGCCATAAGTATCTTTTGTATTGTAAACACTAATGTGGCCTTGATGCATCATTAATGCAAAATACGTCATCAATGCAGGATGTGGTGATCGTTTTGGTGAGAGTGCACCAACGCTCGAAAAAGTGGAGAGGAGCCTTTGGTGTACATGGTTGAAGTGCAAGAAAATAATGAAGCTATCTTGCAGGTTTAATGTTTTTAATATAATTGTGCGCAGGGCACTTTGACCTTCTAGCAGAAGTGACATAGGCAGTAACGAAATCTGAATAGATGACCAGTAGTGGTCAGCTGGACACCTTGGAAACGCATGATAGACACAGGTAAACGGTGATGTGTCTCGGGTGTCCACTTGTGACCCGATCGCCCACGACACATTTTAAAACCAAGTGTAAACAGGGCATCTGACTCCTTTACATTTCTATGAAGGTTCCCATTACTCGTTACTTTAAAGCACAGCTTGTGTCCAAGTCAGCGAATGAATTTTCTTCCCTTTTCTAAAACGCGACAGGCCATATGGTGTGTTCGTCACAGGACAAATCCAATCGCAGTAAACAACTCCTACAATTAATAGTGCTTGCTGCATTTTTTCTGAACAGTTCAGTTTGAACTTGGAGGTGATAAGCAGATAAAAATAATGATTCCTCACAAGAGCACTCAGGGCAATATCTGAAGTCCAGGTTTGAAATTTTTGAATGAAAAAAGATTCGTATCATTTTAAATGTTTGTTCTGTTTACTGTGCACCAACTTCATCCCTGCCTACAAAAATTTGGTGTCCAACCTGAGGAAGCATGTCGAGGATTGTAAGCATTTGTTTAATTCTACATAATTGTTTTAAACAAAGTTGTATATACTTGTAGTAATTGCAGTTTTTATGTTTATGTTATGGGTGGTTAAATGACTTTATATGGATTTTTTTGGATTTGTATGGATTTTCCAGCCAAGTGGTTGTATTGGGACCGGGTCCTGTGTGAATCCACTGCTGATACATGTCAATAGCTAGCTAGCAAAAATGACGTATTAACGTTAATGACTAAAATCTTTTCACAAATATATGCTTTAGTCTTGTCACATAAACAATACAACAAAAAAGAAAACGTTTAAAGTACTTTGGAATACTGAAGTAGTTTTAAAAGCAGGCACTATACTTTAACTCATGTAAAAATGACTGAACACTGTCACTTGTATTTTAGTAATACTTGACCAGGAGTATTTATAATTTAACTCAAGTAATGGAGTTGTGTACTTTGTCCATATCTAGCTAAACTTCTATACTTATTCTGCTGTTGGCTCTTGTGTGAGCACGTCGGAAGCTTTGAGGAAGCGAGATGCAACATCTTACTTGTTTGTCCTCCATCTATGTAAACCAGTGCTGATCCAATGAAGCCTTTGGATTAGTTTGACATGTATAAGATTTCAGAGATTTTCTCAAACATGGTCAGAATACAGTGCATTACGCCATGAGGAAGAAGAAAAGGATGACGAGTGGTCGTCAGCTAAGCTGTTTAATCCTTGGAAGTAATGATACTTCACCTAATTTGTGTACTCGAGTTGACATAAACTAGGCTTACATGACAATGAACTCTGAATAAGATGAAATATTAGCTTCTTTGACAAACAACAGCTCCGAAGTGGCAGCAAAGGGCACATGGACTGAAGGCCAGGCAGCTCATTTTGAGCAAAGTGTACAAGCCAACCTGAGAAATATGACTTTAGTAATGATTACAAATGGATCAGAATGTGGAACTGACACTGCTGCCTTGAGAAGAAAATAACTGTTCGTAGGCCAAGCAGTCTTGGCGAACTGAACGTAAAATTGCTTGTGGCGTGCCAGATACTGGCACTGCTGAAAGCCGGCTCCATAAACTCATGATTAAACCACTGTCTCGGTGGTTTCACCACCATTTAGTAAAATAAGTGACGGAGGTAGGCTGTCACTGAGGTAGTCAGAGCTGTGGCTACATGGAGGCGAGCAGGCTTAAGATGGTACGACCACGCCTGACAAGCTACAGACAGATTTCTGTGGCGAGCCTAGTCTTTACAGCATTACGGTTCACCCTTGGCCTTAAAAGCGGTAAGTGTTTTTCAGTCATGAAGAGAATAAACCAAGAATTTTACAACAGCCGTGGTAAATTTATAATATTATTTCACTGTTTGCTAAATTTGGATTGTGTAAAAAAAGACCAGAGATTTACTGCCAAGAAAAACCACACTGACATTTAACCACAGAAGAGCAGTTTTTTTTTGTTTTTTGTTTGGGGCCAAGCTTTAAAACACAAACTGACTTTTTGTAATAAATCTAAATTGTAAAACTACACCAGCATCAGTGTTATTTGCAATATTTCCTGCTAACTGTACAAACTTCCTCTACGTCTACATCATCCCACATTCAGCCATTTAATTTAAAACTGATTTTTATTGTTGCAGTGGACTGTACATAATAATGCCACACTGTACTAAATGAAGGCTACTCTGCTGTCTAAAACAGTTCTCGCAGAACCTCACTTTCCTGGACTGTGTGAAGAAATGTTGTTCATTGTCACATGACATTGAAAAATACAGATAAACCCGCCCATTAACCTCCAGCTCCAGCTCCTCTGAACCCCCTCTGTGCTCCACATCCCCCACAAACACACATCTTGCCAGCAGATGTGGCGAGACCGTGGAGTCACACTTCAAAGCCGCCGCTCCCCGACCTGCTGCACACGCTGACGCCGACTTTTAAAAAGGCCCCGGATGTACAGCGTGGAAAATATCAAACTGTTGCAAATAAGGACCGACCAGCTGCCTTAAAAAATGGGGGGGATGTCTTCGTTTCTCATCAGCTGCTGCCATTGCGGCTTGAAGTCTGGCTTTACACAGCCTCACACTGCATTAAATACAATCTAGTTGAGTGATTTAAAGAAATGGTTTGAAATCGAATCCATGAACCGAGTTTTCCGCTTACTTCAAAAGCATGTGTCGAGATTTTGCTTTGCAAACTCTAGACTCAAACATTTCAGCTCATTTCAGTCTATACTTACACCTTCATAAAATAGTACAGACAAGTATCCATCTTAAGGTTAAAAATGTAAATTTGATGGTGTAGGGTGTATTCCCGCCTTGTGTCCAGGGTTCCCGGGCTAGGCTCTGGATCCTCCATGCCCCTGACCAGGATAAGGCGATTATTGCAAATGAAGAAAGATGAATGCAGATTAATTAACAATGTTATGAGAGAGGACACTGATCCGATAACTGTACTGATATCGAGCCAACACCTGCAAAAAATGGTGGATCGGATATCAGGGAACACATTTGATTTGGAAAACAAATTTATTTTGGAATTGGAAATGTTTGTATTTAAAGAGAATTGACTGTTGTGGGGATTGATTTTATTATACTTTTACTTTATAGTATACTTAATTTTTTTTTATATATTTACAATGTGAGTTCCAGTTCCAGTAAAAAAAATTAAAGCTTAGTAGTTGTTTTAATTGAAAACAATATCAGACCTGGTTTAAAATCGGCTGATACGTAAGCAGCATCATACTTGAAATTAATATCAAATAAGTGATATTTAAGACACAATATGGCCAAATGTGTTGTTTAGTTTTCTGCCAGGAGTGCAAATAGATCCCAAAGAAGCCGCACTCACTTTATAGCCCATCGGCTAGCCGGCTAGCTTGCTCACGTTGAATTGTACGATCACTTTTTTGCCAGATTTTACTACTGGTAAAATCAGTGTCTCTTCTTCCTTTTCATCTTCATCTGACGAGCTTTTATGTTTTAAGTCAAAAGTTACATTTCTGAAAAGTATCATCTGTCATCGCTAACAGTAGCATAGTAACCGTTTCAAAATAGGAAGTGGAATTTTACAAGAGATGCACACAGTGAGACATCCCAGTGCTGTTATAGCGAAATATCAGCAGTCTTGGAACGCTGATTGACCAATCAGAATAGCGGATTAGAACTAACTGTTGTATAATCGAGGTTTTAGTCAGAAGTGCCATCTTTCATATTAATAAAACTTAAAATAATAAAAAGGAAACAGAATATTTTGACTTTTGCCTAACCTGGACACATGTGTGTGCGTGTATGTGTGTGTGTGTGTGTGTGTGTGTGTGTGTGTGTGTGTGTGTGAGAGTTTATCTATTAAGAGCACGCTTATGTCATACCTAAAGATTCATATATAACTTATTTAGTTTTGCAATTCACTGATTTTTTTCTCTTCAGCCTCCTCCATGCACAGACGTTATTTCTTGTGTGTGTGTGTAATTTGTCTAATGAGGTAATGAGATAATACATTACTGCTGTGGCAGGGACGCATTGTGAAAGAGGTGGGCTGTTGTAGATGAGTCCGATGGGTCTTCCAGTGTTTTCCCATGAACATGAAATGCATTCTCTGCTGCCCAGAGAGAATTGCATGCGAGTGTGTGTTTGTAGTTTGTGTGTGTGTGTGTGTGTGTGTGTGTGTGAGAGAGAGAGAGAGAGAGAGAGAGAGAGAGAGAGAGTGTGCGTGGGGGGTTATATGGAGACCGTCCCAATTTGCCATCTCAAGAGACCAGGGGTTTAAAGTTTGGAGTTTATAGAAGAGAATCTGCCACGAAGCCCAGAAGTAACTGTGGGTTTTTGTTCTTCAGTGCTTTCCAGATGGGGAGCATGGGAAAGCCTCTTCTTCTCCTCTCATCTCTATAACTACGTCGTTTGCCCGCTTTTGTTCAAAGCATTTGCACTGCAACTTTTCTTTTGTTAGAGCAAAGCCACACTTTCAACTTCTAACTCTGCCCAGACTGTATTATACTGTATACTCCGTTTAGGTTTAGTATGAAATCACATAAACCTGCATTATAATTTTGTGTGAAGAAAAAAAAGTACTTTATTTTTAATCTTATTTTGTGTGCTACATGCTAAGACACTGAAGAATCCAGTAGTAAATTACACAGTGATAGGGCATCCATCACAATGTAATGTAATCACGGATATTCATACCTGTGAACCTATATTACATAATACACTACATATGGAAAAATGAAAAAAGAAAGAAAGAAAGAAGGAAAGAAAGAAAAAAAGAAAGAGGCATACAACAGTGGTGAAAACAGCATAAGCACCACATGCACACACACACACACACACATACACGTCTATCTTGTGAGTACATTTGGTCCTCATAAGGGTATATAAACACACAAATGAATGTTTACTCTTCTTGTGAGGAATAGTAATTATTAATGCAGTAATTATTTAAAAGTAATGTAATTATTAATGCAGCTAATTAACACTACACCTGCTTCTAACAGAAACCTCAGTAATGATAAGGAAACTTTTTGGCTCTTTTATTCTTTTTATGCTCGTTTAAAAAGAAGAATAAAACACTTCCTTTGTGAGGACCATCCAAATGTCCTCGCAAGGCCAAAATTGTCAGATTTTATTATCCTTGTGAGGACATTTGGTTCCCACAATGTTATATAAGCATGTCACACACACACACACACACACACACACACACACACACACACACACACACACACACACAAAAAAAAAGTTTAAATAAAATAAAGCATTCAATGTGGCCCTGATTAAATCTATCCAGGTCATTACAGGAAAACTGGAGTATTTAGTCATTTTTTGCATGTTAATAACTTACACTAAAATAAAGACATCTGCGTCTGTTTTTTTCCCCTCCTTGCTCCAAGCTAAACAGAAACACATTGTCAGTATCTCCCATCAGCTAATATCGGACTAAACTCCGCTCTCAAGTATCCAATCAGGAAGGAGCGAGCTTGCTGATGTCAGCCAGTCCTAGTCTATATGTAACGAGCATTGAGGTAGACACATGACTGGCATTAGATCGTCCACGGCGCAGGTTGTACTGATGACACCAGGCTCGTCATGGCTGCCAGGTCTGAAGAATGAAATGTGCTCCAGGAGGTTTCAGGGGGTCTCTGCTACTGAATTTTTGGATAAGATGTCATTTCCTGTTTGAGAATTCAGTTCAGACTAGAATATCATGATGGAAGTATATAGGACTGAAAAGGCCATTTTGATGTCAGTAGAGCAAAACAAACCTTTTATATTGTACACTATATGTTGAATCTATTATTATACTCTTGCTTTGGGCACCCTAGGGTTAAAACACTGTTGGTAAAAAGAATAATTAAAAAAAACAAAAAACAGGCAGTAGTAAGCACATACCTTTTCTAACCAACACCCCCCTTTGTGTTCCTGACACATCATGGAAACCCTGTGGAATCTTGTAAAAAGCCAACTACATCTCTCTTGCTCGCAGTAAACCATCCACAAAACACACAAGCTGCATTTTTTTTTCCCGGCAAAAAATAACTGCACATCTTTAATTACCTTCATAAAATAAATGGAAGCAGTAAATCACCCAGGGTGTGTGAGTGTGTACTGTACGTGTTTTCTGGTTGGTGCTTTTAACTACATGTACGCAAGTCACGGCGAAGCATTTCATAGCAGTCTAAACACAATGCAGTTCAGTAAATATGATGTCTGGTAGGGCTGCGAGCCCATAACAATGAGCACACTGGTGTGGCTTGTGGTGGAGTTGACTGTGCCAGTTTATTTTTTTTCTGTAATAAATGCATTAAACAGTCTCATATAAACTATTTTAAGCCCTGGGGGTTGGTGCTGTGAAGCTCTGCGAGTGGAGAGAGCGAGAGAGAGAGAGAGAGAGCTGCTAACTGGGTTTGAGAGCTGGCCAGTTCCATCCTGCTGATGGTTACACTTCAATAATTATGACCAGATGTTCATTAATGGGATTTTAGTAGACAGCTGAGTGTGAGAATAGAGAGAAATAGTTGTAGCATGTGATCTTTGCCTGGCTGGTACCCATGGTTCCAATGCTCCTCTGCTCCTGGAACAATAGGTGCCATTGGAGGTTCTTCAGTGCCAGGTGTCCATAGCAACACCTCTGTTTACTCGTGCACCATGCCAACAGCTGGAGGAGAGAGGGTGTGATGAGAACCTGCGCCGAGAGAATACAGCTTGGCTTCTCACACTGTCACACAGCAACCTCGGTAATGATTGGACAGGACAATGAGAGGTCAGACATGTATGGCATGAAATGGACGACGCCTGTATATCAGTGTGCAAGATCCAAGATCCAGGATCAGCCTTCTTCCGTGTGAAATGTCAGAACCCAACCTCAAAATGCTTGAGGCGTAAGAAACTCTTGGTTCCCAACATTGTTGTTTTTTTCTTTTCTTCATGTTATGGTTATGAGTCTTCTGCTCCTCTGGTTTTGGAATGAAGTCAGATGTCCATGTCTCCTGAGTGTAAGAAGGCACTGAATCTTTTCACCCTAAAGTCTAAAAGTAACAAGGAGCTCCAAAGCTGTAAACATATTGCAATACAATGTTGCAGTCTATAAGTCTACTATCGCTTAATTAGGCTAGTTATGTCTACAAGCTTGAGGAAAAAAACCCATTCTTAAATGTCACACCACTGTTTTGCAGTAGTCCAACTACAACATATGGTCCAAATAAAAGATTTCACCAAGAAGCTGACATAATGAAGTTTGTATGCCAGAAAAAATACAGATTATTGATGTGAAAGACTTACACAGATTTAAAATTACATTTATTCACCCTCGTAACAGGTTTAGCAAGAAAATTTCTTTATTATAATCAAGAGCTGTGTGAGAGCTAAGCCTCCTTTTTTTCTTATGATTTTTCAGGATGTTTTCTCTGTTATTCGTTGCAGCCAGACAGTGAATCAGACAATCCATAACGTCTGTTTTAACCCTAACAAAGTACTTTAATTGTATTTACATAAATAATAAGCCCTCTGATGACCTCGCATTTTACCAAGGGACTTTTCTGTCCAGTGTCGAATTAGAAAAAAAAATAATTTTAGTATTTGAGATCAGCTGTTCATCCCTATAAACAAGCAGGAGATTCATCTGAATAAGGAAAGCTGTAGCTTTTTATGAGCCAATTACTCAATAAAGGTGTGTGATGGGTGAATTTTAACAAAGAGCTTCATTTAAGAACTTTCAAGTTGATCATGAATCTTCATCTTCCTTCCTGTTTCCTTCACAGTCAGTATAAAGTCAGCAATGACAATGAGGAATGGAATTCATTTGCTCTCCTGTTCCTCTTCTCCTGTACAAATTATGTCCAGATGCATGCACACACACACACACACACACACACACACACACACACACACACAGATGAAAGACATGAGCCAATCAGACAGTAACTTCACTAATGTGGCAGATCAAAAAGGTGAAAAAGCCTCTGTGCATCTGTCTAAGATCTTTAATGACACGTTGTATCCTGTATCCTAATGGTGCTTGGATCATCCGTCTTCTCCTAATACTGGAAAACAATACGAACGTTTGCTGTTCTGATGTGTCAGACAGTCTTTGACAAGGTAATTTGTCTTTATAGACAGGTAGGAAGACTGGAAAGTGGAAGTGGAGTCACGCAGTGTGCCGTATGGCTGCTGTAGAGATATCAGATTAAACGTATTCATTTATTGTTCAACTGCAATCTTCCCTTCATGGAGCCTGGCCCAAATTTGCTTTCCTGGAACATCTCATACTGACAGTTGGCATCAGCACTGGAGCTATTGGCCCAGGAAAAACATTAAACTATGGGGAAAAAACAATCTTGTTGTAATTGTCTATAAAACATGTATCTAACATTCAGATTGTAAGATATTGTGTACATTTAAGAATTTAAATAATGGAGAAAAAGGTTTTCTAGCATCAAATGCTGTAAAACACCATAGGAAGCTTAATGAAAAAAGAGACATTTTCTCTGGTTAAGATATCCCGAATATAATCAAATGTAGCTAGTATTTCCTGTGATAAGGTCACATCCATCCATTATCTATACCGCTTATCCGTCAGGGTTCCAGAGGAGGATCTGGAGCAAATCCCAGCTGACTTCAGGAGAGAGGCTTGTACACCCTGGCAGGTCGCTAATCTGTCACAGGGCTAACACACAGATGAACAACTATTCACATTCACATTCACACTTCTGGGCAATTTAGAATAGCTAGCTGACCTAATTTGTACGTCTTTGGGAGGAAACCGGAGCACCCGGAGGAAATCCACGCAGGCAAGGGGAAAACATGCAAACTCCACACTGAAAGGCCCCAGGCCCCAGATTATTAAAATTATTTCTAGCTATTTTCTACTAATTTTAAGCTTCAAATAGATTTGTTTACTAATCTATTTACTGAGTTTACTAATTCTAGAGATAAAAAAGATTTAGAAAAAAAACCCTGTAGACACATCACAGCTGTTCCAGTGTTCCAGGGACGACCTCATGAAGCTGGTTAAGATAACAGCAATAGTGTGCAAAGCTTCATCAAGGTAAACGCTGGCTAATTCTATAATAATCTATAATGTGAAGCATAACTTGTTTTTTTAACACTTTTTTGTTTGCCATGTAATTCCATATGTGTTAGCCTTGATATCTTCAGTGTTGTTCTACAATGTAGAAAATAGTCAAAATAAAGAAAAACCTATGAATGCGTAGGGGTGTGCAAACTTTTGATTCTCTATATTCAAGATATTTTCTAACAAACGTTATTGTTTGTATTGTATCAATTATGATACTATGACAGGATAAATATGTTTTTAAACATTATTAAACATACCTAGACATTAGTTATATTAGTCTTATGTAGCTTATCTCAAGCATTTATAGCTAGAACAAATCAAATTACAAAGCAAAACAATGTACACTGCCAGTCAAATGTTTTTGGTTAACATCAAGAAATGAGTTAAAGTTAAATACAGTAGAAATAGAAAATCTAGGGAAAAAATGAATGTAAGAGAACTGGAAATCTGGGCACCACATTAAGGCCCCTGTAGCAGAACACACACTGTATATTTGTCATACTTAATACTGACACTGTGAAATATATTTCATGTGTAATGAGACACATATAGGCTTACTCTAACTTACAATCTTACAGGAACTGGCTCATCAAACAAGTGCACTTGCCTTTAATAAAGCACTAATTTAGAGTGTAGTTGGAATGCATTGTTTCCAAAAACTTAGCTGACATTGAATTTGCTATTAGAACAGCTTGCAATTAGTACAAATGTCTAGAAATAGGCGCATAGGAGCATATATTTGTTTCACAATGAGAAATGTTCATCATTATTTAAGTATACAAGTATATAAAATATTTTTGCAGCACAAAGCATTCTGCAGATTGTCCTTCTGGAGGAACTCTGTGTAGAACCCTACAGGAGAGTTTCCCTTTCAGAAAATGTTCCAAGTAGAAATGTATACGAGTGAAGGAGAATGGTGGAAATGCATTTATAATCCATATTATTAATTTTCATGCTAAGTTTGACCCAGTTTATGTTTATTTGTCTGCATTCAGTGAAATCCAGATGTGTGCTGCAGGTTTGTCATGATGATGCAGGTAATAGAAAGTTTGCTAAGAGACAATTTCCAACTAAATCACCTCCTGAACTGACTTTAACACAGAGATAATAGAGAAACTTATCCCAGGACTGGTGTCCAGTGAGTTCACTTAGAGTAGGAGTAATGATCTGGGTTAGCTTTTCTTTGTGAGAGAAGGCACCAGAAATGGGAAGAATGTGATTTTGGAAGTGTGTTGTGTTGATGCTGAGAGTGTTAGTGAACATAGGGCCAGATAACTGTAGGGAGGAGT
This sequence comes from Parauchenoglanis ngamensis, assembly GCA_030014255.1. Classification (NCBI taxonomy): domain Eukaryota; kingdom Metazoa; phylum Chordata; class Actinopteri; order Siluriformes; family Auchenoglanididae; genus Parauchenoglanis; species Parauchenoglanis ngamensis. Next base: position 518,631 of record JAQMYM010000020.1, on the reverse strand, counting down.
GAGTGATGAGATTAGTGAAATATCTGTAGGATGTCAGATGTTGGCTGGGTTAAAGCAAAGACTGACCCTCAGTGTAGTGTGTGTGCATGTGTGTGTGTATGTATAAATAAAGAGAAGAAAATAAAGAAAAGACAAGAATTGCAATGAAAACCACATTTAAATCCATTTCAATAAAGCACTTTACATCTTGCTTATATTTTTTTAACTGCATCACTTCCATTTATCTATCCATCCATCCATCCATCCATTGTCTATACCGTTTATCTGTTAAGAGTCGGAAGCTGGAGCTAATCCCAGCTGACTGTGGGTGAGAGGTGGGGTACAGAGAGGTCACCAATGGCAGGTCACCAATCTATTAGCAGAAATGGGTTATATATTCCATAATATACTTATGGAATTCATAAATATGTTCTCATTAGTGTATAATTACCTGTAACTACGAATCATTGTGTTTTCATAAGCTTAGAATGAGCCCATTATATCTAGATAGGGAGAGGGTCCACCTCTACGGAGCCGCCATGTTGCACCACTACAGTAGCCCAGAACGGACAAACCTCTAGAGAGCGCCTTCTGCATTTCACATTTTTACAAGAGGCTGTACACTGTTAAAAATTTCCCAAGCTGTAATTAATTACAGTAAAATTTACAGCAATTTTTTTTTACAGTGTGTGAATCTGGAAGGAAGCACAAGAAAGACGACAAAGAAGAAGAAAAGGAGACAGGGAAGCAGAAAGAAGATGAATCAGTGTTTGCTGAGTTTGAGAACCCAAATTTTGAAAAATGGAGGATGATACTTATTATTTAGCATGGAAAAAGCAAGGGAGTGTGAATGTAAGTACTTTAAAGTACGCTACAGGTATCTGACATCCACCATATGGTCTAATACAAGCTTGGAGTATTAGGGAGGGGCATTCAGGTGGTTGAGTACATAGTGGACCTTTAAATATATGCAAACTGCAAAAAAAAAAAAAAACAGTTTTCAAGAAAATTGAAGAAAATGGTATTTAATCAGTCCATGACATCATCTAGACTTTGTCTGGGCAACATAAACTCTTTGCAGCTGGGCAGCTCAGGGGTCACAGATGGAGTCCTGACCACAAATGCATGGAGGAGTGATCAGATGTGTGGGGAAGTCTGAGCTTCTCAACTGGCTTGAACAAGCCATTAGATTTGCCCTGAGTTCAACCCAAGTGCAGTGACATCTCTGACCCCTAATCATCTCCAGCTTGACCCCCACCCTCCATTCCTTAAGGTCGGGTCCTCAGGTTGGATGTTTATCTTTCCTACATGCTTCCTGCCTGATTACATAAAGTGTGTTTTTATTGATGGCATCAAGTCAAAGAGAGGGCACCATGTGCACTTGCTAAGCCTTTGCTGACTCCTACCTAATTACTCTTGAGTTATACCCAGTCCTGATTGGTCCTAATGACACGGGCTGCTTTCTAATATATCCACCTAAAGCCTGTACAGTAGAGCTTCCCTCCTCTTTTCTTTACATAATTCAAAACTTCAAGACATTTCACATGGGAATTTGTCTTAGTCAAGTAATAAATAGTTCTGGGTATTGGACTCTGCAGCTGGCGTTTTAGGAAATATGTTGCTTTTGGCTGGAGGAATGTCCTTTGGCAGTATTGCACATAATGCATCATGTTTTCCTATCGGTTTTGCTTTGAGGGAACCACCTCATATGATTAACAAGGCTACAGTACGTTATGTTCATGAGAACTATTTGTGACTATCCAATTTTAGAGGGAGAAACTGGCGCTGTCTCAGAGGTGTTGGGAGATCTTGTGGCTTTGTCCTCATCCATTTCTTAGATAGGTCTCTCTGTTTAATAAAAGATCATGACTGGCCTCTAGCATGTTATTTCAGTCAGTGGCAAAGTAAATGGTTATGTTAATACAGATGCCTGTGGTATAAAATCATGCTTGTCTTGCATAAATATATCTCTCCCTAGGGGACAATCCACCCAGGCAGCATTTTTTTTTAGAATTGCCTTCCTTCTACATAGAAACACATTTGAACTTAAAAAAAAACAGAGGATTTATTCCATTCCTGGTCTGTGCATGGGACATACTCTCACGCACACTTGCCATACTTCCCCCTCACGTTTTAACTTATGAACCATAACACGGGTCAATTTACCCCAGAGGGTGAATACTGCCATAATTTGAGTATGGTTTAGTCCAGGCCTTCAGGTCGACATTAACAGAATTTCCGCATAAACAGTCACACTGTCGCAGTGTATAGTCACTTGTCCTTGCCATCAGGAAGCCAATGCAACTGTCCATATCTGTGATGTCTCTGTTCAGGTTATTTTGAGGCTTTTTGCCTTTTAAGTCTACAAATAATTGGCCACCAGATGGATGAAATGTGGGTCTGCCTTTAAAAGCTCCTGAGGGATGGGTATTGTTTTGGTTGTACTAAGTAGGCTAGTTGGAAGTGTACTCAGTTTCTCTCTTTCACAGATACATTTTTTCAGTGCTTGTTTTATCAGAGCTTATTAAACACTGCTGAAGGATGACTGTGAGGACACAGGAGTAATTGGCCTCAGCATAATTTCGTTTCAACTCCTGTCCATTATAATAATTTGCATTCAGTTTAAATAGGCATCAGTTTGACATACGGCCTGTTACCGAGAATGAGTAAGGAGAGAGGGAGGGAGTGTGTCCATCACCATGGTAGTTTTTCTTCTTACTTCCGGTTCCTCTGGACAAAGTTTGCTGTAATGACAACCTTCCACCTTTGGGGCGAAAGGGCCGGCGCATCAAATGGGATCTGTCAATGTGGCTGCCAATATGTCTGAATTAATAGGTGATCCTTATGAGGCAAGGCTTTAAGAAAACAGCCATGTTTTATTCAAAATATTTCAGACAGCAAACAGTGTTGCCATTGGCAGATGGCACCAAAAACTTCAAAAAAGTGGCCCTTTTTCAAACATTTAGTCATGTCACAGGGGAAAAAGGGAGGGCAGTGCCATCATCTAAAGTTGGAAACTTTGAGTTTGTTTGGACACAAAATATAAATGCCACCCAGTAGTTCAAAAGATACTTGAACTGTCTTCTGTGTTGCCTTCACATTTACAGCATGAGTTCAAGCTTTGGTGGTCTGGATGAGTGACTGTTAACTGAAGTCTTCAAATTACTTTTAAATGGTTGCTTAAAACCGAGAGTGTTAGCCTACTGTCTTAATTTCTTGACATTTCCATGCTGTGCATCTGCCAGTCGACCGCAGTAGCTCACCACTAATAAAACTTAGCTCACCCAAAATGTGCTACTGAATGACACATTGTTATGGTAAAGGAATTAGGTGCGCTTGACATTTAGACTCAGAAATGTTGGACCAAGTTCTTTTCCATTGTGGCTTGAATGCAAATGTTCTAAGATAGTTCTCTGAACTAAATTTCTTTTCCAGTACACCCCTTTAGTCTGTTATTTCACCGAGTCCTGTTGACCTGTTCATGAAGGATTTTATATACTTGAAAAAAACAACAGCCAATATATTGACATATTCACAAATTAACTTGTCAGGCAAGGCCATTATATTGCAATGTGATAATGAATGACTACTGAAGTGGAACTGAACAAATAACCAATGACCACTAAACCTGAACAGCTCCTTAGACCTCACAGAGTCTGTCAGACATCTGTATTTACTTCTGTCCCAATCACAGAGCTTTCCTCTGAAACTAAAATGTGACATTTGATAGCGCTGCTTGACATTTCTATGTCATTGGCAGGCTTTACACTGTTTATATGGAGCTTGTTCTTTGACTGACCTTCAACCTCTCCGACCACAAGCAGAATAAAATGACTGGCTAAAGGTGAAGAGAGCAATAGAAAGAAACAGATGAACTAAATTAGCAACCCACTCCAGCAGTCTGATCTCATTTATGAGGATTATTTACAACACAAACATACAAACTTCTGACCTCTGACCAGGAAAAAACAAGGAAAACTCGAAATTCTTACTAGGGATCTGGTCTCCTTGACTACGTGTTCAGGAAGTGCCATCAAATCGACATTGCTGCTCACAGTACCAGTATATACTGTATGTATCACAGTATAACTTCACACCTAGGAGCAATTCCAAGTGGCCAACATGGGAGATGAGATGAAAGCGTACAATTCAACATGTGTGTATACTACAGTACATTTTTCATTGAAGTAAAATAAAAGGGACATAAAATTGATACACAATAACTGTTATTATTGCATACAAAGATTCCTATTGTTAATTTTGAGAAATAGGGGATTAAAAAAGGCAGTGTAGTGTCTGAAAGAAAGGGCAGAAAAGTTCCCCAATTATGATTCATCCAGTGGAAAGAGCCAATTGCTAAAGCTTTTCCTGGATATCATGCCATAGAAGAATTGTTCAGAATGCTTCCCAAAATTGTTACCACACTTTTCTCAGTCACAGCCTCCAGTGAGTTCAGAGTCAGCCCTGTGCTGGTGCTGGGCTTTCTGAACAGTTTATTGACATTCTTGTTATTCGCCTGATTCATGTTGCACCCCAATAGACTACAGCACAGGAATAAAGGATGGCCCAAAAGAATGATAAAATAGGTAGACTAAAAGATACGTATGCCCTGTTCACAGTCTACAATTTAACATCTGTCATGGGTGATCCAATCACAAGTGGCCTGCCGAGACATAAAACTGGTCACACCAGATAGTTTCATGTGTCTTGAAGGCATCTTCACTGACCACTTGTGATCACATCAAGGATTTTTAGTTGCCAAACTTGCTAAAAAGCAACTCAACATCATTTCAATACCAGACCCAGAGATATTAGCCATGTATGGAGATTTCTTTGTGTGCTCTTGACACAAGGCAGGTTGGGTCCATGAATTCATGCTGTTGATACCAAGTCTCTTTTCCCCCCCAATTTGTTCACCTTCCCATTCCCACCCACCAGCAACCTCTCCCCTATCATACAACAGCTACCAAATGGGAAAACTAACAACTGCTTTCTCTGAAACCAGTTAAGCCAGCCAACCACATCTTTTCGAACTACTTACAAAACCCACAAATGGCTAGTGTCACTGTAATTGACAGGGAAGATAGATTTTCTGCCGATTTTGCTCTCTAGTCTGCCAGCCCTGGATGTCTAGAGTCTAGAATTTCCTAGTGCTGGGGCAAATGCATTTCTGTTGTTCCACTCAGGAGCTGACACTAAATTCTGACCCTACCCTACACGTCATAGCATAAATCAAGAGTCATCAGACCAGAGAACATTTTTCCAACCCAATCTTCAACTGTGTGGGTTCTGTGAGCCTGTGCCCACTATAGCCCCAGATTCCTGTTCTTGCCTGGCAGGAGTGGAACCCAATGTGGTCTTTTGCTTTTGTAGTTCATCTGCCTCACAGTTCAACATGTCCATATTAAGATGCTTTTAAGCTCAGCACGGTTGTAAACAGTGCATATTTGAGTTAATGCAGGCTTCCTGTCAGCTCAAACCAGTCTGACCATTCTCCTGTGACCTCTCTTATCAACAAAATGTTTCTGCCCTCTGAACTACTGCTCACTCCATGTTTTTTTGCACCATTTTGTGTAAGATCTATAGAATGAACATTCCAAGGGATAAGAGGATTAAGAAGTACTTAAAACAGCCCACCTGGCACCAACAGCCATGCCACTGTCAAGGTCACTGAGATTTTTCCCCATTGTGATGTCTAATTTGAACATTAATTGAAGTTCTTGGACTGATATCTGCATGGTTTTATTGCTCTGCTGCCACATGATTAGCTGTTTGGATAGCCAACTTCTGTATTATAGGAAGGAAATTAATTTGTACATAAATATTAGACATACAGTGAAATAGACACTACTGTACTACTAGGAGTGTCATAAACAGGTTCATGCCTGCAAAATACCGTGTTATGTGATTCCGCCAGCAAAAGTCTAATATGAACATTAATTGAAGTTCTTTGTGATAACTGCATATCTAGGACAATGTATTTGTGAATTTCCCTCTGTAATTAATAAAGTGCTCCATCCATCCATCGATCGATCGATCGATCGATAGATAGATAGACAGACCTCCTTGGATTTTGCCTAAATTTGAAATATTTCAAAGAAATATATACTTTATTTAGACAAATTAACAAAAAAAAAACCCCAAAACAAATAAAAACAAACAAACCGTATTTAAAACTGCACCCAACTATAATACCGTGTTATGTGATTCCGCCAGCAAAAGCTGGCAAAATTTGAAGACACCTATTTTGGGTCCTGTCAAGGGTCCTAAACGTGGCGTCCGCTGTACAGAAAGATGGCGGTTGAATGAAAAGTTTCCAGACCTGTGTTGTAACTTTAGTAGAAATGTAAATGTTTGTTAGTTTAAACGTTTACAGTTGATGCAAATCAATATAGTTAATATCTAAAGGTGTTACATTTATGAAAATGGCTGAGTGGGCCGGGTTTTCGGAAGAAGAATTGCAGAGGATACAGCAGAAAGGCGAGCCGAGTAAGTTTGGAAAAGTCGGTTCACTTTGTTATTCCATTTCCTTGACTTGGTGAAAGTTAAAATATCGTTAGATTTTGGAAGTTTATTCTTCAAAATGATGCTTTGCACAGTAGCCTGAACATCTTTTACTGCTCAGATGAGAGTGTGTCTGCTTCGTTTGGCCGCGGCCGGAGATCCGCTCCTACTAACCGGAGCAGGCAGCAGCTGCAGCGGGAGAAGGCTCTACAGATGGCCGCTAAACAGAAAGCGGCTCTCGGCGACTCTCCACTGCCTCCTGAGCAGCAGCTTCAACCCGCTCCACCACCTGCTCCACCCCAAACACATCCTGACAAAGTACCAAAGCAAGAGCTCGAACTGGCGGAACCAGAAACTGTCACCCTCGACTCAGAACATCCGGCAGCAGCAGTGAAGGAACTGGACAAACAGGAAGTGGAATTGTTAGTAAGTCTAATGCAGGGGTGGTTTGTGGTGATTTGATTTCCTTGCATGAACATCCCAGATTTGGCTAAGTAAGGCAAGACACTACTCACACAGGTAACCCTAGATGTTTATTTTCTGAAGGAAATGCTAGTGCTTTCAAAGCCAAAAAAAGTAAAAAGTTCAAAATAGAAAGAAAGAGAGAGAATGATTAAGTGAAGAAAAGAGATAAAAATTAAATAGATGGGTAAGTTAGATATTAACATAAAGAAAACTATAGAACCATAACAAGTGGATAATTAAATGAGTGAATAAGTGAGCAATAAAAATGAAATTTATGGCAGAAGTTAGATTTTAACAAAAAAAAAAGAAATAGTTAAAGTGAGTGATAAAGAAATGAAATAGATGGGAACGCTAGATATTAGCATTAGCAGTTAGGCCTTGAAAAATGAGCTGAAGTCAGTAAGAGAAAAGTGAGGGATGAATAAAACAGAAAGCAGAAATGATAGACCTATCAAAAGTCATGGAGTGCTTAGTAGTATTGTCCAGAACATGTCGAGTAAACTTGGAGGTGTTATTTCAGAAATTGACTATATGGGAGCAGTTTGAAAAATTTCCCATTCACACGGTATGGGGGAAAAAGTGATTTAAAAAAAAAAAAGAGTTATGTGAGTGGAATATCAAAACAAAAAGCTGCAGAACCAGTAATAAGACCTACGGAAGAAAGTTCAGATGAAGTTTATGTTAAACAGAAATTGAGTTATTAATCCTGGAAGAAAGATAAGAAGACGCGGGTAAGGAATAACAGAACAAGGCTTTGCAAGCACTATAACAATACAGATCACAATTGATCTCTGAGCCAGTTGGTTTTTGGTATTCCTATAAATATTTGTTGTATTGGAACATTTTCCCCCAAATTTTGATGTATACATATGAGGCATCATCTACTTAAATATGCATATGTGTGCACTTAAAACAAAACAATCTACTGATTTCAATGATGTCAGTATGAAACACTCATTTCACTGTTAAGACTTTTACAGAAACTATTGGAAAATCTTTTCTTGGAAGTTTAATCAAGAACATGCATATCACATCTATATTTGGGTCTTCACATCAAGTAATATTTTATTATTACTACAGGATAAAGAGGTAATTTGAACAAGAAATTTTGACAAGACCCTAATGATCATTTCTACCTGAAGTAGTGTCTTGCCTTAATAGATCTAGGTGTGCTAGAGCATATCTGCAATCTATGCTGGAAGCGTGCTGGACTCGTGCTCTGCAGAACCAGTCCGGCACCTCTGCTCTGTGTTTGGCTCAAAATCTGGTAGAAATGAAGTATCATTTACGGCATTCGCCACATAAACGCGTCACCGACGGCACCTGATTCCTCCTAACGTGTTTTTAATTGCTCTAGACGAGAGCAGGCCCGTCTGCAGCACCTTCAGTGGGAGCAGCGAATGATGGAAGAGAAGAATAAAAGAACCAAAGCCCTCCTTGCTAAGACCATTGCTGAAAAGTATGAGTAACCCCTTAAAGGTCTTTCTTCACAAAAGTTCTCAGTGTGAAACATGTAGACGTTTTTAAAACTGAGCTCCGTGTTTCTGCAGATCTAAGCAGACGCAAGCTGAAGCGGTCAAACTGAAGAAAATCCAAAAGGAGCTCCAGGCTCTGGATGATTCTGTGTCCAGCGATATCGGTATCCTGAGGAAGCTGATCGAGCAGGCCAGCCTGGAGTACTCCATAGCATGGTAACACAGTCCTGTTTGATTAAAGTGCCTCGGCCATGACTCAGGAGAAGTAAGTGCAGAGAAATGAACGGTTTGTGAAAGCACTGTGGTGTAAAGGTTTGCTATGCTTTTTGCACACTTTTAGATTATGTAGCTAATTGAAACTATAATCAAAACAAATTTAAGGCAGCAGTATTTACACCTCTAGTTACATCAGCACAGCTAATTTACATTATATGCAGAAGATGAAGAAAAACAGCCTTGACAAGTTACTGTAACACTTTTTAAACGATCCTGCACTGTATTATCCTTCTCATTAATGCACAGGTTCCGTTTGCGGTTTGTGTGTAATACATTTATGTGTAAACTTTTCTAGTATAGACAATTGTAGCAGCGTGATGGTGAGGTGGTTAGCATTGACACCTAGCAGCAAGAAGGTTCTGGGTTCAAACCTGCCGGCCGACTGGGGCCTTTCTGTGCGGAGTTTGCATGTTCTTCCCATGGGTTTCCTCCTACAGTCATGCAGATTGGTTACCACCTGGCTGCTCCAAATTGCCTGTAGGTGTGAATGTGAGCGTGAACGGTTTGTTTCTACGTTAGCCCTGTAATAGATTGGCGACCTGCCCAGGGTGTAACCCACCTCTGGGATTGGCTCCAGCTTCCCTGTGACTGACATATAAGCAATTATAGATAATGGCTGGATGGATATACGATTATTTAATATTGATAAGAAATGAGCACAGGTAAGAATTGAAATATTGACTATTTAACACCATTTGTCTTTTTAGTGTCATTTAATGTCAGTGAAATGCCACTCTTTAGAACATCGGAAGACTTTATTTAATCCATGAAGCTGCAAAACGTATTTAGGGACCATTGATTAAATCATTTAGTCTTCACTTTTGTCCAGTTTTTATTCAAAAGAGAAGAATGTTCAGATCAGCTTCATCTTGTTTATTATATACACAAGAGACACAGATGAGAGACACAAATAACCTGAACTATGGCCCATTTCTCTCAACTTACTGTCCACCTGAATCCAGCAGGCGACACTGATAAAGAGACTGCTGGTGGTATTAAGTCACATTTTAACCTGCTGGAGGTATTAAGTCACATTTTGATAAATCTTGAAGATAAATCACTCATTAGAGCGCTACAGATGACCCTTCAATGGCAGTAAAACATTTTCAGTGTTCTTACTTAATTTCTGTAGCCTTAATTAACTCAAGCACCTAGACAACTATCCTCAGAAAACAAAACCTTATTTATGCTGATATTCATTCAGATTAAACCAAAAATACTGAATACTAACTGCTCATTCCAGTTTACCTCGAAATGGCAATGACATTCCGAAAACTTGTCCTTTTAATGCGTTTTGTTTCCAGGAAGCGCTTGGAAAAGGCAGAAGCCGAGTACGTGGCAGCCAAGCTGGACCTGCACAGGAAGACTGAGGTTAAGGAGCAGCTAACGGAGCACCTCTGTGCCATCATCCAACAGAACGAGCTGCGTAAAGCACGCAAGCTGCAGGAGCTCATGCTGCAGCTGGAGCTCAGCCCGGCGCAGACGTCGCAGGGAGCGCAGGAGGAGGGGTGTGGCGAGACAGAAGACCCCGCCCACCCTGCTACTGTCGACCAAACTAAAGTGAAAAGCGATGGCCCGGTTCGAACAGACTCTGAGGGGACCGCTGTGACGGTGGCAAAGCCGAGAGAAGGTCAGGATGGGGAGCTGCTCGCAACTACTGCGAGCGGCGAGGGCTAGTCTCTCATCCTTTATTACACATACACAGTATGGGGCTGCAGATGACCGAGTACACTCATAAACAGTCAAATCTAGTCAAATCACTTTATTAGTAATGATAGCGGAATTAGTTCTAGTATTATTTATTACGGTAGAGGGAGTATGAAGAAACCGTGCTGCAGCTTCCGGCTTCAACAAAGCGGTTATAAAAACAAAAGCGTTTTTATTCACGTTAAGATTAAAGTGCGCTGCTAAAGAACTTTCATTGTTTTATACAGCTTCAATCTTCCTACAAATACCAAACTTGTATAACACTATGCTCTATAGTCTATATCGAATTTTTATTATCGAGTAATTTCATGAACACTGTGCTGAAATGTGACGTTTGAAATCTGAAAGCGACATGGCTGCGTAAAAGCCTGCGAACAGCCGGGGTTTAAACCTCAAACCCCACAGTCAAGCAGCTCTGTGAGCATATATCATGCAAAGCCATGATTACTGCATAAAGAACCAACAGCCATGGCATATTGATGTGCAGGTTTTTTTCCCCTTCCTTATGAATTATTCAGGATAGAGAATAGACTGGGCGAAGTATTTAACATGTCGTAAGGTGATATGTTCTAATTTATGGAGATTATTCACCCTGGTTCCACAAGAGTGACTTTGACTGTTGTTGTATTTTAACCCCCAGTTTGACAGATGATTGAGAGCCCAGTGTAGTGCTGTGGATTTTTATACATTTTGAATCAATGGAGAGCATTAACGATCCTGTCACTGTGCTGTTTTTCTGTGCTTAATGTAATAACACCATGTTTTACGTTATGTTTTCAGAGATTTGATACGTATTTATATACCCTTCAGACTTTTTTTTTTTTTTTTTTTTTTTTTTACATGTTTGATACATTTAAATAAAAAATTTTAACTTATCTAAATTTATT